>CM046444.1:98898843-99238624 GCA_025506515.1 Flaveria trinervia
TATTATTGATGGAACTAATTCCCACCCTTGGTGGAGAATTATTTACCTTTACATGAATGATATATGTTGCTACTTATACTTCTAGCAATTACAATAATTACAAAATAAACCCTAGACTAATAGTTTTTGTTGCTTTTATTCCTCAAGTCTTCAACTTCAATAATATTAAAAATCTTCAATTTCTTCAAAGGTAGAATACCCAACACCTTTTGTAACCAACTAAAGTTGGTAACATGTACTATCATAAAAAGGTGAACAATGGAATAAAGTATGGTTAACAACATGGCTCTTTAGTAAGAAGCCATGTAGTATCAGAGGTCTGCAGCGGAGTGTCAGAGACCATACTTGTGTCCGCTGGTTCATAGCAGTGTCTTTCGAAGGTTAAATGGCTTCGGAAGAGTAAGTACTTCCGAAGCCACTTATACTTTGAAAGAGACTGCTTCTTCCAAGGCTTGAAGACTTCTTCTTTTCATCATACTTCGGAAGTAGTCTTTAGGCTTTTCTTCTATGACATGATCTTCGGAAGTAAGCACTTGACTTCGGTAGTAGAGTTCTATCTTCAGAAGTCTATCTTTCACTTTGTCTTCGGAAGAACTCTATATCCTTCGGAAGTTCCATGTTAAGCTTCAGAAGCCCTTGCATGTAGTACCAAAATTGTCTAAGTGAATTTGATTTGGTTGCACCAGCCTTCTTCTTGATCCAACATCATATTTTTTTGGCTTATGCTTCATACAAGAACTTACAGTCTATCAGATGGGTGTCAAAACCGCATTCTTGTACGGTGAAATGAAAGAAGAAACTTATGATTATCAACCACTAGGTTTTGAAGATCCAGATCATCCTAAATATGTCTACAATTTAGACAAATCTCTTTATGACTTACATCAACCAGCTCGTGTTTGGATGCTACTTTGATTGAACATGTTAGGTCTAGTTTCATTAGATCTAGTTCATTATGTATAGTCTTAGTACTTGAATTATTATCTGTAATGAATGTTTGTAATTCATTATTAGGTATGTATTAAATATATAGGTTAACCCATTTTCGTGTGTGTTGATTTATGTATGGTTGCAGGTACAAACATTATACTCGATCAACTTATGAAATTGACCAAGTGTAAGAAACATCTACGAATGAACATTTTGTTCTTTCTTAGATATATTTCTTACAAGTAACTATTCATCTGAAGATCTTCTGCGGATGAACAACCAGAAGTGAAGAACAAGATTGCTTTGGAAGAACAAGATTGCTTCGAAAGAACAAGACTTTTGCGGAAGAACAATTCTTTTGCAGATGAACAAACTCCTACGGAAGACACTATTCCTACGGAGTCCAAACACTTGTATAATGCAAGTGTTACAAGTCAACAAGTCAACAAGGTAGTTATGCGAATCCCAAGAAATCCGATGATTCCTAAACTGACACAAATCAAATCCTAAGAGATCTGGTGTTTCCTATAACAGAAACATCATTGTCTATATATATGGATCCTAGGTTTCGATTCAAGGAGGTTGTTTTAGACGATTGATTGAGCGACAACAGAAGCAACATTATAACAATCACTTCAAAGTCGATCAATCAAACCCTAGCAGCCGTCACATCATAACATACTTTGATATCGTTCATTCATCATATTTGTAATCATTAATATGTTTTAATAAAATACATATTAATCATTAATTGTGTTTTGCTATATGTGTTTGTGAACATTTATTGATATTTAAAGTTATTGCAAAACAGTTGAACTAAATCAACGTTCATTCCGCAAACGTTGACTTGGCAATTGACCGTCATTGATAATTCCTGTTCGCGATCCTTGGACACACAGGTGGTATCAGAGCCAAGTGCTCATTGATCTAGATCGATTGATCTATCCGTGTCGGTTGTGTTTAATTGATTTTAATTTGTCAATTCTTAATTTTGTAGTTTTTGATTAACTTGTATCTATATTCATATCAATTGAATAGCAGACCTTGTTAATTTTTCTCATCAATTAACATCATGAGCAACTTCAGTGGATCATCTTACTAACCACCGAAGTTGGAAACAAAAGCAGACTTCAAGTCATGGAAAATCAAGTTCAGGAATCATGTAAACTATACTGATTCTGACTTATGGGTATCCATCACTGAAGGTCTTTATATTCCACCCACACTTGGGCGGATTATAACGACAAAAACCAACCAATCAGTACCAAAGATCTATCACCTGATGATGTCAAAAAGGTTAAAGTTGATATCAAGGCATACAGTCTGCTTAGTATGGCTTTATCTGAAGAGATATTGATCAGGTGTGAGAACTACTAAACAACACACTCCTTATGGAAGATACTCCACACTCTCTACGAAGGGAGTGATGAGATAAGAAGCATAAGGAGAGACACCCTCAGATCATAATATGAAACATTTCATCATAGTGAGGGTGAGTCCATTCCTCAACAACTTCATAGATTCATGTAGTTGGTAACTGAGATGAACATTCTGGAGTTGAAATATACCAATAAGGAATTAAACAAGAAAATGCTCCACACTTTGCCAGAAAGTTGGAAGCAAATTGTGTCCATGTTCAAGAACACAATAGATGTGAAATCAACTGGTCTAGATACTCGAGTTGCAAAAGTGGAAGCTCTTGAAATGGACAAAAAATCAAGAAACAAGAGTGTGAGAACTCATGTCTCACCCTATCACTTCAAAGAAACAAATAATGTTGGAAGTGCATTATTTCAAATAATGAAAGTGATATTTGTGCTAGGAGTGATGATGATGAGGAACTTAGCTTTTATGCTTCTAAACTCTCAAAGAAATCATCTCAAGATAAGAAACAAAGAATAAAGGAAGAACTGCTGATCATGAAGATAAAACTACAGCAACAGCTAAGCCTACACATTCAACCAATCCGTCAGAACCAATTACTGTGATATTGGACTCGGAAGAACAAAAAGCAGCTTTTGCAGCTTTTAGTTCCAGTTTCCAAGCATATTTGGGAAGCTCTCTAACTTTAGCAAATATCTGCCAACAAGATTTAGAAGAAATACCTCCTGATGTAGTGGAAGAAATGGACCTACAATGGCAGATGGCCATGATTGCTTATAGAGCAAAGCAATATCTTAGAAGAAATAAGAACTTGGCATTAGCAAGTAAAACATCAAAGATTGGTGTTGACAAGTCAAAGGTAAGATGCTTCAAATGCAATCTCTATGGACATTTTTCAAGAGAATGCAATCAACAGTCATATCCAGAGATGAGACAACATCAGCAGCAACAACAACATCAGATTTCACCTCATCAACAACCAAATTCTCAAAGCCTTTGCATAGACAATCTCAACTGATCGGTGCATCACCACTAGCCACCAATGAATCAGCTGGACCTAGCAACTCAAAGGAGTCAAGATTGATCATACTTCAAGATGGAACGTGTGACTGGAGTGTGTACGAAAAAGAAGTCTTGGAAGAGAATCAAGCATTGATGGCTCATATGGATCAAACAGTTCCACCAATGGCAAGAGAGGTAAAAGAAAGATTGTGTTCATTAACATGTGTTGAGTAGGTTGAACATTATAGAGTCCATGCTCAACAGTTGGCTGACAAAGTAAAAGAAACTATGATTTTGAATGAATCCCATGTTAGAGAACATAAATTGTATCAAATCAAAATTTACTCTTTGCGAAATGATTTAGAAAAATTTGTTTTTGAAAACTATATTCTAAAAGCCCAAGTTGAGCATTTGACCACTTCCTTAACAAAATCCATAGCTGATCATGCATCAACTGAAGTGAAACTTCCGAAATTTCAATTATCATCTCAGCAATATGAGAAATTACTAAATTCTCCTATTGAATCAAAGAAAATGCCTGGGTTAGGTTATAATGTTGTTCCACCTCCTATAAATGATAATTATATATCTTTACCTACAACAATGACCAATACTCTATCAAATCATTTTGTGACTAGCACCAAGTTTGAAACAGAATCAACTCAAATCAACATTAACGATAAAGCTGAGGTGAGTGAGACTGAATCCTCTGAATCAGAATCTCTGTATCAAAACGATTCAGACCTTGATTATGATAATTGTGATGACTTGGATGATTCTGATGAACCTGATGTTGGTAAAGGACCATTGGTACGAATGTTCACATTAAAACTGGTATTCCAAGAGTGCTTGGAGAATCAAAGCTTCAATATCCTCCAAAGCAGAGAAACATGCTGAAGACTATCTGTAAGAGAATTGCTGAACTCAATGAAGGACTCCAAGAACTGAATCTTCAAAACGAAGTTGATAATTGCGGACCAACTGAAGAAGTATTATCTCATGCAGATAAAGGTAAGAAGAAACAAGATTCAACTAAGCAAAAGAAAAACTCTTCAGTAGATGAACTGTGGAAAGCAAAGTTGCTGAATCCGTAGAACTTCTGCGGAAGAAGAAAGCCAAATCTACGGATGAGGAATCAAAAAGAATAAACAATCAAAAGATGTTGAATCTGAAGCAACAAAAGTCATCAAAGGATAAGAAAGATTCAATTGCTGATATTTCTAGGAACAGCAAGAACAAATCGAGCTCTTCAAAAGAGAAACAAGAGCTCCCAAACTGAAGAAGAAAAAGAAGAAAGATGAGCATGTAAAGGAATCTGAAGAAATGTATTGCAAGTGGTGTGATATGACTAATCACAATACAGAAGACTGCTACTTCAGCAGTTACTGTTCCATATGCAGTATGAACAATCATATGACTTCAGAGTGTTACTTTAACAAATTCTGTGCTATTTGCAACAAAATAATCATTCAACATAGGAATGCTATTTTAACAAAAGGAACAAAAACAAAAGCACAAAGAAGTTAAAAACTGATTTGACAGAATCAGACTCTCAATCTGCTGAAAGTCAAGATGATTCAAAGAAAAGGAAGGTAAATCAAAAGCAAAAGGCAAAACCAAAGCATAAATCTTCTGAAAATGCTAAATCTATGAAGAAAACATCACGCCAATCAAAAACACCTCATAAAAAGGTGGACTTGGCCGAGAAGAAGTCAATCATCAATGATAATTTCTTTGATTATTTAGAAAAGGGATCACATGTGTCCCAATCAAAAGTAAAAGATGATGAAACCTTCAAAAGTGTAGGTTCATCTTCTAAATCAAAATATCAACCAAAGAAAGATAAGGTGAAGTAAGAATCAATGAAGAAAGAAGACTCCAAAGTTTCTGCATCAGATTCAACAGAATCATCCTCACCATCATCAAATCAAAATGAATCAACTAGATATGAAATTAATACTGAAACTTTAGGATTAATTCATAAAGGAGTAAATAGTTTAGACTCTGTTGACAAACCCAAGATCACTAAGACTGGGTTGTCACTTCTAACTGATTTATTTTTGAATGCAGGAACAATATTGGAGAGCTGACAACAAGTGGTATGTTAACAGTGGTTGTTCCAAGCATATGACAGGAAACTGTTCACTTCTCCATAACTTCAAACATAAAAATTCCTTTTATGTGGCATTTGGTGGGGATAAAATGGGAGGTAAAATTGTTGGTGAAGGGATGATAACAAATGGTGTGCTCAAATTTGAGAAAGTAAATTACTATAAAAATTTACAGTATAATCTACTTAGTGTGTCTCAAATCTGTGATCAAAATTATACCACATTGTTTGATAATACTAACTCTTACATTCTTAAGCCAGGATTTATTGTTCCAGAAGATTGGATCCTCCTCAAAGCAGCAAGAAAAGGAAACACTTATGTTTTGGATATGAACAACACTTCCCTCACAAAACATGAAACATGCCTTATATCTAAACTATGAGAAGATTTGTCTTAATTATGGCATAGAAGACTTGTCCATTCTAACATGAAGAACATGAATAAATTGATGAAAAATGATCTGGTCATTGGATTGCCAAACAAAGAGTTTCATTGCTCAACTCACTGTTCTTCATGTTACAAAGAAAAACAACATAGAGTGTCACATAAATACAAAACTATCAATTCAAACACTACACCACTCAAATTGCATCACATGGATCTGTTTGGTCCTATCAATGTGATTAGCATTGGAAAAAGGCAATACTGTTTGGTGATAGTTGATGATTTCAGAAGATTCACATTGGTCTTTTTCTTGAAACAAAAGAATGAAACATCAGAAACATAATGGACTTTGTGATCAAGATTGAGAATCAACTTGATTTAAAAGTTAAAATTTTTAGAGGTGACAATGGTACTGAATTTGTCAATTTTGAACCGGATTCTTTTGCAGGAGCAAAGGTATTGCAAGAAAATTCAGTGCACCAAGAACTCCACAACGAAATGGAGTAGCTGAAAGAAGAAACACAACTCTCATTGAAATTGCCAGAACAATGCTAGCTGATTCACAATTACCTATCACTTTTTGGGCTGAGGTTGTGAATAATGCATGCAATGTTCAAAATAGAACATTAATTGTCAAAAAACATAACAAAACACCCTATGAGATCTTATTTAAAAGAAAACCATACATAGGATATCTGAAACTCTTTGGATTTCATGTAACTATTTTAAACATGAAAGATTGATTGGGAAAATTTTCAGAAAAAGCATATGATGGTTTCTTTGTTGGATACTCTTCAACATTGAAATCATATTGGGTTTATATTCCACAACATAACATTGTGGAAGAAACTCCTAATGTGTCTTTTGATGAATCTGTATTTACAAAGTCTATTAAAGGTTCATCATGGTGTTTGACATAGATGCTTTAGCCAAATCATTTAACTATGATTATTTGAACAATGCAGGATCTGATGAAGTTATTATCCATTTGTTCCACCTCTTATGACTGAAGTTACCTTATCTGCTGATCCTCCAAGGATACCCCCATTCTCAGATGAAAACACTTCAGTAGATGCAAATACTACATTTGGATACAAACATGTTGCCCCCGGAGATGTGAATTATATGCCTTCAACAAATCCAGGCTCTCAAGTGAATACAACAAAGCTTTCCTGTCCTCACTTAATATCTGGAGAAACTCCTGCGGAAGAACAAAATTCTTCCGGAGAAGTTCCTGTGGAAGAACAAAATGCTTCTGGAGAAGTTCCCGCGGAAGAACAAAATGCTTCCGGAGAAGTTCCTGCGGAAGAACAAAATGCTTCCGAAGAAGTTCCTGCGGAAGAGCAAACTGTTTCTGGAGAAGTTCCTACGGAAGAGCAAAATCTTTCCGGAGAATTCCTATAGAAAAGCAAAACAAAATTGGAGATATCCCTGCAGCCCACACAAGAGACTCTCATGATCATTCTTCTCATGTCGAGCATTTTGATATTTCTTAAACTAACAAGCTAAGTGAATCAGTGTGAGACACTGGAAATGTGTTGGACCAAAAGAACCAATGAGCCAGATCAGAAAAACCTTGAAGTCCCACAAGACATCACAACTGCTGAACACTTGATCAGCTGTTTGACAAAGTCTGAAGATCAACAACTGAAGACTAAAATACTGAAGACTTCAACAGCTGAAGACTAAAGTACTGAAGATCACAGCTGAAGTACAAAGACTGAAGACATCAACTGATGACAACAACTGAAGTTCAAGAAGTCCAAGTACTGAAGCCTTCAGAGTTTGTCACAACAGCTGAAGAAGTATCTTCAGTTGTTATGATGGTTTCCTTTTAGTAGTTTTATTTTCTATTTCAGTACTTGTAAAACGACTGAAGAGCATGTTCTTTAGTCATTGTTGTTCAGTAGTTTCTTTTCAGTAGTTGTAGTGATAGTTAACACTTGGTATTTTTGTAAGAAGATGTCAGCTGTTATACATCTTCAGTAGTTGTGTTAACTTTCAGTAGTTTGAAAAATATCGTTAGATGTCACTATCAAGTGACATCAGCAGACGTCACATCTCCTATATAAGAGATGTTGACCTAATTGTACGTGTGACACTTTTGCCACCACGAAAGCATATGAATGAAATATTTTATTTGCAGATTTTTCTCTCTCTATAACCGCTTACTCTTACATTGAATATCAATTGTATTCTTGTGAATTGTCTAATTCATTGTTCGAATTCCGCTGCAATACTCTCTAATCAATCACACTTAGATCACTCATCCTAACAAATCGTATCAGAGGTGGTTAATCATTGATTGATCTAACAATTGATCATTGAAACTGCTATTCGATATCTATGTTGATTGAATTAGCATATTGCAAGAATTGGTTATAGATAATTGAATCTCTGCTGCTTTTGTCATTGCTTTGAGTTTTCTTGGTTCAATTTGGTTTGTTGTGTTTTGTTCTATATTTGTTAAAACTTAATTGAATTTGGTTGAATCTGAGAATGACTACTCCTTCAAGCCTCCGATGCTGGTTAGGACTGAGTATAACATATGGCAACGAAGAATGCTTCATCACCTGTCTGTTAACAGTTCAGGTTGTTGGACATCTGTGGTACATGGTCCACACAAGCCTATGGTGAACAATACGGAAACCAATCAAATGGTTCCGAAGAAGAAGGAACAATACTCAGATGAGGATCGAAAACTGTTTGAGATTGATGCTAAAGTGCATGGTATTCTGGCCATGGCTCTGCCTAATGAAATCTATTCAGGGCTTATGCATCATGAAACTGCTCATGATCTCTGGAATGCATTGAAGGAACAATTCGGTAGAACTGATGAGGTCTTCGCAAACAACAGAGAAATCCTTGCCCAACAACATGAGATATTCTCTCATAGGAAGGGTGAGACACTGACTCAACACTTTGAGCATTTTTCCTGTTTTATCTCTGAGCTGAAAATGGTCAAACATGAATACACCAATAGCCAGATGAACAACAGATCCCTCAGATCACTGCCTGAGAGATGGGACACATACACCATTGTCCTACGCTCCAGTGCAAATCTGGATAGCCTATCTCTCACCCAACTCCATAGGAAACTGCTTACATTTGAAAGAGAGCTAGAGCAGAAAAGGAAACTGGCATTATCACGAAAGTTGACTCATGACTTTGTACCAGGGAACACTGCCTTGGTTGGTCATGAGTCAGAATATGCTGCATCTGAAAGTAATTATGATGAGCATATAGATTCTCTTCAAACAGTCCTGATCATGCATTTGTTGGTGTTGATAGTCAGTCTAGCTGTAATAGTGACAATTTGTTCTTCATCATGGATGATCTGAAGGGTATTGTTGATGATGACTTAGAACAGATGGATATTCTAAGCCAAATGGCATTGGTTAATATCAGATCTCAAAAATTCTACAAGAGAACTGGTAGGAAATTCCTTGGACTCTCTGGCAAAACCAAAGTTGGTTTTGACAAGAGTAAGTTGAGGTGTCACAAATGCCATAGGCTTGGGCACTTTGCAAGAGAGTGTAGATCATCTGGCTCTAACTCCTCTGCACCCTTTGGACCTTTCCAAGTAATATTCAACAAAACAGAGGGCAACATCCTCCTAGTACTGGTCATCATTCACAACCTATATCTCCTGCATATTTTGTCCCTCAGGGTCCAATGTCATATCCATATCCCTGCTATTACATGCCTCAGCCAAATCCAGTTCAAGCTCCTATTGCACAACAACCACAAGCATTACCAGAGCCTCTACCATCACAATCATCTCAATCAAAACCTCATCAAGCTTCTTCACCCTGGCACTGTTGACTGGAGCAGTTTACCAGATGATCTCTCTGGTAATGAGCATTTATTTGTTGGTGTTGGTCAACATGGTGGTGAACATCCTTTTGGGAATCTTGCTCTCATGGCCCTGGAATCTACTGAGAGTTCATGCTCCAATGCATCTTCTTCACAGGTAACCCAGGTATCCTCTGAGGCTAAGGCCAAGCTTTGTTCTGAATCTTGCATAGATGCATTATCTCTATTAGAGAGGCAAATGTAGCTTTAATAAATCAAAATTAGAACTTGAGCAAAACCTTTCCAAAAGAAAAGCTAAATATGAGTCTGTTATTAAGGATACAGATGATGAGATTTATAAGCTTAAATGCCAATTAAATGATGAAAAGGCTAAGCTAGAGGTCATTCTTAGGACCATAGAGACTCAAAGAAAAACTTGCAGTTACCCAAGTTGAGTGTGACCGCTGGGTGTCATCATGCAAGGGATTTAAAATGCTGCCTAGCAAGCAATCTGCTTCGAATGTGAAGTTTGGAATTGGTTACAACCACATTGCACCACCAACAGATTTTACTCCAAAATCAATAGTAAAATCTGAAGGTGAAAGCAATTTCCAAACCACATCATCATGTGCATCATTCTCAAGTGATCTCCCAAAATCACAAGGTGAAATTAGTGTTGATACCTCAGCAAATCAATTAGCTGATGGGTTAACTACTGATAAGCACATGAAGCTGAGTACTTCAGATGTTGTCCCTCAAAGTACCTCAAGTACTAAAGGGCAAGTTACAACAACTAAAAAGCATTTCAAATAAGCTGAAATAAAAGGTTTAAAAGCTGCTGATAAAGAACAGCTGAAGAACAAGTCTTCAGTTATTACAGATACTTCAGTACTAAACAAAAGTACTGAAAGGAGGAAAGTACTGAAGAGCACACCTTCAGTAGTTTCCACATTAGCAGTTGATCAATCGAAGATGAAGAATAATCCATGTGAAATATGTGGTAAATTCAATCATCTTTCTGATGAATGTTGGTACAAAAAGGCTTCCAAATTCAACAGAGATAAGCTCATTAAAATCCAGATGGATGAAATGAAAACTGAGTTTGAGACCAAGTTTGTACCACAATCATCCCAATGTGATAACCCAAGACTTCAACTAAATCCAAAAAGAAAGATAGGGTTCATCACAAAACAGTGATAGTACTCCTAATGATAAACATCAGACTAAGTCTATGAATTTTAAGGAGGAAATGATGGGTCACAGGAACTCATCAAACACAAGTACTGATATGTCACAAGAGCTGAAAGCGTTGGCTACAAATCAGACACAACTTGTTATGATGGTTCAGCATTTGTTGGGGAGAGTTAACCAACTAGATGCACCTGTGATCAAACCACTGAAAAGGCATTCCAAGCCCAAATCCAAGGAATCCATTTCAGTACCATCTCCTTCTTCATTAGCTGTTAATCATAAGAAACAAGTTATGGTTACATCTATTGATAAAAACAGACCCAAAACCAAAAAGGTTTGGGTCTCTAAACCTAACTAGTTAATTTGATGAATGCAGGGTTCTTCAGCATGCCAAAGGAGCATCTAGTATGTGGACAGTGGAGGATCTATGCATATGACTGGGAGCAGTTCTCTTCTTAATGACTACTCTCAAGGAAAGAAGGGATTCATTTCATTTGGAAATGATGCCAAGGGTTACATCATTGGGAAAGGATTTGTGTCTAATGGACAAATCCGTTTGATGATGTTAACCATGTGGAGAATCTCAAGTATATTTGTTGAGTGTCAGTCAGATGTGTGATAAGGGCATGTTGCACTTTTAACAAGCCAGAACTGCAGGATTCTGTCTTCCCAAGTTCTGAGGTGATTGACAAGGTATTGGATGAACATACTCTCCTGAAGGCCAACAGGATTGGAAGAGTATATGCCTTGGATTTGTCAAAGAAGATTGATTTGAAGGGTCATCCATGCCTGTTCTCCAAAGCCCTCCTCAGGAATCTAAACTGTGGCATAGAAGGCTGGGTCATGTTAATCTCAAAAACATGAATCAGCTGATCCACAATAGTTTAGTGAGAGGTCTACCATGAAGGAGTTCCACTTTGATGAAACCTACACTGCTTGTTTAAAAGGAAAACATCACAAAGTCTCATTTCCTCCTATTGAAGAACCTAAGTCCAATGCCTGCTTGCAGTTACTGCATATGGATCTATTTGGTCATGTAAGAGTGATGAGCATGGCAAAGAAGAAATACTGTCTGGTAATTGTGGATGATTACTCAGATTTGTATGGACTTTCTTTCTGCATTCAAAGGATGAGGTTGCTCAGAAGATTATAACTTTGTGTTGTATGTTGAGAAGCAGTATTCCCTATCTGTCAAGTGTATCAGAAGTGATAATGGAACAAAATTCAGAAACCATACACTTGATGATTTTTATCTCTCAAAGGGAATCAAGAGGCAGTTTAGCATCCCAAGGACTCCAGAACAAAATGGAGTAATAGACAAAGAACAGGACCTTAATTGAAGCTGCAAGGTCTATGTTGGCTGACTCTGGTTTGCCATTGACCTTTTGGGATGAAGCTGTCAATACAGCTTGCTATGTGCAAAATAGAGTGTTAGTAAATCAGAGGATTATGAAGACTCCATATGAAATTCTACATCATTTGGCTCCTTTGATTCATTTTTCAGAGCCTTTGGGTGTCCTTGTTTCATTCTCAACACAAAGGATCAACTCCACAAATTTGATCCTAAGGTGGATGCAGGGTAATTTGTTGGTTATTCATCTAACTTGCAAGGCATACAGAGTCTTCAACTGCAGAACAAAGATAGTTGAAGAGACTCTGCATGTGAAGTTTAATGAATCTCCAATGGACAAGATTCCACAAAACCCTATGGAGTTATTTGATTGGACATACTCCAATATTCCTTATCACCTCCAACTGTTGCAGATCATGTGGATAAATCATCTTCTGCCATGTCTTCCACCTGGTGGTACTGAAGATGATGATATCAGTACCACCTTTTCAAGTTTAGTGACCACTTGCCTGAGTCTGCTAAACTTGATGTTCCTGTAGCTTCAGTAGCTCCATCCACAACAAATGCTGATGAGATTTCCGATTCCTCTACATCATTTGACTTGCCATCTAATACTGGTTTCAAGAATCTGGATCAACATCAGCTGTTGCTGAGCATGCTACAAACACTTGCACTGATCTCATAGTGTACCAAGAGCTGAAGAATCACCCCATGTCTCAAATCATTGGTGATATCAATGTGGGTGTCTCAACCAGAAGTCATTGTCTAACTTCTTCTTCTATGCTCTCTTCATCACTCAGCTAGAGCCAAAGAACTATCATGTTGCTTGAGAGACAATGGATGGGTTGAAGCCATGCAGCTTGAGCTACTTTAGTTCAAAAAGCAGCAAGTGTGGGAACTGGTTCCTCTACCCTAGGTAAGTGTGCAATAGGCACTAAATGGGTGTTTAGGAATAAAACTGATGAAAATGGCTTATTGTCAAAAACAAGGCTAGACTGGTTGTACAAGGTTTTCACAAGGAAGAAGTATTGATTATGATGAAACCTTTGCCCCTGTAGCCAGACTAGAGGCAATTAGATTGTTCTCTGCCTATGCTGCATTCCACAATCTAAAGTTTTCAAATGGATGTCATAAGTGCATTTTTATATGGTAAAATAAAAGAAGAGGTTTATGTGTGTCACCACCAGGTTTTGAGGATAATAAACATCTAGATTGGGTTTACAAGCTTGATAAGGCTCTTTATGGGTTGAAACAAGCTCCTAAGCCTGGTATGAAACATTATCAAATTTCTTTTCAAAATAATTTCACTAGAGGCTCCATAGATAAAACTTTGTTCATTAAGAAGGTGGATCAGCATAAGCTACTTGTTCAAATTTATGTTGATGATATTATTTTTGCATCCTCTAATCCCCAGTTTGTGATGATTTTACATGTTTAATGAAACAAAAGTTTGAAATGAGTGCAATGGGAGAATTACAGTTCTTTCTAGGCTTGCAAATCAAACAAAAGGCTGATGCCTTTATTCATCAGTCAAAATATACAAAAGATCTTTTGAATAAGTTTGATTTACAAATTTTAAGCCCTTTTCTACTCCCATGTGCAACACCACACAACTGGATGCAGATCAGAAAGGTAAGCTGTTGATGAAACACTTTACAAATGTATGATTGGGTCCTTGATGTACTTAACAGCTTCTAGACCAGATATCATGTTTGCAACTTGTGTTTGTGCTAGATTTCAGGCTGCTCCTAAAAAGGTCTCATTTGATTGCAGTCAAGAGGATGTTTAGATATCTGCAAGGTACACAATCTCTAGGTTTATGGTATTCCACCGGACATTCTTGCAAATTAGTTGCTTTTTCAGATAGTGACTATGCAGGGTGTAAGTTAACCAGAAAGTTCAACTTCTGGTGGATGTCAATTCTAGGAAACTGTTTGATTTCTTGGCAGAGTAAGAAACAAGCATCTGTTGCTACATCCACTGCTGAAGCACAGTACATTGCGCTGCAAGTTGTACTTCTCAGGTACTCTGGCTTCAGAACCAACTTTGGATTATGGCATTACGAGACTAAGACTCCATTATTAATGGACAGTGCTTCAGCTCTTTGCATTGTCAAGAATCCTGTCGAGCACTCTAGGACCAAATATATAGAGATCAGACACCATTTTGTAAGGGATTGTTTTGAAAAAGGTCTGATTGATCCAAAGTTTGTGCCTAGTGGCTGATGAGCTTGCAGACATTTTTACTAAGCCTTTGGATAGTTCAACTTTCAAAACCTTGGTTTAAGGCTTTGTATGTTGCAGCTAGAATAAGTGATAACTACTGATGATCTTAGTAAACAAGTACTGTCGATCATTAGTACTGATGTCACAAATAACTACTGATGTTAGTAAAAACAGATAAGTACTGATGTCCTATGAAACAACTAAAAACAGCCAAAAAGACTGATGAGTAAATGTTGAGGATAGTATGAAACAGCTGAAAAGCTAAGAATTGACGAAAACTACTGATGGGAATTTTCTCTTCAGTTGTTTTACAACAAGGTGTTTCATCTTAAACAACTGAAGCAAAACCAATGTCTTCAGTAGTTTCACAACTACTGATGACTAACACCAAGTCCTCAGTCGTTTACAACAACTGATGACAAAACCATGTCTTCAGTAGTTTCAAAACTACTGATGACTAAACCAAGTCCTCAGTTGTTTCTAACATCTGAAGTCAAAACCATGGTTTTCAGTAGTTTTATAAATGCTCATGCCTAAAACCAACACTTCAGTGTTTTAACCTCTGAAGGTTAATACCATGTCATCAGTCATTTAAAATAACTGATGATTAACACCAAACCCTTCAGTGTTTCATAACCCTTACCCTATAAATACCTAATCCTACAGAGCTTCATCTTCAAACTAACGTTCAAAATCCGAACCTTCTCTCCATTAATGGCGACCATGCAGCTTAAACCAAGACACAACTGTGTTGCCTACCTTACCAAATCATCCTCTGACGAAGTTCGATACTGCCATTGATCTAATGGTCCATTCTCCATACAAAACGGCTTCCTTATCAATCCTACCATTTATGCTGAATCCCTAAATCAGTTCTGGACGAACGTCACCTTACCACTGGGGAGAATGACACCGAGTCTCTCCAGTCGTCGTCAACTGCCGTAAGGTGTCATCACTCGGCAATCCTTCGCCAACCCTACAACTGGATGATGCCACCTTCCCGCTGGATATTCAAAGGGCCTCACTGATCTATCCTTTGCCCAACATGGATATCAGGGTAACCTCAATGCTTCTACCATCCTAAAGAGGCATTTCCATGACGCGTAACGCCTTATTTTTCATATGGTGAATGTCTGCCTAGCCCCTAAGACTTGTCTTGGGATCAAATGTCAACAGGTGGCAGCAGGTATTCTCTATCCTTGAGCAACAAAACTTAAATTTTTCTGAAATAATATTTCTTGAACTTAAGGATATGGCCTCAAACCTATTGCTAACCGATGGATATTATATCCTGGGTCATAATGGCCATTATAGAGAACCAGCTGAAAGTTGAGGGACTTGTTGGCCTTGGAGTCCCTGCCATGGCTGTATCGCCTGAGGTATACTCTAGGCATAACTCAGACCAGTCACTCAAACAGGCTGCCAAGCTGCGAAAATCCACACAGCTGGTACCCATAGCCACCACCTCCAAATCCAAAGTCCCAACCAAACCCAAACATAAGAAACCCAAAAAGGGTGCTCAGGGAGATGAGTCCCCCGAGGATGCCCCTGTAACACAAACGCAGGATATATCTACTGGCCATAACCCCCAAGAGATACACGTACTCGCCCACCCTCAACCGCTCAGGCTTCCTCAACAGGAGCCTGTAGCAACCACATTTGGGGCACCTATACATCTGGAACCTTCCTCATTTGAGGAGGTTTCCATTGAAAGCACCACTCTCCTAGGTGCATACTGCTTTCACACCATCTCCCACTACAACCGCCCCCCAAAGTCCTACCATAATAGTTGCAAAAGTGCTAACTCAGTTGCATTCCTCACCCCCTCCCCAGATACCAATCAAAACTGGGATAGCCTCAACAATTGAGGGGGAGGATCCAAGTGCTTCTGATAACCCACAGCATAGGGGTTACATTGTTCCATCTCCAAGTGTAGAAACGAAGATTCGAACATCTGGTGAGGCTGCCCCTTCTCCTACATCAGCATGTGATTAGGATGAAGTTGGTACTATCCATAAGACCTCAGCAGAGGCAACTGCCAATGAAGGACATAGTCCTGAGGCAGGAAGTCCCCAGTACCAAGAACAAGGGGCACATGCTACTATTGATCTACACTCAGAGCATGTACATTCTGATTCAATCAGGAGGTCAGGTGATTCAGCACAGACTGATGATGACCTGGGCTTTTTCTACGATGTTCTAGCCCACAATACCATCCTAGAGAATGAGGTGAGCAGACTCAAAGAGCTGCTTGCCAAAATGTCTCAGGATCAATGACCATCTACCCCACAAACCCCACAGATGGCACCTTCAATTGAAGGTTTCCGAAACACTGAGCCTACACACAGAACTGAGCCACCAGCCTCTGCTTTTGGCACCACCTCTCAGGGACAGAAACCTTCTGAGCAAATGGTTGCTATATTTCAAAACTTCTTACCTCTCATCACTCCCATCATCACTGACATAGTGCATAAAGCCATTGATGAGAGGATTCCCTCAAATCTGCAAACACTCATTGATGATGCTATTCATAAATCTCTTTCTGCCTTCAAAACCCCTGATTCAATGCAACCAAAAAGGGGAAGACTGCAAAGTCTAAGGCAGTGAAAGACAAGAAAAGAAAGAGAGTTGATGCTGAGAAAGAACCTGAAAAAGAGAAAGATCCTGAGAAAAAGAAGGAGGTTGAGAAAGAACTGATCTCAAAACAGTTGATCACTATAAAAGAAAGAAAAGTGCTGAGTCAAGAGCTGATGAAAAAAACCATTAGAAGACCTTGTTAAAGATGCTGATGAAGCTCATAGCAATCAATGGATACAATTATAGATCAGCTATTTAGACATGGTCATGACACAGCCACATTAGACTCTGAGATCAGAAGGCTCGAAATAGAAGAGATACAATCACGATGGGCTGGTTATAGTGTGTTGGAAAGAGAGAGATTGGAAATGATGATCAGGTTCATAGCTAAATATCTTGGAAGATTATTGATTGAAATCAATTCATGGCAGGGACAGCATCTTGGCAATAACCACCAAGATCTGATCGTCTGAAGTATATACCAAAGGGCTGATCATTGAAGCCTTGAATGAAGCTGGTGTTGGGAGCAGGTCTGAACTGGTAAAACAATCTAAAGCCTCACTTACATCCAAAATGCTAGAACAGCCTGTCAAAATTCCCACACCAAAACCACCACAATCACAACCCACTAAACCAATTCCCTTACCCACAAAACCAATAGCCGATGATGTACCCCAAAAGAGGAAGAGAAGGGTACTGAGGCTAGAAGGGGAAGAAGAAGATAATGATGAAGATGAAGATAGGCTGCCAATCTCACCTGTTATACGGTTGCCTAAGGCCATAAGTCACCCTCCAACAATTACTCCTGAATCTCAAAGACAAATTGTGAAAGTGAAGTTAGAAGAAGAAGAGCTTCACCAACAACATGATGAGGAATTGTTGAGAAGAGTCGACAAAGCATATGCTGCCACATCTTCAATCATCGATATGAAGAAACATGCTCAGGACTATACACTCTCAGACATACCTTTCAATATCAAAAAGAGAGAGTGAGGATTGGCCTGATCCCAGGGTGTCTTAGGATTCAAAAGAAAAATATTCCACAGAGATACATTGGCCAAGTAAAGAAGATTGTAGATGAAGTGATCTCACTGGCCTTTGTAGTATCACCTTGGGAGATCCTAGATGACTTCAAGATAGCCTATAAAGCTAAACTGAGCCCACAAAAGATGCTAGAGAATAAAGTGGTGAAAAAGGGGTTAGTGTATAGGAGGCTTGAGGAAGTTAGAAAGAATGAGCTCCAGTTGTTCTTAGAGGGTATTCACCCAGATGAATTCGCATATAGAATCATAAAACTATGGAACTAAAAAATGGGAAGCAGGTCAAATACCTCTCTGAGTACTATGGGCCAGAATCACTTTTTGAAGGAGAAACAGAAGAGCTTACCATGGAGGAACAAATAACCTTCATTGAGGCCTATACAAGGGAGTCTTACAGACTCATATTTGGGAAGTAAATCTCATGGATGGGGTAACAGTTCTGTGTCCAGTTCCCCAAGACAGAGTTCCCATCCATCCTTTGCCAAACAGATCATGGAGACTTCTTCCCAGGCCTGTGCTTACAAGGGTCACTTCTGAGCTGATCCAGAAGACAAAAAGACCAATCTTTCTACCATAATAAGTGGGACATCTTCAATAAGCTTAAAGGTTTTGGCTGCATTGGTTCAGGGGGAGTTTCTTGGACCAAAAGAACCAATGAGCCAGATCATAAAAACCTTTAAGTCCCACAAGACAGCACAACTACTGAAGACTTGATCAGCTGTTTGACAAAGTCTGTAGATCAATAGCTGAAGACTAAAGTACTGAAGACTTCAACAGCTAAAGACTAATGTACTAAAGATCAACAGCTGAAGTACAAAGACTAAAGACATCAGCTGATGACACAACAACTGAAGTTCAAGAAGTCAAGTACTGAAGCTTCAGAGTTTGTCACAACAGCTGAAGAGTATTCTTCAGTTGTTGTGATGGTTTCCTTTTAGTAGTTTTATTTTCAAGTTTAGTACTTGTAAAACGACTGAAGAGCATTTTCTTCAGTCGTTGTTGTTTTAGTAGTTGTAGTAATAGTTAACACTTAGTATTTTTGTAAGAAGATGTCAGCTGTTAGACATCTTCAGTAGTTGTGTTAACTTTAAGTAGTTTGAATAATTCTGTTAGATGTCACTATCAAGTGACATCAGCAGACGTCACATCTCCTATATAAGAGATGTTGACCTAATTGTACGTGTGACATTTTTGCCACCACGAAAGCATATGAATGAAATATTCTATTTGCAGATTTTTGTCTCTCTATAACCGCTTACTCTTACATTGAATATCAATTGTATTTTTGTGAATTGTCTAATTCATTGTTCGAATTCCGCTGCAATACTCTCTAATCAATCAAACTTAGATCACTGATCCTAACAAAATGACTAACCTAGGTTCATCTATACCAGTGAATAAACTCCTTCAATGAGGATCCATAAGACTCATCCAATTGTCAACATCATTGGAAATCCTGAAAAGAGAACTACAAGGAGTCAAAGTGGTACAGCCAACCTTTCTCTCTTCAGTTGTTTTCTTTCTCAAGTGGTGCCTTCAAATATAACTACTGCTTTAAAAGACAATAGCTGGATTGAAGCTATGCAAGAAGAGCTTCAGCAGTTCAGAAAAAAAAGTGGTCTCTTGTTGATTTGCCTGAAGGTCAACATCCTATTGGAACAAGATGGTTATACAAAAACAAACTGGATGATAGAGGTATTATTGTAAGAGACAAAGCAAGGTTGATTGCACAAAGATACACTCAAGAAGAAGGAATTGACTATGATGAAGTTTTTGCACCAATTGCAAGAATTAAGGCCATAAGAATGTTTGGGCTTATGCATCATATAAGAAGTTTACTGTGTATCAGATGGATGTCAAGTGTGCATTCTTATATGGGAAGATTGATAAGGAAGTTTATGTATCACAACCCCCTGGTTTTGAAGATCCTCATTATCCCCATAGGGTATACAAACTAGATAAAGCTCTGTATGGTCTTCATCAAGCACCGAGAAAATGGTATGAAACACTATCATCTTTCTTGCTCAAGCATGGCTACAAAAGAGAAACTATTGACCAGACTCTCTTTCTCAAACAAGAACATCAAGATCTCCTAGTAGTTCAAATATATGTTGATGACATTATATTTGGTTCAACTAATAATAGATTGTGTGTGAATTTTGAAGAGCTAATGAAATCTGAATTTCAAATGAGCTTAATGGGTTAATTAAACTTTTTTCTTGGCCTTCAAGTTCATAAAAAATCTGATGGGATATTCATCAATCAAGAAAAATACATACATCAAATTCTAAAGAAATACAATCTTGCTGAAGTATCCTCATGCAAAACACCAGCATCAACAATTAATAAGATTGCTCCTGATCTTTCTGAAATTCTATTGACAAAAAATATATAGATCAATGATAGGTTCACTTATGTATTTAACTGCCAGTAGACCTGATATTATGTTTGCTATGTGTGTATGTGCTGGGTACCAATTCAATCCCAAGGAGTCTCATCTCAATGAGGTAAAAAGAATTTTCAGATACCTTAATGGAAAACCAGGACATGGTCTTTGGTATCCAAAGGATGGCGACTTTACACTCTACTCATACTCAGACAGTGACTATGGTGGATGTAACAGTAACAGAAAATCAACAACCGGTGGATGTCAATTCATTGGACCAAGGCTAGTATCATGGCAGTGCAAGAAACAAACCAATGTTTCTGTATCCACGGCTGAGGCTGAGTACATTGCTGCTTCAGTTGGATATTCTCCAGTTCTTTGGTTGCAAAACCAATTACTTGACTATGGTTACAACTTCCTTTAAACCTTAATTTATATAGACAATTCTGCTGCTATGTTTATAACCGCTAATCCTGTGCAACATAGTAAAACAAAACATATTAAAATAAGATATCATTTTTTGAGAGATTGCTCAGAAAAGGGTTTGATTAAGTTAGTCAAAGTGGATACATCAAATCAACTTGCTGATTTATTCACTAAAGCCTTTGATTCAATCAGATTTAACTTTCTCGTTGAGTCTCTAGGCATGATTAACTTAGATTTATCAAGTCTAAACATATAAAATACTATGTGTAATGATGCTTTAGCATGACATATGTATGCGAAATGCTAGTACACTATAGCTTTGCTTATTCTTGAATACATAAATAACAATAAATCTAAACAGGTTTCTTGATATGTGAGTAGATTCATCTAGAGTAGAAACTAAACTGAGTGCATGCTAAAAATAATGCTAAAATGATTGTTGTGGGAAACTTAATTTTGAGAATCCAAGGTGAGTTTTTTTTCTGATGTGACCAATTCATGCATCTAAACACACTATGTACTAACACTTTATAACAGCTATCTTTGCAAATCAATGTACCAACACTTTATAATAGCTATCTTTGCAAATCATACTCCCTCTGTTTTGTGTAAACAAAGACCTGGGTGTATGATCACCATATTAAAATTCAGTTACAAACGGTGAACAGATCATGATCCTCATCATCCCCCTATTTTGTGTAAACAAAGACCTGGGTTAAAGGCACCTCTGTTTTACGTGAGTAAAGACCTGGTCACCTGATGATGATCATATCTAAGCTCTCACAAGAATCCAATGTGATCAATTGTATATTATCTTGAGCTTTTATATCATTGCATTAATGAGATGTCAAATGCATCTCAAGATAGAACTTATAACTTAAAGTACATAGTTCTTAAGTGTGAAAAAATGATGATTTGACTTGCAAAGGGAGGAAAAAATCTTTGTAAATTGAATGTGAAGCCCATAACAGTTATTTCTAAATCAACATGAAAACATGATAATCAGCATGCCTAGTTGATACACGAGCTCTTGTATGGATTTAAGTGGACAATATACTTGCAATCAAAACTTTGTTCAGGTATCAATTTAACAACATAACTAATCAGGATGAGGATTAGTATTATAGTATGATCCCATCATATGTGTATATATGTTTGAGCATCTTCATATAGTTACAAATCATCCTCTTAAAGAAATTTTTGATAAATGCTTAAATTAAACATTAATCACAAATTTAGGGGGAGTAGAATAACATGAAGTTAAGTTTTTCAATTAGCAACATTTTCTATCTCATTATCAATTCGAAGGAATTAGAATCTAAGCATCATCCTAGCTTCGAGATACACGAAAATTTTCTCAAAATCATTTTAAGCTTTCTTGTGCTAAATTGCCATGTATACAAAGCCTACAAGGTCCTAAAGCAATAAATGGTTCTAACAAATGGACTTTGACCATACAAACGATAATATTTCTCTGCATTGTGCTATCTTAAGCATCAGTAGAAGCTACAGTGCTGACTTAAGCATCAGTAGAAGCTACAGTGTTGTCTTAAGCATGAGTAGAAGCTATAGTGCTATCTTAAGCATTAGCAGAAGCTACAATGTGGAAATATTAAATGTTTATCCTTAGATTAGTAAACTACGGATGCACAAAGATCAAAATTTGTAATTTAATTTTAAATGTTCATCAGCAGATGTTGTCGATCCGTGGATGTTCTGCGGAAGAATACATTGATGGTCCCACTTAATAAATGAGATAAATAAATGTGTCTGAGAGTATAAATAATGCGGTATGACCTCTCAAATCCATTTCCGCTTTTTCAGCTCACTTTTCAGACCTAGAAAAACCCACTCTCAACAAACGTTTTTTTCCCACTTTCTCAATATTCAAATCTCATCAAATCAAAACATTAAACAAACATATATTTGTGTTCTTAATCCGCTGTTATTAAGGTAAAACATGTAATATTCAAGAATTAACCATTGATTCTTGTTTATCTCACAACTGTTTGTACTCTCATATCAATAATGTGATTTTAATGAAGTCTTCTTCTTATGAACAAATGGATAATCGATTTGCGAAAGAACACAATGTGTGTGCCTTCTTAAACCCTGATGATCCTGTCTCAGAAGGGTGTTAAGAACTTATCAGATATCGAAGAAGATCAAGGCTATTCTATGCCTTATGAGCAAAGCCTGTGATTTATCAATCACATATCATTGATTTCTGGAACTTTGCACGCATAGATGAAGACGGTGAAGCTATTGTGGCTACTGTGAAGAATCGACATCTGAGAATCGATGAACAAACAATAAGAAGGGTTCTTGAGTTGGGAGAAGTTGAAGCTGGTCATCCTGATGTGTTCGAAGATGAATACATAGAAAAATTATTTTTACTGATGGGATATGATGGTGATTTCAACGAAGGAGAAATCAAGAAAGGAAGACTTTGCAAGCCGTACAGATTTCTTTGTCACACTTATCTTAAGTGCATTTCAAACAGAAAATCTGGTCTTGACAGATTCTCAAGGCACATTTCATCTGGGATTATTGGTGTTTTTGAAGGAAGAACCTACAATTATTCCAAGTACATTTTCCAGTGCTTAAGTGATCACATCAATTTGCACAAGGCTGATAAGATGTACATGTTTCCAAGGTTCCTACAATTAATCATTAATGCTGATCTGCGTGGAACTTCTATGGATGGTGGTGTGTTCAATCAACCACACCTTGGCAGATCTGTTCTGAACAAAGTTTCTGGGAAATATGAAGGAGGTGATATGGACATGTTTGCACATGTGATTGATGCTGCTGCAAATATCCCTGAAGAGCTTGTGTGGAGAGATGAACAAGAGAATTCTCCAACCAAGTCTGTTCGAGACACTTTCTCACTAGATACATCACTTATACATCAAAAATCTCCAGCCAGCTAGAATACTGAACCAATCTCTCCCATCCACCATCCATCACCAATTCAAGAACAAACACCTCAACCATAATCTCCAGCCAGCCAAAATACAGAACCAATCTCTCCCATCCAACCCCACTCACCAAACAGTCTTTACACTAGGGAGACAGAGTTAGTTTCACAAGCAAGTACAGTTGAACTGTCATTATCCAAATCTAAGTCCCCAGTACTCTCAAATGAAACTGAACAAGTGTCTCCAGTCACTGCTCAGCAGCAACAACAACAATCACAACAAAAACCAAAAGTTCAAGCTATTGTAATCAGTTCAAGCTCAGCAGGTGAAGCCCAGAAAGAAGTAAACGATGATGAGATTGCTTCTCAACATCAGGAAGAAGAAGAAGAAGAAGCAAACCATGTTGATGTAATAGCATACAATGAAGAGGATCTAAGTGATGTTGATAGCCCTGTCAGCAAGAGTTATCTGGTTGTTGAGTACAACAAGCTGGTGCTGAAATCAAATAAAAGAAAGTAAAGAATACAGGAGTTGAAGGGAGTGATCAGGGAAAAGGATGAAGAGTTGATGAAGCAAGAAGCTAGAACAAAAAGATTGAGAGAATATGTCATGTGCAATAATTAAGTGATTCATGCTCTTCTTCAACAAGACTCTGAACTCAAAGAAAAAGTAAAGAAAGAGAGAGAAGAAACTAAGATGCTAATAGTGAAAATTTATCAAATCAATGACACTCTGTATGATCAATCTGTTCTACTGAGAAGAAAAAAAGAAGAGATTGATGAACTGAAAATGAAGTTATGTGTTCTTGAATCAAGCCCACAAAAGAAACTTGCTGAATCTTCTAAGCATCACATTCAATACTCAAGGAAGAGAAAGTATTTGGGCCAAATAAATATTCAAGTAATCAATGTTGAAGACTCTCCTAAAGGATCAAGACATACATCTTCTGAGCACACTCGTTCTATGGAAAATTTAACATCAAAGCAAGCTGCTAGTGATGAATCTGTGAGTGATGCTGAATGGAAAGAGTTAATTGAAGATAGACCTGACAAAGCTCAAGAAGAATCAAAGACCGATGTTCTTCTTACATCAAAAGACATCATGGAAGAGAGGCCTGAATCTGCTATGTTTATGACCCTGATCAACCATGGATTTCCATATGACATGGTTGAAAAGATGAATATGTATGAGATGAAGAACACATTGAAGGAGTTTGAACTTGCAAGCTTTATGATTCCAAATTGTGACTATGAAGCTTTCAGCGCCTTTCAATCCATCCAGAAGATAAAGAAGGAGTTGGGTCATTATGACACAACTAAGCTGAGTACATATAATATGACTTGCTGGTTACAAGGCCATAACTACAAATCACATGAGCATAAAGGAAGGTCAATAAGAGAACTTAGAAGAATGATGGAGCATGTGATGAAAGTTGAGCTGCATACTAGTGTAAAATTCAGAACTGAAGCTCCTCATCCATCTTATGAGCAACAAAGTAAACTTCCTGCTAAACCTATAACAGTTGAACCTAAAGATCAGCACAAAAGGA
This sequence comes from Flaveria trinervia, assembly GCA_025506515.1. Taxonomy (NCBI): domain Eukaryota; kingdom Viridiplantae; phylum Streptophyta; class Magnoliopsida; order Asterales; family Asteraceae; genus Flaveria; species Flaveria trinervia. Next base: position 98,924,115 of record CM046444.1, read on the forward strand.
AGGACAAACTGATCAGAGAGCCAAGAGAAGTAATTCACGAAAAAGTATGGCCACTGGGCACTACAGTGAGGGAGATAACTGAACAGAAATCCACTCTGATACAACTAATTGACCACCTCACGACTCCTAGTTCTGTGGATGAAAACAGGATCATGGCCTGGAAATATGATCCAGACTGGGACTGTGCTATTGTTAAAAGAACATCCGGAAGAATTGAATACTTCCATGATGTATTGTCAGTGGTGTGTCTACGGAGAATGACATCAAAGATCTTCAAAGCTTGCTAATCTGCAATTATCCAATTCACCCTAGAGGAAGAGACTTCTCAACTCTAGTGGAAAAGCTCAAGACAATGCTTAAAGATGATGTCCTAAGTGAAGCTAAAAGAGAAGATGCAGAGCATCAGAAGAGAATCAAAGGGCTTAAAAGAAACAAGTCCAATGCCTCAGAATCTATAGATGATGAATTCTTGAAGAGGGTTGGATACAAAAGTAGAACTACATTAGCAATCAAATGTATTGAAGGAACTCAATTAACATACCCTATAACTGAATGGGGCTATGTTGTGAAAACAAAGGAGTTGGTGTTGTTAAAAAATGCTAAAAACAAGAAAGCTGACCGTATCAGGATCTTTGATCCTGTGGAAATCAAACTACTTCATCTTAGCTACACCTCATACCTCAATGACAAATTCTTTCCCAAATTGGCCGATGAAAAAGCACAGAATGATTTGTTCCCGCATGTCCATGTGATCCAAGTGATTGATAAATTACATGCCAAAGCCTACAAAAGAAGAAGATACACTGCTGGACTGCTAAAGGGAACAACTTTTGATGAGGTAACCGAACTCAGAATTTCAGAGCAGGATGAGTTAGAAGTGATGTATAACAATAATGTGTTAGACACACTTACTACGGAGGAAGATGTTTTGGGGATAAGCTTTGAGACTCTGAAGAAGTTCAGCAAGATGAAGATCAACTACAAGTATGATGATCAGAAGACTGCTGTGTCTTACTTCTATAATAAGATCATTGCCAGAGTCAAGGAACTTTCAGTGTCGAAGAACTGATTGCAAGTATCTAAGCCTAAGGGGGAGTATTGTTAGGTCTAGTTTCAGTAGATCTAGTTCATTATGTATAGGCTTAGTACTTGAATTAATATTTGTAATCAATGTTTGTAATTCATTATGGGTACACATTAAATATATAGGTTAACCCATTTTCATGTGTGTTGATTTATGTATGGTTGCAGGTACAAACATTATACTCGATCAACTTATGAAATTGACCAAATGTAAGAAACATCTACCGATGAACATTTTGTTCTGCCGTAGATATATTCTTACAAGTAATTATTCATCCGAAGATCTTCTGTGGATGAACAACCAGAAGTGAAGAACAAGATTGCTTGGGAAGAACAAGATTGCTTCGGAAGAACAAGACTTCTGCGGAAGAACAAACCCCTACAAAAGACACTATCCTACGGAGTCCAAACACTTGTATAATGCAAGTGTTACAAGTCAACAACTCAACAAGGCAGTTATGCGAATCCAAGAAATCCAATGATTCCTTAACTAACACAAATCAAATCCCAGAGATCCGGTGTTTCCTATAACAGAAACATCATTGTCTTTATATATGAATCCTAGGTTTCGATTCAAGGAGGTTGTTTTAGACGATTGATTGAGCGACAACAACAACAACATTATAAAATCACTTCAAAGTCATCAATCAAACCTAGCAGCCGTCACATCATAACATACTTTGATATCGTTCATTCATCATATTTGTAATCATTAACATGTTTTAATAAAATACATATTAATCATAATTTTGTTTTGCTACATGTGTTTCTGAACATTATTGATAAACCAAATCCACGTTGATTCCGCAAACGTTGACTTGTCAATCGACCGTCATTGATAATTCATGTTCGCGATCCTTGGACACACAGAACATTTTCTTGCGAATGGTTATACAACATGTGCTATTAATCAAACTTTATTCTTAAAGAAGATGGTGATGATCTTATTCTAGTTAGAGTTATGTTGGCGATATATCTTTGGATATACTAAAGATGATTTGTGCAAAGAATTTGAAGCAATGATGAAGAAGAAATTTCAGATGAGTTATCTTGGAGAATTTCGTTTATCTTGGGCATTCAAGTTAAACAAGATGATAAGGGTATATTGATACATCAAGGAAAGTATGTTCATAGTATCCTAGACAAGTACAAGTTTCAAGACTCCAAGATAGCTCCAACTCCTATGTCTTCTCATTCTACTTTGACTCCAGATCTAATGGGAAAAGACGTTGATTAACACATGATTAATCAATGATTGGATGTCTGTTGTATCTTACTACAACTAGAACAAACATCATGTTTTTTGTTTGTCAGTGTGCACATTATCAGAGTAATCCAAAGCAATCTCACTCAATTGGATTTTTAAGTATCCCAAGGATCAACCAACACTCAATTGGTGGTATCCTAAAAATTCCAATTTCAATTTATATGCTTACACTGACAGTGATTATTCCATATCAAATGCAGAAGCAAAATATCTGGCTGCTTCAAGTTATTGTTAACAAATTGTTTAGATTCAGCAACAACTTCTTGATTATGGCCTTAACATCTATGACACCATAATTTTGTGTGATTAAATCCACAATACTTAATAGTATGAAGATTCCAATTCAACATTCAAAGACAAAACACATCGACATCCACATTCATTTAATCTGTGATTGTTTTGAACAAAAGCTTATCCATTTGGAATTTGTTTCCTTATATGGCAACATAGCCTTATTTGTTTACTAAGATGTTTGATCATTCCAGATTTGACTTTTTAGTCCAATCCTTGGGAAAGATTAACTTTAGTTAACATTTATTCTTACACCCTTTCCAAAACATTTTTCTTTGTTTTTAGTTAAAACTGTTATTTTCTTTCTAGATAATCATAATTTTAGGGGGAGAAAATTTGAAAATATCAAAAAGGATTTTGCTCTTAGGAGGAGTAAATACTCGAAAGAAGAAACACAAAAAGCTTTTGTTTATATGAAAAATATCGAGAAAATTAAATGTTCAAGTTATATAGGAATTGATAGTACATTTCTTGATTTTGATTCACTAGATTTGACGGTATTCACAAAATCGAATTGTATTATGTTTGATATGTTAATATGCTTGACGATTAAGAATGCAAAGAACTATGTACTATGATGCATTGAAAGTAACATTTTGTGACTGAAGTGGGTAACTCATCATAGTTTTGTGAATAAACTAATTCGATGCTAAAATAGACAGAGAGGTACAATCTAGTCATATTCAAGCCAGTTACATTCTAACTCAGCTTATTTTAGATTATATATATATATGTGTAAACATCAAATTTTAAAATTGTGTACTAAAACAAAACCAAAAGACAAAAAAGAAAACCATACATAAGGAGCAAAAAGAAGCCAAAAGGCCATAAAGGAATAAAAATGCCAATGAGCATAATAAAAAAAGATATATAATAGACATACATACTATATGATAATATTTTCTTCTTTGAGAATATGTATGACACGTGGCAAAATCAAAATATGGGGCATGTAATACGTCTTGGCATGTAACTCCTTAACGTCTTGCGATGGCAAAACATAAGTCCGATTGGTTGTTAATAAGTCCTTCAACTTGTTAATATTCTATGATCAAAAACATCTTTCGAGCTAGTTATGCTCAAAATAGATATTATCTAAAATAATAATTGACTATGACAAAGTTGATTAGAAGTGAAAGGTTTAAGTCAAATTGGGGTGGCATGAAATCTTAAAAGTGTCTTGAAGATGGATAAGAATTTTGCAAGATTTTCTAATTGTGGGATCAACTGAATTCATATAACTTACCAAGACATGATAAGAATCACAACTTATGTGTCTAAGTAAAACTTGAAGTCTAAGTCTAACGGAGATACAGTATATTGACAATCAACGTAATCAGTCTTATCTATGATAATGTTGGAGGATGTTATGATCGATTTCTAAGAAATATGATCCTATACTTGAAAATTTATCAAAAATATTTAACTTAGTAGTATAATGAATGGTTCAAATGGATTGATATGTGATGATATCGTAATGCAATAATCAATTATAAACCCAAAGTAATCAAACAAATGCAAATACTTCAAAAATTCATAGATATATCATTGGAAGCAAATGAAAATGGATACAATGTACAGAGTGTGAATAACAAAAAAGTTCTAACAATATTTTTCCCAGCAAAATACATATTATATTATATCCTATTTATACTAACAATGAAAACTAAGAACATATATTTACACAATAAGCCCCTATACTATGACAAAATACAAAAACATAATGACTAATGCTAATCTTCAGAAAGAGCTCCAATAATACAACCCCTAAGATTTGCATTCCGTCTTCAGTCAAAAGAAATCTTGTGGTTCTTCTTTAATTGAGAATACCAGTTTTTCTTTATAAATATCTAACTCCTAAAAAGCTTTCTTGGTTGCTAACTTGAATTTTCCTGCTAAAATGCCTTGTTCTAGTTTTGTCTCGTTTGTTTTTATTTCATTTGCATCCATGACTTTTAATGTTTCTTTTGAAAGGCCAACAATATTAATGTTTGCATAAAACTCAATTTGATTAAGATGATCACTTGAATGAATATCTAACACTCCTTTGCTTGAAATCCTCACAAACTAAATGTTCTTTATGTCTCTTTTTACAATATTAGCATACATTACAGCTTTCCTTAAAGAAATACACTCCATAGCGGCATTCATGTTGGGACCGTGTACGTATGGAGTACTAACTAAAAATGCGTGAAACCAGATCAAATAGTGCGGCATCCTATTGATTGGTGATCCAATCAGTGAGAGCACAGTTCGATCAATCTAACGATTAAATAAACGTTAAGAACGATTAGAACGAGATCAACTGCGAACTATGAAGTTGGAACAGGCTTTCCGGAGTCTCTGGATGGCTAGGGTACGAATATGTGTCAAAAAGTCTTGAAGTGTTATGTTTTTCCACGAATTAGGTGGTATTTATAGGTTAGGGTTTTTCAATCGTACGACTGAACCATTAGCATGGCTCAGTCATGCAATTGAATCATGCGATTGATTCATACGCACGACTGAAGGTTCAGTCGTACGAATGAGTCAATCTTCTGTCTCAATCGTGCGACTGACTCAATCTTATGTCTCAATTATGCGACTAATCTAGTCTCTTGGTTCAGTCGCGCGACTGGTCCATTAGCATGATGTATTCATGCGTATGGTCCATTCGCATGAAGACTTCATACGATTAACTTTGGACATGTTTCTCAATCATTATTGACTAAGAACTATGCACAATAACCTCAAGCCTATACAGTTAGTTCAATATACTTTATAACACAATAAACAATGAAACATTAAATATTATAAGCACTAATCACATATTGTATTTCATTCAACTCATTCATTACATATATGTAAGACATGAAAAACATTATATTAAGCTCCTAAAGTAGCTACATATGTATCAACAAACTCATTGGACCAAGTTTATATTGACGTCTGCCATTTATCATTAACTCCTCAAATCTCTTGTACTTCTCCTCTCTAGTAACTCCTGCATGTATTTCAAATGCAAAACAGAGTCGTATAACGTTCTGGAACTGGAGGGCTTGTATAATATCTTGCGTGTCATAGAATAGTGGCCACTTGTACAATACATAGACATCTTCTGCAGACATGTTTGTTAGCCACATAGGGTGGAATACCCGGATAGTTTCCATTTTTCCTGCTCAATTTAGAACTATGACCGCTCGATTTAGAAGTATGGAGTGAAGTCGTGTGGCATTTCCCGTAATGGAATCTTGGACATTGTGCATGGGGGACTCCACTTCAGCACCACTTTAGGCTTTCGAGAACTGGGATCCACTTCAGACCTACAAATGTACCTCTTCAGTTGTTAAGGTCTGAAGTTCACCCATCTGGTGTGGTATTCTTTCTTTAGAGCTACCACAAACCAGCTTGACATTTTTCTAGAATCAACATAGCAGATTTAAGCGTGCCAGCTGGTTGATCTCAAAACCTAGGAGAGTCTTCAGATCATGTGGATATCTGAAGTACTCTATTCCCTTCTCCCTTTTAACAGCATAAACGGGTTAAGATCCTCAAAATATGCCCACGCATTAATCTTTCCAGACACCTTTAGATGTTTCTTGACCTTGTAGAGCTTGGTGTAGGCATTTTGCTTTTGAGCTGTGCGTTGGGCTCGTATCTCAACAAAACAAGTTGCCCATTCAGCCTTCTTTATATCAACACCAGCGTTCGAGGCTTGGTCTTGGCTTTCATTCTTTTCTGTTTCTTTCTCCATCTCATCTAGTTTGTCAAATGTAGCACTACCGAGAGTGTCACCCAAGTCGGGGATCACATTCCCCTCTCGGTTAGTGTACTCTGGATAGTGTTCATTTATTCCATCTTCAATATCTATTTCATCTACGTTGTTAGCTCGTCATCACTCATAAAATAACGTTTGGAGCGTCTTTGATGAGCTCGATTGGATTCAATCTGAACATTTCAGCGAGTTGCTCGTCAGTCAGATCGTGCATGATTTCTCCTTCTTCGGGAGTGTAGCTCACCAACTATCTGACAATCCCTTGCAAATCAAGAATCATGGTGAATTGAGACTTGATTTGCTGTAGGGGAGCAACACCATATTCATCTTGATGTGATGTTTGATCTGCTTGATTAAACATTTAACAACTCAATCATTAGTAATTAATCAAGACATTTAAACATTAGACAAATATATATAACCATTAATTACATAATTGTAATACAAGATTCATGTACAAAAGTAATCTAAATACAAAACATTTAATATTTACTTTTATCCTTATCCGTCAGTTCTTCAACAACAAGTGCTGACGATGATGCTCCTTGGTCTTGTGATCTCTTAGTCCTCTTTTCTTGACCTTGAGTAGAGGCTGATGCAGCATCATCACCTTCTTCATCATTATCATCACCTCTCTTCTTTCCCCTTGATCCTTCATCATCACTGTCATCTTCTTCATCAGACTCATCATCACCATCATCATCATCATCATCATCTTCACCTTCCCGGATCTTCAGCAGCTCATCTTTTGATCCTTTCTGTCTTAGCATGATTTGCTTGTTCTTGGCCTCCAACCCTTCAATCCTGTTAACTGATTGATCATTCTGCTCCTGAAGTTGGGTAATTGTTGTGCTTGAGCAACATTTAGCTCCCAAGCTGACTTAGCTGTGTAGCTCTTTGCTCATCAGCAGCTAACAACTTTAGCACCATCCGGTTTAGTGCGGCTAGCTGTTCCTCTACCCTAGTAAAGGGTAGAGTGGGTCCTGTGGTGAATGTAGAGTGGGTTGAGGGACCTACTTGGTGGCTGGTGGTGGTAGTGGTGGATATGGTGAATATAGGTGGTGGGATAGGAGTGGATAGTGAAGGGGTGGCTGTAGTAGTGGTGGCTGCGAGTGTGGTAGTGATGGTGGGTGGTGTGGTCGTAGTGGTAGGGGGTGTGGTAGTGGTGGTAGAGAGTGTGGTAGTGGTGGTGGTAGTTGTGGTAGAAGTGGTGGTGATCAAAGTAATCCTCCTTCGCTTGCTATTCATCCCATGGGGCTGAGCCATCCTCTTCTTCCTTGATCCCTTAGAGGAGGATGCTCCCCCTTGGCTGATGGGATGGTCAGGGATGTAAGATGGATTAGTATCAATAGTAACATCATCCCTGGACTCACCCTAGCGTCCACCAACCGCTCTGAGCCCTCTCTCAGCGGCCACAACCCTACTTCCCACCGTCCGTACTAGAGGCTCCTCGTCTGACTCTTCCTCCTCATCTGGACAAAAGTCTTGGTGGAATCCAGCAGTATCAACTCCACCCTGGGTGGATGGTGGAGATGGAATATCTGTGGCAGTGGCCCTAGATTGGGTGGGGCTTGTATCTCAGAATCTGAGTCACCGTCACCACTGTCATCATCATCGTCATCATCAGCTAGTAGAACAATAGGCTCAGAAGTTGAGTCACTATCGTCGTGACGCCACTTCCTCCTAGCGGGTGCCACATAATCCTCTCGGACAAGATGTGTGACAGTCCGTATTTTCCAGGTTAAGATTGTTTCCTTAACATAACCTCTCTCTTTTATTTTATAGTTAGTAATTTCATTTATTAACTAAAATTGGTTAATATTTATTATTTTTATTATTAGTAACTTTAATTTAACCTAAACTAATTAAAACACCTAGAATGCAAATCATAATAAAGAGAGGGACTATAATGCAAATTAATATTTTTACGATAAATTAACCCAACCCATAACCAACCCCATTCTTTCTCCCTTTCTGAAACCCTATTCGGCAGCCCCTCCCCTTTCTCCACTTGCAAGCAACCATGGTCTTTTGATCTTTGCGGCAGCCTCCAACCATCGTGAGTCCCTACCGTGTCTCATTCTGCCACTCCTTCCTCTATCACCGCTGGTTCTCAACCACCGGGGAACAACCGTGAAACTATCAAGCGGCACCGTGTTGTACGATTTCCTATTTACTTATTCGGGTTTGTTACGTTACGGTTCAGGATTCGATCTACGGTTCTTTTCACGTTGGGCTGTCGGGGTTGGTTTGTTTTGGGTGTGCGTTCGAGCCGGTGCTTTTATGTGCCACTATTGTTATGCGTTGTGTACTTTTTGCATAAGGTTTCATGGTTGTGTTTGCTCGTATTCATACTTATGTTCAAGTATGGTGAGTTTCGGTTGGGGTCTTAACCGAAGGGAAGTAGAAGTACGCTTGTATGTATCTATGCATGGTGAATATATGTATGTATATATATATATATATATATATATATATATATATATATATGCGGTGGTGGGTGTGTTTGGTGGTGGGTTGATCATGTAATGTTTTTATGAAAAATTATGTATGCGCATGTGTGTGTGCCCTGCGATTCTTGGGTAAGGGGTGCATGAGATGTATGAGTGTTTGCATGGGCATTGTCATGAAGTGTAGGTAGGCGCATGAGGATTCTTGAGAGGTGCACTGATGTTATTTCATTTATGTTCACTCTGACTTAAGTCAAAATATTTATTTAAGTTCATATAGTGTCATTTGATATGATAGTGTCTGAGATCCTGGTTTGTCACACGCCTCGCGGTAAAACCCCGCACGTGGAATTTGAGAGTGTGACAGATTGGTATCAAAGCCATTGGTTATAGAGAACTAGGATTGCATTTTCATCTAGACAATAGCCTTAGACACAACACTAGCATTGCACAAACACTCTTACTTGTTTACGACTTTTGGACGTACATTTCATGGCATACTCGCGTTACGTTACAGGATGTCCACATCATCATCATCCGAACCATCCATGTCACCTATATCACCCTCAACTAGTAGAGAGACCGAGGATCTCGCTCCCCTTCCTTCAGCATCTATACCTGTTTCTTCACCCCTGGAGTCTAAGAGACGCTGACTTGAGCCTAACGTTGCCCCAACGGGGCACGGGGAGCCCTTAAAATCCCACGACTCACCTAACACCCATGATTGGGACTCGTTACTAGGATTGAGTGCCTGATGGATTAGTGTGGACAATGTGCCCTACCCTCCTACCCCCTTGACACCGGCTTCTACTCCTATCCTACCATATATTCCTCACCCGCCCGAACAGTCATTCGCCGCCTTTATAGCTGTGATGAAATGTGAGGTACGCAATATGCATCAGACAACCACAAAGATTAAAAACCTGTCGGAGGATCAGGCTCGGACACATAGACGCTTAGAACTTCAGAAAGAAAGCCTTGAATCCACTAACAAGTGCCATAATAGACTCGTTAAGGAATTCAAACAAATAGTGGCCCGTGTTAACACTTTAGAGGCTAGAGCCATGGAATCTGAGCAACAGTGTATTTAAGAAGCAATGAGAATTGCATACCTATAGGCACAGGTCCAAGCTCTTATTGCACAACAAGAAGAAGAGGAGCCCGAAGAGGAGCCTGAAAAGGACCCCGAGGAACACCCCGAAGAGGTTCCAGAAGATGACGAAGAAGATGCAGTATCAGTTATCTCTTCAGCTAGTGACGACACTTAAGCATTTCATTTTATTTCCTTAACCTAGGTGGGAAGGGTTGTTCCCATCCAACTGAGATATTTGAATTTTGATTGTTTGATTTGAATACATTATACCTCTTACAATTTATATTCATCAAAGATTATTATATGATTATTGATTCTTATGGTTTTATGAAATGCATGATTATTTACATTGTACATTATGATGATTATATTTATATATTTTCTCATGTTTGTTTATTGTGAATGCAAAGAATCATGTCTGGAAGAAGAGTTGGACGTCTGAGCGGATGAGGAAACATCAACATGACTCAAGCTGAGTTGGATGCCATTATCAATGAGTGTGTTGCTGATGTGCTCGCGGCATATGAACAGTCCCGTATTTAGAACCAGAATAATCAGAACCTAAATCAAGGAGGTAACCTTGAGCCTAACGGACCCATTGGTTTTTCCCTATGATAACTTATTATAAAATTCTAAATTCTTGTACATCGTCATGATATTTTGATTCAGGCCATACAGTCTATACATTCAAGATGTTTATGGATTGTAAGCCTCACTCTTTTAGTAGTTCTGAGGGTCCTGTTACACTACTTCGTTGGTTGGAGAAACTTGAGTCGGTTTTCGCCATGTGCAATTGTCCTATTGGAAACCGTGTAAAGTATGCATTTGGCACATTAGAAGGACCAGCATTAACTTGGTGGAACTCACAAGTCCAGACATTAGGACTTGAGGCTGCTAATAATCTACCATGGGATGACTTCAAGACCTTAATGAAAGATGAGTACTGCCCTAGAAATGAGGTCCAGAAGCTAGAAGGAGAATTTTGGAATCTTAAGATGGTTGGATCTAATATTAAGGAATATACAAATCGTTCGCACGAGTTGGCTTCTTTATGTCCTCAAATGGTAACCCCAGACTACAAAAGAATAGAGAAGTATATTGATTGTTTAGCTCCTCAGATTCAACCTAGTGTCATAGCTGCTAATCCAGATACTATTCAGCATGCTATCCGACTAGCTCATAAGACCACTGATCAGACTGTAAGGGTGAACGGATAACTAGACAACAATCTCAATAGAAACAACATGGCGAAGCAACCAGGGGCTGTTTTGAATATGGCAAAGAGGGTCATTACAGGAAAGAGTGCCCACAACTAAAGAACGGAACAAGAGCAATAATGGAAACAACAATTTTGGAAATGGCGCTAAGGGTCAAGATTTTGTGATTGGGTCTAGTGAGGCAAGGAATGATCAAAACGTAGTTACCAGTACGTTTCCTCTGAACGATTGTTATGCTTCTGTTTTATTTGATACCGGTGCTAATAGGAGTTTTATCTCTACTAAGTTTAGCAAACTTCTAGATGTAACGTTAACCGAAATAGACCTAGTTACACCGTAGAACTAGCTGATGGTAAAATAATTGAGGCAACACATATTCTCAAAGGATGTAAACTAGGACTATCAGGACATAACTTAGATATAGACCTCATGCCTGTTACACTTGGTAGCTTTGACGTGGTCGTCGGTATGGACTGGTTATCTAAGAACCAAGCTGAGATTATCTGTCATGAAAACGTCGTTCGTGTACCACTTCCTAGTGGTGAAATCTTATACGTTCAGGGTGAGAAAAGTTAGTCTCTGGCATCATATCATACATGAAAGCCCAGAAATGCTTACTTAAAGGCCATACCGCTATTTTAGCTATGATCACACAAAAGACTATCGAAGAAAAGAAGATCAAAGATATCCCTATTGTTCGTGACTTTCCTGAGGTTTTCCTAAAGACTTACCTGGTCTTCCACCGCATCGTCAGGTCGAGTTCAGATTCATTTGACACCTAGAGCCACACCTATTGCGAGAGCAGCATACAGACTAGCTCCAAAAGAACTGTAAGAACTGTCCACTCAACTACAAGAACATTTATATAAGGGATTTATCAGACCTAGCTCATCACCATGGGGAGACCCAGTCCTGTTTGTCAGAAAAAGTATGGGACTTTTCACATGTGTATCGATTACCGTGAACTGAACAAAGTGACGGTTAAGAACCGTTATCCCCTTCCCCGCATTGACGATTTGTTTGACCAACTTCAAGGGTCAAGTTTCTATTCCAAGATAGATTTGAGATCAGGATATCATCAACTGAGAGTTTGAGAGGATGACATATCAAAGAAGGCATTCGGAACTCGTTACGGTCACTACGAGTTCTGGGTTGATCAATGCACCGGCGGTGTTCATGGATCTCATGAACCACGTGTGCAAACCCTACCTGGACAAGTTTGTCATCGTTTTTATCGATGATATCTTGATATATTCAAGGAACAAAGAGGAGCATGAGGAACATCTTCGATTGATTTTGGAATTACTTAAAAAATAGAAAACTGTATGCCAAGTTTTCAAAGTGTGACTTCTGGAATTGGGAAGTCCAATTCTTTGGCCATGTAGCCAATAAGAAGGGCATACATGTTGTCCCGGCAAAAATAGAAGCCATCAAGAACTGGGCTACGCCAAAGACTCCAACTGAGGTATGACAGTTTGTTGGGTTGGCTGGGTACTATAGAAGATTCATTGAAGGATTTTCGAAGATTGCTCAACCACTTACAGCATTAACTCATAAAGGCATAATGTACAGTTGGGGTGACAAGCAAGTGTGAGCATTTCAGTTCCTCAAACAAAAGCTTTGTACGGCACCAATACTATCCCTACCTGAGGGAACAGATGATTTTGTAGTATATTGTGATGCATCCATCAAGGTCTTGGTTGTGTGTTAATGCAACGCGAGAAGGTCATCGCATATGCCTCCCGTCTGCTAAAAGTTCATGAGAAAACTACACGACACATGACTTAGAGTAGGGAGCCGTTGTGTTCGCACTCAAGAAATGGAGACATTACTTGTATGGTACCAAGTGCACCATTTATACCGATCACACGAGTCTTCAACATATTTTTAGTAGAAGGAGTTGAATATGAGACAACGTCGCTGGGTCGAGTTGTTGAACGACTATGACTGTGTGATCAAGTATCATCCGGGTAAGGCCAATGCAGTAGCTGACGCCTTAAGTCGAAAGGAGACACCTAAGCCAAAGCGAGTTCGAGCATTACAACTCACTATCCACACTGGACTACCTGATCAGATATGTGATGCTCAACTTGAGGCTTTGAAGGACGTGAACCTGAAAGCAGAGTCCATGCGAGGCATGGAAAAGCAGCTAGAGATGAAATCGGATGGAGTTCCTTATTTCATGAAACGAATATCTGTTCCTTTGTATGGGAATGTACGAGAACTAGTGATGGACGAAGCCCATAAGTCTCGATATTCTATCCATCCGGGTTCAGATAAGATGTATCATGATTTGAAAGTTCTGCATTGGTGGCCGAACATGAAAGTGATATCACCACCTATGTAGCAAATGTTTAACCTATTCTAAGGTTAAAGTGGAGTATCAAAGGCCAACTGGCCTACTTCAACAGCTGGAAATTCCTGTATGGAAGTGGGAACAGATCTCAATGGATTTTATCATGAAGCTGCCTCAAACTCCCAGCGGGTGCGATACCATTTGGGTAATTGTAGATTGTTGATGAAATCCACACACTTCCTACCAATCAGAGAACCTGATAGAATGGAGAAGTTAACTCATATCTACCTAAGGGAAATAGTCTCTAGGCATGGTGTGCCAATTTCTTTCATCTCCGATCGTGATGATTGATTTACTTCTCACTTTTGGAAATCTTTGCAAGATGATTGGGAACACGGCTAGATATGAGCACCCCATATCATCCTCAAACAGATGGTCAAAGTGAGCGTAGAATATAAACACTGGAAGATAAGTTACGTGCTTGCGTAATTGACTTTGGCAGCCATTGGGAAACTCATTTACCGTTGGTTGAGTTTTCTTACAATAACAACTATCACACATTCATCAAAGCTGCACCGTTGAAGCATTGTATGGTCGTAAGTGCCAATCACCTATTTTTTGGTAGAAGTTGGTGAAAGCCAACTTACCGGTCCTGAACTTGTTCATGAAACAACTAAGAAGATAGTGAAAATTCGTAATCGCATGGCAGCAGCACGTGACCGACAGAAGAGTTACCCAGATAAACGTCGCAAACTGTTAAATTTCAAATTGGCGACAAGGTACTTTTGAAAGTGTCACCTTGGAAGGTGTAAATTATTTGGGGAAATGTGGAAAGCTAAACCCACGCTACGTTGGGCCTTGTGAGATTGTCAAAAGGGTTGGCCCAGTAGCCTACTAGTTGAACCTACCAGAGAGCTTAGCAGAATACACAATGTGTTCCATGTTTCAAACATGAGGAAATGCGTTACAGACGAGACTCTTGTCATTTCGTTAGATGAGATACATGTGGATGAACAACTACATTTCATTGAGGAACCGGTGGATGTTATGGACCGAGAGGTCAAAACTCTCAAGCATAGCCGTATTCCTATCGTCAAAGTTCGTTGGAATTCAAAGCATGGACCAGAGTTTACTTGGGAACGCGAGGACCAAATGAAGAAGAAATACCCACAACTATTCAAAGATTAGGTATCTACTTCTTAAGGTATCATTTTTTTCAAGATATCTTTTCCTTAAATTTCGAGACGAAATTCCCTCAACAAGGAGATGATGTCACAACTCTCACGAAACCTCACATTTCTTTGTTTATTTCTTTTTTTGGTTCCTATACAAACGTTTAAATCACCCTTCCATAGTTGTAGTTAAACCTAGCGTTCTGCAATAACTTGACGTATTAATTTTCGGAATGAAATTCCTCAACAATAGGATGATGTGACACCCCGTATTTTCCAGGTTAACATTTTTTTCCTTAACATAACCTTTCTCTTTATTTTATAGTTAGCAATTTCATTTATTAACTAAACTTGGTTAATATTTATTATTTTTATTATTAGTAACTTAATTTAACGTAAACTAATAAACACCTAGAATGCAAATCATAATAAAGAGAGGGACTATAATGCAAATTAATATTTTTACGATAAATTAACCCAACCCATAACCAACCCCATTCTTCTCCCTTTCTGAAACCCTATTCGGCAGCCCTCCCCTTTCTCCACTTGCAAGCAACCATGGTCTTTTGATCTTTGCGGCAGCCTCCAACCATCGTGAGTCCCTACCGTGTCTCATTCTGCCACTCCTTCCTCTATCACCGCTGGTTCTCAACCACCGGGGAACAACCGTGAAACTATCAAGCGGCACCGTGTTGTACGATTTCCTATTACTTATTCGGGTTGTTACGTTACGGTTCAGGATTCGATCTACGGTTCTTTTCACGTTGGGCTGTCGGGGTTGGTTTGTTTTGGGTGTGCGTTCGAGCCGGTGCTTTTATGTGCCACTATTGTTATGCGTTGTGTACTTTTTGCATAAGGTTTCATGGTTGTGTTTGCTCGTATTCATATTATGTTCAAGTATGGTGAGTTTCGGTTGGGGTCTTAACCGAAGGGAAGTAGAAGTACGCTTGTATGTATCTATGCATGGTGAATATATGTATGTATATATATATATATATATATATATATATATATATATATATGCGGTGGTGGGTGTGTTTGGTGGTGGGTTGATCATGTAATGTTTTTATGAAAAATTATGTATGCGCATGTGTGTGTGCCCTGCGATTCTTGGGTAAGGGGTGCATGAGATGTATGAGTGTTTGCATGGGCATTGTCATGAAGTGTAGGTAGGCGCATGAGGATTCTTGAGAGGTGCACTGATGTTATTTCATTTATGTTCACTCTGACTTAAAGTCAAAATATTTATTTAAGTTCATATAGTGTCATTTGATATGATAGTGTCTGAGATCCTGGTTTGTCACACGCCTCGCGGTAAAACCCCGCACGTGGAATTTGAGAGTGTGACAGATTGGTATCAAAGCCATTGGTTATAGAGAACTAGGATTGCATTTTCATCTAGACAATAGCCTTAGACACAACACTAGCATTGCACAAACACTCTTACTTGTTTACGACTTTTGGACGTACATTTCATGGCATACTCGCGTTACGTTACAGGATGTCCACATCATCATCATCCGAACCATCCATGTCACCTATATCACCCTCAACTAGTAGAGAGACCGAGGATCTCGCTCCCCTTCCTTCAGCATCTATACCTGTTTCTTCACCCCTGGAGTCTAAGAGACGCTGACTTGAGCCTAACGTTGCCCCAACGGGGCACGGGGAGCCCTTAAAATCCCACGACTCACCTAACACCCATGATTGGGACTCGTTACTAGGATTGAGTGCCTGATGGATTAGTGTGGACAATGTGCCCTACCCTCCTACCCCCTTGACACCGGCTTCTACTCCTATCCTACCATATATTCCTCACCCGCCCGAACAGTCATTCGCCGCCTTTGTAGCTGCGATGAAACGTGAGGTACGCCATATGCATCAGACAATCGGAAAGATTAAAAACCTGTCAGAGGATGAGGCTCGGACACATAGACGCTTAGAACTTCAGAAAGAAAGCCTTGAATCCACTGACAAGTGCCATAATAGACTCGTTAAGGAATTCAAACAACTGGTGGCCCGTGTTAACACTTTAGAGGCTAGAGCTGTGGAATCTGAGCATCAACGTGTTCAAGCAGCAATGAGAATTGAGGAACTAAAGGCACAGGTCGAAGCTCTTGTTGCACAACATGAAAGAAGAGGAGCTCGAAGAGGAGCCTGAAGAGGACCCTGAGGAAGAGCCCGAAGAGATTCCAGAAGATGACGAAGAAAATGCAGTATCGGTTATCTCTTCAGCCGATGGCGACACTTAAGCATTTCATTTTATTTCCTTAACCTAAGTGGGAAGGGTTGTTCCCATCCAACTGATATGTTTTGAATTTTGATCGTTTGATTTGAATACATTATACCTCTTACAATTTATATTCATCAAAGATTATTATATGATTATGATTCTTATGGTTTTATGAAATGCATGATTATTTACATTGTACATTATGATGATTATATTTATATATTTTCTCATGTTTGTTTATTGTGAATGCAAAGAATCATGTCTGGAAGAAGAGTTGGACGTCTGAGCGGATGAGGAAACATCAACATGACTCAAGCTGAGTTGGATGCCATTATCAATGAGTGTGTTGCTGATGTGCTCGCGGCATATGAACAGTCCCGTATTTAGAACCAGAATAATCAGAACCTAAATCAAGGAGGTAACCTTGAGCCTAACGGACCCATTGGTTTTTCCCTATGATAACTTATTATAAAATTCTAAATTCTTGTACATCGTCATGATATTTTGATTCAGGCCATACAGTCTATACATTCAAGATGTTTATGGATTGTAAGCCTCACTCTTTTAGTAGTTCTGAGGGTCCTGTTACACTACTTCGTTGGTTGGAGAAACTTGAGTCGGTTTTCGCCATGTGCAATTGTCCTATTGGAAACCGTGTAAAGTATGCATTTGGCACATTAGAAGGACCAGCATTAACTTGGTGGAACTCACAAGTCCAGACATTAGGACTTGAGGCTGCTAATAATCTACCATGGGATGACTTCAAGACCTTAATGAAAGATGAGTACTGCCCTAGAAATGAGGTCCAGAAGCTAGAAGGAGAATTTTGGAATCTTAAGATGGTTGGATCTAATATTAAGGAATATACAAATCGTTCGCACGAGTTGGCTTCTTTATGTCCTCAAATGGTAACCCCAGACTACAAAAGAATAGAGAAGTATATTGATTGTTTAGCTCCTCAGATTCAACCTAGTGTCATAGCTGCTAATCCAGATACTATTCAGCATGCTATCCGACTAGCTCATAAGACCACTGATCAGACTGTAAGGGTGAACGGATAACTAGACAACAATCTCAATAGAAACAACATGGCGAAGCACCAGGGGCTGTTTTGAATATGGCAAAGAGGGTCATTACAGGAAAGAGTGCCCACAACTAAAGAACGGGAACAAGAGCAATAATGGAAACAACAATTTTGGAAATGGCGCTAAGGGTCAAGATTTTGTGATTGGGTCTAGTGAGGCAAGGAATGATCAAAACGTAGTTACCAGTACGTTTCCTCTGAACGATTGTTATGCTTCTGTTTTATTTGATACCGGTGCTAATAGGAGTTTTATCTCTACTAAGTTTAGCAAACTTCTAGATGTAACGTTAACCGAAATAGAACCTAGTTACACCGTAGAACTAGCTGATGGTAAAATAATTGAGGCAACACATATTCTCAAAGGATGTAAACTAGGACTATCAGGACATAACTTAGATATAGACCTCATGCCTGTTACACTTGGTAGCTTTGACGTGGTCGTCGGTATGGACTGGTTATCTAAGAACCAAGCTGAGATTATCTGTCATGAAAACGTCGTTCGTGTACCACTTCCTAGTGGTGAAATCTTATACGTTCAGGGTGAGAAAAGTTAGTCTCTGGCATCATATCATACATGAAAGCCAGAAATGCTTACTTAAAGGCCATACCGCTATTTTAGCTATGATCACACAAAAGACTATCGAAGAAAAGAAGATCAAAGATATCCCTATTGTTCGTGACTTTCCTGAGGTTTTCCTAAAGACTTACCTGGTCTTCCACCGCATCGTCAGGTCGAGTTCCAGATTCATTTGACACCTAGAGCCACACCTATTGCGAGAGCAGCATACAGACTAGCTCCAAAAGAACTGTAAGAACTGTCCACTCAACTACAAGAACATTTATATAAGGGATTTATCAGACCTAGCTCATCACCATGGGGAGACCCAGTCCTGTTTGTCAAGAAAAAGTATGGGACTTTTCACATGTGTATCGATTACCGTGAACTGAACAAAGTGACGGTTAAGAACCGTTATCCCCTTCCCCGCATTGACGATTTGTTTGACCAACTTCAAGGGTCAAGTTTCTATTCCAAGATAGATTTGAGATCAGGATATCATCAACTGAGAGTTTGAGAGGATGACATATCAAAGAAGGCATTCGGAACTCGTTACGGTCACTACGAGTTCTGGGTTGATCAATGCACCGGCGGTGTTCATGGATCTCATGAACCACGTGTGCAAACCCTACCTGGACAAGTTTGTCATCGTTTTTATCGATGATATCTTGATATATTCAAGGAACAAAGAGGAGCATGAGGAACATCTTCGATTGATTTTGGAATTACTTAAAAAATAGAAAACTGTATGCCAAGTTTTCAAAGTGTGACTTCTGGAATTGGGAAGTCCAATTCTTTGGCCATGTAGCCAATAAGAAGGGCATACATGTTGTCCCGGCAAAAATAGAAGCCATCAAGAACTGGGCTACGCCAAAGACTCCAACTGAGGTATGACAGTTTGTTGGGTTGGCTGGGTACTATAGAAGATTCATTGAAGGATTTTCGAAGATTGCTCAACCACTTACAGCATTAACTCATAAAGGCATAATGTACAGTTGGGGTGACAAGCAAGTGTGAGCATTTCAGTTCCTCAAACAAAAGCTTTGTACGGCACCAATACTATCCCTACCTGAGGGAACAGATGATTTTGTAGTATATTGTGATGCATCCATCCAAGGTCTTGGTTGTGTGTTAATGCAACGCGAGAAGGTCATCGCATATGCCTCCCGTCTGCTAAAAGTTCATGAGAAAACTACACGACACATGACTTAGAGTAGGGAGCCGTTGTGTTCGCACTCAAGAAATGGAGACATTACTTGTATGGTACCAAGTGCACCATTTATACCGATCACACGAGTCTTCAACATATTTTTAGTAGAAGGAGTTGAATATGAGACAACGTCGCTGGGTCGAGTTGTTGAACGACTATGACTGTGTGATCAAGTATCATCCGGGTAAGGCCAATGCAGTAGCTGACGCCTTAAGTCGAAAGGAGACACCTAAGCCAAAGCGAGTTCGAGCATTACAACTCACTATCCACACTGGACTACCTGATCAGATATGTGATGCTCAACTTGAGGCTTTGAAGGACGTGAACCTGAAAGCAGAGTCCATGCGAGGCATGGAAAAGCAGCTAGAGATGAAATCGGATGGAGTTCCTTATTTCATGAAACGAATATCTGTTCCTTTGTATGGGAATGTACGAGAACTAGTGATGGACGAAGCCCATAAGTCTCGATATTCTATCCATCCGGGTTCAGATAAGATGTATCATGATTTGAAAGTTCTGCATTGGTGGCCGAACATGAAAGTGATATCACCACCTATGTAGCAAATGTTTAACCTATTCTAAGGTTAAAGTGGAGTATCAAAGGCCAACTGGCCTACTTCAACAGCTGGAAATTCCTGTATGGAAGTGGGAACAGATCTCAATGGATTTTATCATGAAGCTGCCTCAAACTCCCAGCGGGTGCGATACCATTTGGGTAATTGTAGATTGTTTGATGAAATCCACACACTTCCTACCAATCAGAGAACCTGATAGAATGGAGAAGTTAACTCATATCTACCTAAGGGAAATAGTCTCTAGGCATGGTGTGCCAATTTCTTTCATCTCCGATCGTGATGATTGATTTACTTCTCACTTTTGGAAATCTTTGCAAGATGATTGGGAACACGGCTAGATATGAGCACCCCATATCATCCTCAAACAGATGGTCAAAGTGAGCGTAGAATATAAACACTGGAAGATAAGTTACGTGCTTGCGTAATTGACTTTGGCAGCCATTGGGAAACTCATTTACCGTTGGTTGAGTTTTCTTACAATAACAACTATCACACATTCATCAAAGCTGCACCGTTTGAAGCATTGTATGGTCGTAAGTGCCAATCACCTATTTTTTGGGTAGAAGTTGGTGAAAGCCAACTTACCGGTCCTGAACTTGTTCATGAAACAACTAAGAAGATAGTGAAAATTCGTAATCGCATGGCAGCAGCACGTGACCGACAGAAGAGTTACCCAGATAAACGTCGCAAACTGTTAAATTTCAAATTGGCGACAAGGTACTTTTGAAAGTGTCACCTTGGAAAGGTGTAAATTATTTGGGGAAATGTGGAAAGCTAAACCCACGCTACGTTGGGCCTTGTGAGATTGTCAAAAGGGTTGGCCCAGTAGCCTACTAGTTGAACCTACCAGAGAGCTTAGCAGAATACACAATGTGTTCCATGTTTCAAACATGAGGAAATGCGTTACAGACGAGACTCTTGTCATTTCGTTAGATGAGATACATGTGGAATGAACAACTACATTTCATTGAGGAACCGGTGGATGTTATGGACCGAGAGGTCAAAACTCTCAAGCATAGCCGTATTCCTATCGTCAAAGTTCGTTGGAATTCAAAGCATGGACCAGAGTTTACTTGGGAACGCGAGGACCAAATGAAGAAGAAATACCCACAACTATTCAAAGATTAGGTATCTACTTCTTAAGGTATCATTTTTTTCAAGATATCTTTTCTTAAATTTCGAGACGAAATTCCCTTCAACAAGGAGATGATGTCACAACTCTCACGAAACCTCACATTTCTTTGTTTATTTCTTTTTTTGGGTTCCTATACAAACGTTTAAATCACCCTTCCATAGTTGTAGTTAAACCTAGCGTTCTGCAATAACTTGACGTATTAATTTTCGGAATGAAAATTCCTTCAACAATAGGATGATGTGACACCCCGTATTTTCCAGGTTAACATTTTTTTCCTTAACATAACCTTTCTCTTTATTTTATAGTTAGCAATTTCATTTATTAACTAAACTTGGTTAATATTTATTATTTTTATTATTAGTAACTTTAATTTAACGTAAACTAAATAAAACACCTAGAATGCAATCATAATAAAGAGAGGGACTATAATTAACCCAACCCATCACTGACCCCATTCCTTCTCCGTTTCTGAAACCCTATTCGGCAACCCGTCCCCTTTCTCTACTCGCAAGCAACCATAATCTTTTGATCTTTGCGGTAGCCTCCAACCACCATGAGTCCCTACCGTGTGTCATTCCGCCACTCCTTCCTCCATCACCGCGGGTTCTCGACCACCGGGGAACAACCGTGAAACTATCAAGCGGCACCGTGCGATACGATTTCCTGTTTACTTATTCGCTTTTGTTACGTTACGGTTCGGGATTCAATCTACGGTTTCTTTTCACGTTGGGATATCGAGGTTGGTTTGTTTTGGGTGTGCGTTCGAGCGGTGCTTTTATGTGCTACTATTTTTATGCGTTGTGTACGTTTTGCATAAGGTTTCATGGCTGCATTTGCTCATATTCATACTTATATTTAAGTATGGTGACTTTCGGTTGGGGTGTTAACCAAAGGTAAGTAGACGTACGCATGTATGTATCTATCTATCGTGAATATATGTATGTATATATATACAGTGGTGGGGTGTGTTTGGTGGTGGGTTGATCATGTATTTTTTTATGAAAAATATGTATGCGCATGTGTGTGTGCCCTGCGATTCTCGATATGGGGTGCATGAGATGTATGAGTGTTTAAATGGGCATTTTCATGAAGTGTAGGTAGGCGCATGGGGATTCTTGAGAGGCGCACTATTGATTATTTCGTTTATGTTCACTATGATTTAAAGTTTAAACATTTATTTAAGTTCATATAGTGTCATTTGATATGACCGTGTCTGAGATCCTGGTTTGTCACACGCCTCGCAGCAAAACCCAGCATGTGGAATTTGAGGCTGTGACAAGATGCCCAAATAATCATCTGACAGGGGGTTTCACCTGCTTCCTCCTGTACACCTTCATCCTCCCCAGAGTGGTGTCATCCATTACCTCTAACATCACTATGTCGTCTTTTTCCTTGGGCAGTAGAGGGAGCTTCTCATCTATAATCATCTGCAAGAAGCTTGGATACATGCAGAAGCTCTCCTTACCCTTGGCCTCAAGGTTCTCGATCATGTACGTGAAGATCATGTTGGAGAAGCTGAAGGGGTGATTCAGCACTAGTGCCATGTAAGCATTCTGAATTTGGTCAGAAAGATCATCAAATCCACCCCTCCGTGAAGCAACGCACTTGAGAATGACATGTGCTAAGTACTTGAACTGGGGACACATGTTGCTTTTGTTTAGCACACGTGTGTTGATGTCCCGATGTACTTCATCCTCAGAAAACATCCCCTAACTATCAAAGGATGTAACCTGGTTGGGTGGGCAGCATCATTACCCAGGTCTAGTACTCGTTGAATTTCTGTTGTCGTCACCTTAATCTCTTCCCCGAAAATGGTACTCCGAATGTAGTAGGGCTCAATAGATCTGTCAACAGATGCACCCTCCCAAAAAGCCTGTTGTAATGACCGGTAGGGTGTGCATGGAGAAGATATGGCTCTTTAGATCTTAGATCGCCTCAGAAATGTAATAATACCCACAAAATCAGCAGTGTTCCTAGTGGTGTCATCCAAGTGAGTACAAATGTTATGCTTGGTGTTGATGATCCACCTATCTGCCATGTTTCTGTAACACAAGACACATAAATATGAGATTTGTCCATAACAAAAACTATTGATAATTTAAACTGTTCTGAAATCAGTTTGGTTCAATCGTGCGATTCAACCATACGACTGAGTTCAGTCAGGCGATTGAGCATGCGGCTGAGTTCAATCGGGCGGCTGAGCATGCAGCTGAGTTCAATCGGGTGATTCAGCCTGCGGTTGAGTTCATTCGAGCGATTGAGCTCATTCGCCTTGTTCATTTGGTCGATCGAGCCATTCTCTTAGCTCAATCATGCAATTGAAGTTCATTCGGAGTGTCTAGTCGCATAACTCTCTGTTCGACACTCTAACCCCGAATCTAGGTCAAAACATGATGATAAACATTGTGTTTAGACTCTTTTGATTCCTAGGGACCCTAACTATCACTGTATATCCTTCATTTTAACCATTAATCACATTTACATTCTCTATTTAAAACTTTTTATAGATTTCTTGATTTTAGTCAAATTGGGTCAGCTAGGGTTTGATTACACTGTGCATTTTGTGCGATTTTGATCACTAATTACCTGTATAAGATGAGAATACACGTTAGTAACACAATCTTAGTGCGAAATCAACTAAATCAGATTTTGGCAGATTAAGGTTGTTGTCATGCGATTTGGGAGCGATTGAAGGGTGGTGAGAATGTGCGACCGACTTTAGCCCTATTTATACCGACTTTATCTTCAGTCGGGTGACTGGACCTATTCGCACGATTCATTTGGGTGACTGGGGCTCAGTCGTGCGACTGGCTCAGTCGGTCACGTTCAATCGTGCGACTTGGTTTCAGTCGTGCGACTAACTCTGTCGGTCACATTCATTCATTCGATTACTTCATTCTTGCGATCCAATCGTATGGATTGACCCATGCTTATGGTCCAATCATAAGTCTAGTCCATACGTATGGTTCATTTGTGCGATTGGGCTCATAAGTATGATCCAATCATGCGACTGGTCGTCATGCGAATGGCTCATACTTATGAGTTTGACCTTATGACCTTTCAAAGACTTAGCCTTTTAACTATAGATAAAATGTTATGAGTGATGATCATCTCAGACACGACCTTTTTTAATTTGAAAAACTGTTGATCACCTCAGACATGATCCTTTTAACTTAAAACCCGATTGGTCACCTCAAACGTGACCCCTTTTAAGTGAGTGTCTCATAGATTGAATTCAGATGCATAGTCCAAATTTTACATACTAAATGACTAAATAATTAATAAATTAAACAACTAGAAATTAAAAACAAAATTAAGACATATTTTTGTATTTTTGATTTCAGATGGATTTTAAACCTAGTAGAGTAATTATAATCGATTTTACTTCGTGGACAACACAATTTCAATTCTAGTTTATTATTTTTGGTACAATTCATCACGGAATCATACAAGTATACCAGACTCATTTTGGACATTTTAATAAAATATTTTAGTGCTACATTCTTTTTTTTCACTAATAGCTAATAGCAATTTTAGGACATCATACTAGATCCATAAGATGCATACAATGATTTTGACTTTCAAGAACTACAGGTCATGATGATTATCAGTAGACTTGTCCTTTTGAATCCATACACAGATTTTTGAGACACATTGGTGATGAGTTAAGGTTTAATTATTTCAACAAGCATTTGTGGATACCACACTTATATGGTAATCAAGGTTTCTCAGGAGTTTTTAAGCGGTCTACGGGTATATTTCAAGAAGAAACTATTCTAAGAACTTTCAAAGAGATGCCAAACCTCAAGTCAGTGCCATCGCACAACAGAGAGGCACAAACAACAATGAAATCTAGAATATTTAAGTAATGCTTATCCTCAGGTCAATGCCATCACACAGCAAAGGCACACAACCTATCTTCTTGTTCGAGCATTTAGTTTCTTTTTGCACATATCACACCAACAACATAAGTTATTAGCTTGATTGCGTTTTGCGTTTCTCATGTGCTTTCCTCATATTTTATGGTCGATCACACATATTTGTGGCATTTATTTTGCTCTTCACCCTTATTGGAACAACGTTGATTGTGTTGACCAGGGATAAGATGGGAACCACAGCAAGTTGACAAACTTAGTTTGAATTTTAAACCACCAAAGAGGTCTACTTATCTACTGTGTTGAATCTACCGACATATCATATAATGAGCTAGCAGCCCCTAGGTCTACTTTCTGTATGTTACCTTGGTAGCATACTAGTTTTACTATCATTTTCTTTTTATTTTACTTAGACTTTTCAGACATAAACTTTGAATTTTGCATCTTAATCAGTTAAGCTTTTTGTAATCCCTAATAATCAGTTCCCTGTGTACTATCATTTTCCATATATGTTAAATCAGTATCACATTTTGATTTCTTTCCTTTTAGCTAAGCTATCCTCCTCCCTCGTTTTTTGAGTAATTAAATAAAACGACTAATTTAATACTAATCTAACCTATTCTCCCCATTAAATTCTAAAACCAAATTTATTTGAGTTTTTGGATTTTATATAATAGGAAAATAAAATAAGACAAAATAAAATAAAATAAAATAAAACTGTCAGACTAAGCATTTTCTTCCTCTGTGAGCACATCGCTTTTCTTTATTATTCCATTAACCTCTAATAGATATAAAAACCTCGGTTTATCAAATGCTTTTGTGTAGAGGTCGGCGCATTAAAAATCCGTATTTATTTTAACCACATCGATTAATTGCTTTTTAAAACAATCACGTATAAAATGATACTTAATGCCAATGTGTTTATTTTTAGGACGTTGGACTGGATTTTTGTTACGGCTATAGCAACAGAATTATCAACATAGATAGAAGTGTTAGAGAATTTCAAACCATAGTCGCGCATTTGCTATTGAATCTAGATGATTTGTGAACAACAACTTGCAGCAGCAACGTATTTAGCTTCACATGTTGATAGAGCAACGGAGGTCTGCTTCTTACACTGCGAGGTGACTAACTGTCTACCAAAGAACTGACATCCTGCTGATGTTGACTTGTAATTTTTTGCATCTGCCATAATCCAAGTCACTATACGCTGTAAGCTCAAATCAACGTCATGAGGATACCAAAACCCGAGTGTTGGAGTACCCTTCATATAACGGAAAATCCGTTTAACTCCTACAAGATGGTTGACTTTTGGTGTCGCCTGATATCTGTAGCAAAGACACATTGCATACATCATATCAGGATGAGATGCTATGAGATACATCAGGGATCTAATCATTCCTTTGTACATTGTAACATCCACCAGATCACCATTTTCGTCGGGTGCCATATCGTGGTTCCTGGCAAGTGGAGTTCTAGCAGCTGAAACATTCTCCATGTCAAACCAACTAAGGATGTCCCCTACATATTTAGTCTGATGTACGAAGATCCCTTTTGGTGTCCGATCCACCTGTAACCCTAGGAAGAACTTCATCTCCCCTATTGCACTCATCTCAAATTCTGCTTTCATGACATATTCAAATTCTTTACATAACTCTTTGTTTCTGGAACCGAAGATTATGTCATCAACATAAATTTGTATGAGGAGTAAGTCACTATCATTTTCTTTAATAAATAGTGTACAGTCAATAACTCCTTTGTGAAAGCCGTGTTTCACCAAATGAGTTGAGAGTTTCTCATACCATGCTCTTAGGGCTTGATGTAGCCCGTAGATAGCCTTATCCAGCTTGTAAACTCTGTCCCGATGGTAAGGATCCTCAAATCCTTTAGGTTGACTGACATACACTGTCTCACGAATTTCGCCATGAAGGAATGCACTCTTGACATCTAGTAGATAAACTTTGATCTTCATGTAAGATGCATAGGCTAGGAAGATACGAATTGCTTCCATTCTAACCACAGGTGCAAACACTTCATTGTAATCGATTCCTTCGACTTGTCTAAAACCTTGAACGACAAGTCGACCCTTGTTTCGAATTATGACCCCTTGGTCATCTTTCTTACTTTTCAAAACCCATTTAGTGCCAATGACCTTAGCACCTTTTGGTCTATCCACTAGTGTCCAAACTCCTAACTTCTTGAATTGTAGGAGTTATTCTTGCATGGCACTCACCCATACCTCATCGTTTAAGGCTTCACTAACATATTTTGGCTCAAATTGAGACACAAAGCATCAATAAGCAACATCGTGAACATAGCCTTTTTCCATGATAGAGGCATAATGAGCTGAGTATAGCTGATTTCTTGTCTGTACTCCCGATTGTACATCCCCTATGAAGTTTTCTAGAGGATGATATACATTAAGTTGAGATCTGGGAGTGGTGGGTACAACTACTTCCTCATCCAGATTTTGAGTTCCTGGTGCAGTATCTGTAGTCGTTGGAGTGTGAGGTTCCGTAGTGTCAGAGCCATCAATATTTGATGCTTGTGTACTTTTAGTAGGAGGAACCTGATCCACCTGATCATTTTCCACGTCTTCATCATCAGAGGAAGAGTCACTTACCTCAAGGGCACCCCCTGACGGAGTAGAAGACTCACCTTGTAAACCTGATGTTGTCGAGTCTAGTGATGGTGTGTTTAAGACCTAATCCATCATAATCAAAGAAGAATGAGGGTCCTTTTTTCCAGCAGGGGGGTGGTGTATATCTAAACATCAACGTTGCACTACACTTCTACTTGACCCATTAAGTTGTTGTAAACTCTCTTATTCGGTATGTTGTATCCTAGAAAAATCCCTTCTTCAGCCTTCGCACTGAATTTTCCTGACTAAGTTTTCTTCAGCAGCATACATGGTGCGCCAAATGGTTCGAGGTACTCCAGATTAGGTTTACGTCGCTGGAGCAACTCGTAACACATTTTACCATGACGTTTGACCACTAGGACTCGATTTAGGGTGTAACATGCATTGGCAACTGCCTCACTCCAAAATTGGATAGGCAGTTTCGAGTTTGCTAGCATCATTTTTGCTATCTCTATCAAGCTCCTGTTCTTCCGTTTAGCAACTCTGTTCATTTTTAGAGTGTAGGTAGATGTGAACTGATGTACAATTCCTTTCTCTTTGCAAAATGCCTCCATTCACTGGTTCTTGAACTCTGTGTCGTTGTCTGGGCGAATCTGTCGCACTTTCAGCTTGTAGAGAGATTCCAATGTGGTCACCAGCTGTTTGAACGATTCAAATGTTTCTGATTTGGATTTCTGAAACATTACCCAAGATAATCTGGAGTAGTCATCTGTGACTACATAGCAGTAGAAATCACCAGCGATGCTCTAGGTGCTCACAAGACTGAACTGTTCCATGTGTAGAAGTTCGAGAGGCAATTCAATGGAATTTACTTTCTTTGCCTTGTGAGACTTCTTGGTCTATTTATCTTTCTTACACGCTACACAAAAATCAAAATTGAAATTCTTAACATTAACTCAATTTACTAAGTCATTTGAATCAGATGATTCATCTTCTGTGGATTTATGTGTCCCATTCTCCTATGCCAGGAGATCGAGTCCCTCTCAGTTGCCTTTGACAAGAAGCATTGAACTTGATGATTGGTTGTGGAGACCTTTGATAGATCCAAGACATATAAGTCATTATATCTCGAAGCTGACATTAAGATTTGGTCCTCCAGGATAATGTAATCCTTCTTCAACAAATAGCACTTCTTGTTCTCAAAAAGAGCATTGAATCCTTTGTCACATATCTAGGATACTGAAAGCAAGTTATTCTATAATTGTTGAACATAGTTGACCTTATAAAACTTGACTTTCTGGTGTCCCACTTCGCCTTGAGCGGTGATGTATCCTCCTTTATTTCCAGAAAATGAGACATGTCCCCCTTTAATTTGTTTGACATTTGAAAGGAGAGACATGTTCCTAGTCATGTGCCTAGACGCCCCACTATCAACAATCCAGTTGTTTGTGTTAACATTGTAACGGACACCCTACACACTAAGGGAAAATTATCATGTTAAATTTGGGACCTAAGCCTTAACTGGCTTGGTCACCTAGAGGAATCACATATCATAAACTCAACCCACTATCCATTTGAGGGTGAGGGAATATCATTCTCCTTAGTGTTCTTAGTATCAGACACTGGACTTAACTTTTCTTTCCATAAGTCAGTTTTGTGTAAGGCCTGCTTGTGGTAAATAGATGTCTGGCTTACGATTTGAACTTTAAGTTCATTACTTCTTTTTGGTGGAGTAATAGAACTCCTTTTCGAAGAAATTGTTTTAGTATCATAAAGTTCAATTTTCTTTCTTGGTGTCTGATAATAAGGACAATTAGAAGCGATGTGTCCTCTCTTTCCATAATTGTAGCAGGATCTACCTTCTACATGTTGGGAAAATTGTGTCTATGGGGAAGTGTGTGATACAGGTGCGACTTTAGCCTGGTTAGGTTTGGACACTTCTTATTTAAATGTTTTTGCTTCTTTAATAAAATTCAATGTTTGAACGTTTATAACATCTTTAGCCTTTTGTTTATTTGGACTATGACGTGGAGCACGTGGATGGTTAACTGATTTGTCATTTTGGGTTCAGAAATAGACATGTTTGAACCTGACTTTACATTAACCTTTTCAAATTGGTCATCCAAATCACAATAGGCATCTACATTTGATTTCAAAGTAGCCTCCTTCTGTTAGTGATGGAATCCACCAGTTTACCCGTGGAATCCGGATCATTAACTAGAGGAGTGGACACCACATGATCCTTAATGGATTGTTATTTATTGGTCTACATTTAGCATTTAACATTATCTCATGTGGTGGTGGAACCACTTTGTAACCCAATCCCTCCCTGTTATTTCGTTCTTTCACTAAGTGTTGAACTATGTGAGAAGAACTGTCCAACTATGCAGTTTTTGTTTTAGTGAGTTGACTTCGACTTCTAAAACTACTTTTTCTTTCTTAGTTTCTTCCAGGGAGTTTAAATAGAACTTTATATCATTAGCTTGATTAAAAGCAACAACCTCGGTTTCCCTTAGTTGTTTATTTCAAAGTTCGATATTCTCTTTATAACTGTGCTCATTTTGTTTTAAAATCCGATTAGCTTCTGTGCATAGTTGTAAGTCATTTACTAAGCTATCATTATGGTCTAATAACCAAGCAAATATTAAATCTATGCTTTCTCTATATTTGTTACATTCATTACAAGCATGATTTTCAAAGAGTTGGTCTTTTGTACTTACCCGTGAAAACTCGGTTGAATCAGCCATCAACGCCGAGGTAGAGTCTTCGGATGCTGGAGGTTCTGAACATGTCATATGAGATCTTCTTCAATGAGGTGATTGACCATATTCGCAGTATCTTAATTATCGGACATCACTAGTTCAACTACGATTTCACCCTCGACATGGGCAATGTTCGATTCACCTCCAATCCTGTCCTTCGTCACCTTGAGCAGTCAAGGCCTTTGTCTCTTTGCTTGATGAGGTAGCTCCACTCGTGGTTTATCTTGACAATTGAAAGTTGAGAATGGATTCCCATTACCTGTCTTCTGGGGCTTTACACATTCACGTTTGAAATGCCCCTTTTCTCCACAGTTAAAGCAGGTACCTTGGTTTTGTTGAAACCAAAGGTATTGTCTTTTATGGCTACCAAGTTCTGTACATTCTTTTTCACAAACGTTTTTGCTCTCCTAACAGCACTTTCCAAAGCCCACATTATATCCATTCTCTCTAGTTCATTCTTGTCCACCTACTCGTAGTCTTCATAAGCCAGATGGCAATTACCAATTTTCCCTGCAACTAGACCTTCATAATAATGAACAACTGCTGCTAGAAGATCCATATACTCCTTTGCAACCTCAACAATGATATTTCGAAGATTCTTGGTCTTCAACTTAGTAGCATTTGCTTCAACTGTGATATATTGGGTACTAGATGACCCTGACGTTTTTGATCCTAAAGCTATGGGTTGAGAAGGAGCAGTTGCACTAGACACAAACACTGTTTGAAGTGGTGCTCCTCGACTGGTTAGGTTGGGAGATGAGTTATACAGTGAAGGATTCTGGTCGTAGGATCCTTTCTATGACCTGTACTTCATCCTTAGTTCCTCCTCCCTTAATTTAAGGATGAAGTCATTATGTCTACTTTTGCTAGTAATTGTTCTGTCTCAACTTAGACACAAATGATTCCCACTTCTCCGGCAAACCATCGGCAAAGCTTGACACTTTGTTTTCCATTGACGTTGTGACCCCATGAGTGTGTAGCTCACTCATTAGATAGTAGAACCTGTCTATGACATCATCCAAGCTTTCTTTCCCCATCACTGAGAAGTTATCAAACTCCTTTTTTAGAACATTTGCCTTTAGAGCTTTCAATGTTGCATTCCCATCGTATCGTTTCTCCAAGGCTTCCCATAACTTCTTTGCCTGTTTGTTCTCAGAAAACTGATGGAATATATCTTTTGGTATTGACTCAGTCAACAAGGCATACACCTTCTTTTCAGCATTGTACTTTGCCTTCTGGCTATCAATCATACGACCCAAGGTTAATTTAACACCATCAGCACCAACCGGCATATTATAACCTGTCATAATAGATTCCCAAAGGTTAGGATCAACTCCATTAAGATAGATCTTGAATCGCTGCTTCCATTTTGGGTAATCATCAAACGTTATAAGTTTAGGTGGTTTATTGTGATTCCCAATTTCATTTTCCAGAACCAAATGGTTTTGGATTCGAGAGTCCATTCCGGCAGTAAACGCAAAGTATCTTCTGTCTCTCTAAACTTTGAACTTTTGAAATTTAAACTTGTGCAAATAGACAGATGCGAATGAATCAACTGTGCGATTGGGCAAATGTGGATGGCCAATGCGGATGTTTCAGTCGTGCGGATGAAGGGTGCGAATGGATTTAATCGTACGATTGTATTCAGTCATACGTATGGAGTGTGCGATTGGAGATAGGCGAATGGGGCTGTTCAGTCATATGAATGGGTAAGCGACTGAGTGCAATCATGCGAATGGGGTGAGCGATTGAGTTCAGTCGTGTGAGTAAGCCAATTGTGCGACTAAAGGCTGCTGGTTTTGCAAAATCGAAGGTTTGTGACACTTTGACAAAAAACACGAATTTTTAAGAACTCTAATTTTCCGTATGCTGAAAAACGTAAACTTTTAGACCGGTAGACGTCGAAACCAATGTTTTACTAAAAAAGGTTACTTTTTTGAATAAATAACGTGACTTTTACACCGAAAGTAATCGAATCACACGCAAAATCAATAGCCAAAGCTCTGATACCACTTGTTGGGACCGTGTACGTACGGAATACTAACTGATAATGTGTGAAACCAGATCAATTTAACAATTAAAGAAACTGTTAGTGACCGTGTACGTACGGAGTACTAACTGATAGTGTGTATATTTAATCAAATATTGTGGAATCCTATTTAATTGGCGATCCAATCAGTTAGAACACAGTTTTAATCAATCTAAAGTTTAATGAAATGTTAAGAATGATTTGAACATGATCAACAGCAAACTATGAAGTTGGAACAGGTTCTCTGGAGTCTCTAGACGGCTAGGGTACGAATATGTGTCGAAATTATTGAAGTGATACGTTTTTCCACGAATTAGGTGGTATTTATATGTTTGGGTTTGTCAATCGTACGATTGATCAATATGCATTAGCATGGTTCAGTCGTGCGACTGAATCATACGATTGATCCATACGCACGACTAAAGGTTCAGTCGTGCGACTAAGACAATCTTATGTCTCAATCGTGCGATTGATCCAGTCTCCTGGTTCAGTCATGCTGGTCCATTAGCATGAAGTATTCATGCGTATGGTCCATTAGCATGGTCCAATTGCGTGAAGACTTCATACGTTGAAGTTTGAACACGTTTCTCAATCATTATTGACTAAGAACTATGTACAATAACCTCAAACCTATATATTTAGTTCAACATGCTTTATTACACAATAAACAATGAAACATTAAACATTATAAGCATCAATAACATATTGTATTTCATTCAACTCATTCATTACATATAAGTAAGACATGACAGATATTTTACATTAAGCTCCTAAACTAGATATATATGTATCAAGAGAAACTTTAACAACAATTAGAACGAGATCAACTGTGAACTATAAAGTTGGAACAGGCTTTCTGGAGTCTTTGGATGGCTAGGGTATGAATATGTGTCAAAAGTCTTGAAGTGTTATGTTTTTCCATGAATAAGATGGTATTTATAGGTTAGGGTTTTTCAATCGTACGACTGAACCATTAGCATGGTTTAGTCATGCAACTGAATCATGCGATTGATTCATACGCACGATTGAAGGTTCAGTCGTGCGAGCGAGTCAATCTTCTGTCTCAATCGTGCGACTCATCCGGTCTCTGGTTAGTCGTGTGACTGGTCCATTAGCATGATGTATTCATGCGTATGGTCCATTAGCATGGTCCATTTGCATGAAGACTTCATACGATTAAGTTTGAAAATGTTTCTCAATCATTATTGACTAAGAACTATGCACAATAACCTCAAACCTATATAGTTAGTTCAATGTACTTTATTACACAATAAACAATGAAACATTAAACATTATAAGCATCAATCACATATTATTCAACTCATTCATTACATATGTGTAAGACATGACAGACATTTACATTATGCTCCTAAACTAGGTACATGTGTATCAACAATTCATCACCTTGATTATTTTCCTAAAATACTTTCTATCATTTTCACCCGCCAAAGAAGACACTTGATCAAACTTTTGATTTGATAGGAATGAAATGTAACTTGGATGTAACAACTTTAGTTCAAGCACTCTAAATAGACATATCAAATCCTTGTCCTAATTACTTAGATTTATAAGAAGCATCAACTGGAATGTATGCAACACCCGATTATTTTCTTGAAAGAAAAAAAGAAGAATAAAGTGAAGAAAAAGGAAAGAAAGGAAATAAAGTTTAAGTGGAGGGAGTAAAAGTGTAAACAGGACAAAAAGTTGGAAATTTGGTGAGTAAAAGGTGATGGCCGCCCATCACCTCCTACACACCCATTTCTTACGGGTTTTTGAGAAAAAGAAAGAGAGAAAGTAGAAAGTTTTGGCTCGTTGAAGAATAAGAAGGAAAAGTTCGAATTCAAGGTAAGATTCCATGGTTTTTGAGTCTTCTTAATTGATTTTATCCTCTAGTGTGTGCTTATGTATGTTTGTGTGTGTTCGGGTATATGTTTCAAGTGGGTTTCCAGGTGAGAACTTATAGCAATCGGGTTTTGAAGGAAGTCTTACCCGAAGAGGCTGCTAAGGTGAGTTCTAGAATCCCCTTTTTACTAGTTTTAAACTATTTTGGGGATGGAATTGCATGTATGAACATTTTTATAAAGTTGGGTTTTATACCCGTATGCGTGTATGTGTGTATGATGCGGGTGGAATTTGATTTTGGGCTATGTATGTGTATGACGATGTTATGGTTATGTTTCTAAGGCTTAGAATGTAAGATTTAAGCTTAGAACAGGCTAATTTATGATGTTTAGAAGGTATTAGGCTGCTCATGCGCCTAACCAGTGGCTCATGCGCCAAATTGAAAATAACTGCCTAGGTGTTCCCATGCACCCAAAACCTCAGGCGCCTGCATAGTTTCATGCACCTAGAAATAGGCTGAAGTTGACTAAGTGTTCAGACACCTAGATAGCTCATGCGCCCGAGCAATCATGTGCCTACATAGTGCTCACGCGCCTAGAATTGCCCAAAATAGACAAGTGTTGCTCATGCGCCTCAATAGTGTTCATGCGCCTGAATGTTGCTCATGGGCCTAAGTGTTCCTCATGCGCCTGAAAGGTCATGCGCTTGCATAGTGTACATGTGTCTGCATAGCGCGCATGCGCCTAAAGACTTAGAATATTTTTCTGATTTTCGGGGAAAAAGGTGAAAAGTAGGCTTTGACTTGGGAAGTTCCCGGGGGTTATATAAGTTGACTTCTGGTGGTCAAAGATGATGTGATGGGCATGAATGATATATGATGATGATGATGCATGATTGTTGCTTAGCATGATGGTATGTATGATGTATGTTATATATGTATGATGGTGCCTTGTATGGCGATGTTTGTATGATTATGATGATGTTCCTTATTATCTATGATTATTATTTTCCCGTGGCTTTACGTTAAATGTTAATGAATGAAATGAAAAGTATTATGTAACGTAAAGTGGAAGATAATGAAAAGAGGAACGAAATGAAAGAATGCATGCATTAATGAATGAATGAAAGGCTTGTAAGCAAATGTATGGAGGTTCACACCCAATGAAGGGTGTTAGCTCAACTCTGAGCGGGTTAGATACCCCAAAAGGATGCACACTAGGGTCAAATCCTTGTGATTGACCATATGTATAGGATCTTTGCCGCTTGCACCAGGTACTGGAGTCAGCTTAGTGCACAATGTTCAAGGTCTATGAAAGACCTCATGCCTAGTAACCAGCTTCGTGCACAATGTTTGGGGTATAGCCAATGGCATTGATCCGGAATGAAAGAGAAAAGTTAAGTGGTGAATGCACTTGCCCTAGGTACTGAAGTCAGCTTTGTGCATAATGTTCGAGGTCTATTAAAGACATCAGGCCCAGTAACCAGCTTCGTGCACAATGTTCGCGGTATTGTACATGTCATCGAATGTAATGAACATACGAAAGAAAGTAAGAAAGTATGAATGGATATGAATGATAATGACGCACGATGAATGAACGAAAGTTAACGAAAGAATGATGAAGATAATAACGATATTA
The DNA here is from genome assembly GCA_025506515.1 of Flaveria trinervia. Taxonomy (NCBI): domain Eukaryota; kingdom Viridiplantae; phylum Streptophyta; class Magnoliopsida; order Asterales; family Asteraceae; genus Flaveria; species Flaveria trinervia. The sequence continues at coordinate 98,960,257 of CM046444.1, forward strand.
TCTATGTGTACGTATCCTGTGTGATCATGTATGAAAGTAAAGAACGGTTTTAAACGAAAGTAAAGTATGTTTTATTGTAAAACTAGAACTCACTCAGCAATGCTGACTTTTATGTGTTTCCAGTTGGCAGGTGAAGGTGGCTGCGGATTGCACAGGGCAGCTACTTGGCTCTTTTTGGATGGCATCCATTGTTATATTGCTTATGTGATGTAATGCAACAAGTATATTGTAATCCGATAACGATGTATTGTTTTGTAAAACCATTTATAATGAAATGGAATGTTTGTTTTAATGTTTCCGCTAAAATGTTTTCATTAAATTATTGAAATTATATGTTTAATATGTAATGATTGACCAACTGTAAGCGTCCTAGGAACGCGGCCTTACTAGTTGGTATCAGAGCCAAAGTTTAAGTGAAATGGGTAAATCTTCAAAACAAACCTAAACTTAAACTGAAAATTGGACGTGAAGGGAAGGGATGCCAGTCCGAGTAGCTGCGTGCCATCAGGTATTTTTTTAGTCTTAACTAACAGTATGTGTACATGTTATGTGATTTGTTTTGTGTGCTGTTAGTAGATTTATATACTGATATAGTCAGGATAGGTAATGCTTGGGGTATGAAGAGTAAAGTAAGTGGCAAATCATAACTAGCCACTGTAATTAGGGACTTACTATACTTGACATAAACTGAGCTATTCTCTTGAATGATCGTGTTGGTGTTGGAATCTTATTGCATGTTTGAGGATGGCCGGTGGTAGATCTTAGAAGGCTTCTAGAGGTGGAGGTCATGGTGGATGAGGTGTTGAACCACAGGCTACAAGAGGAAGGCCTAGGGCTGAAAAGGTTGTTCATGAAGAACCCAAGATCCCTCATCCAGAGGGTGGAGACGAGAGTGTTAATCTGAGAGCCTTAGTGAAGGAGGCGGTGGTGGAAGAAGTTCATCAGGTCATGCAAATGATCCTACTGTCTGTCCTAACCGAAGTGAATAAGGCTGTATGAGATGGAGAGAGAAGGGAGAGGAACAGGTCCTCAGGAGGATGTGAGCACCTGGAAACTGAGACGGTTCCCTCCAACGATGAAGAGGAGGAGGAATAGCCTATGCAGGAGATAGCACGAGGCTGTAACTATGGGGCATTTCCACGATGCAAGCCCCCGACTTTTGAGGGTAACGGCACTGCTGCTGCTGCTCATCGGTGGGTGAGAGAGATGGAAGCCGTTCTTGACATCAGTGAGGGTCGGGAAGATTAGAAAGTGAAGTTCGCTACCCACTCATTCGTGGACTCACCTTTGTGCTGGTAGGACAATATTGTCGAAGCTGAGGGTAGGCAGGCGATTGGAAGAATGAGGTGGTCTGAGCTGAAGAAATTGGTGATCGAGGAGTTCTGTCCTCATTGGGAAATGGATAAGGTAGAGAGGGAGTTCCTGCAGCTGGAGGTGGGGCCTATGATCCATTAGCAATACACCACCATGTTTAACGAAATGGAACGTCTGGTGCCGGATCAAGTGACACCCTTGTCACGGAAGATCAAGATATACATTCAGGGGCTGCCAGCGGATGTCCGTAGACACATGATCGCTACCCGACTGAGCATGTTTAGGTTGGCGGTTAATTTGGCCGCGAGGTTGTATGATGAAAGAACCATGGTGGTGGCTGAAGGCAGCAAGAAAGGTGGTGGTGGTCGGAACTCGAATGGAAAGCGGATTGGACATGGTGGGGCCACTCTATGCAAGAAATGTGCACTGGATGAAGAGGTGTGGCAAGTGTGGAAAGGAGCACACGGGCAAGTGTAAATGGGGATTGAACATGTGCTTCAAGTGTGGGAAGCCAGGTCATATGGCATGGCAGTGCAAAAGCGGGGAGAGTTTTAACTATGGCGAGGAGGGCCACATGAGTAGGGATTGCAAGAAGCCAAGGGCTGAAGGATCAGGAGCGAGGAAGGCTGGAGGAGAAGGATAGAGGGCGAGTGCCAAAGCGTTCACGATGACGCAGGAGAAGGCTAGGACGTACGCCGATGTTGTGTGAGGTATGTTTCTAGTAAATAAAACTTTAGCCTTTATGTTAGTTGATTCTGGTGCTAGTAGAAGTTTTATTTCTGCTGCATTCTGTGCTAAGTTGCCTATTAGTAATAGGAATATAGATACGCCCTTTGATGTAGAAACTGCCATAGAAGGTTTTGACATGGAATTAGAAGGTCAGAAGTTTCCTGTTAGACCATTTGTGATAACCTTAGGAGGGTTTGATGTAGTCCTTGGAATGGATTGGCTGGCGGACTAAGAGGCAAATATTGTGTGTCGCAAGAAGATGATTCGATTGACAACACCTGACGGTAGTGCGATGACGGTTTATGGTGATCGAGTCATGATGATTCCGAAGGTGATTTCGATGGCGGTGGCAGGAAATTGCATAAGGTGTGGATGTAGTGCCTACTGGCCTATGTAAAAGATGTGGATACACCAACACCACAACTATCCGATTTACGGTTGTGTATGACTTTCCAGATATGTTTCCCCAAGATTTACCAGGAGTGCCATCTGACCACGAGATTGAGTTCCAGATTGACTTTATACCAGGTGCCTAACCTATTGCTAAGGTTTCGTATCGGTTGGCTCCGACTGAGATGAAGGAGTTGATGGAGCAACTACAAGAGTTGCTGGGCAAGGGGTTCATCAGATCGAGTATCTTTCCTTGGGGCGCTTGGTCTTATTTGTGAAGAAGAAAGATGGAAGTATGAGGATGTGTATCGACTACCATGAGCTGAAAAAGTTGAAACTGAAGATCGGTATCCGTTACCGACAATTGATGACCGATTTGATCAGCTTCAAGGTGCTAGTTGGTTCTCGAGGATAAATCTTCGATCTGGCAACCATCAGTTGAAGGTGAAAGAGCAGGATATCCATAAAATAGCTTTCCAACCGCTCTATGGACATTACGAATTTCTCGTTATGTCTTTTGGTTTAACCAACGCGCCAGCTGGTTTTATGGACTTGATGAGAGAATGTTAGCCGATGCTAGATAAATTACTGATTGTGTTCATTGATGATATCCTGATTTATTCAAAGAGCGAGAATGAGCATGCCGGTCACCTTCGAGAGGTGTTGGAGACAATAAGAAGGGAGAAGTTGTACGCTAAATTCTCCAAGTGCAAATTCTGGCTAGGCGAGGTTTGGTTCTGGGTCACGTGGTGAATCCGAGGGGTTTATGGTGGATTTGGCAAAGGTGGAGGCGATTATGCAATGGAAGTCACCAAAGACACCATCCAAGATTCGTAGTTTCTTGGGTTTGGTGGGCTATTATACGAGGTTCATTCAAGACTTCTCTAAGATCGCTTATCCACTAACCAAGTTGACCCGTAAAGATGTAACGTTTGAATGGGGTCAAGCTCAGGAGAAGGCATTCGAGGAGTTAGGCGAGGTTGACTCAAACTCTTGTCTTGTCGTTACCCGATGGAAGTGAAGATCTGGTGGTTTATTCATACGCTTCCTATTCGGGGTTGGGATATGTGTTAATGCAAAGAGGAAAGGTTATAGGCTATGCATCTCGACGGTTGAAAGTTCATGAGGTAAACTATCCTACTCATGACTTGGAGCTAGCAGTCGTAGTCTTCCCGTTAAAGATTTGGAGGCACTACCTATATGGGACTGTCACACCCCTGCTAAAAGCGGAAACACGAGGATGTAACGAAATGGGATCGTCATCACACATGGTAAAAATAGAGATGCAATATAATAAATGATGACAAAGCATGTCATGACGACACCCGACACAAAGGAGACTTGTGTCGTGTTTAGTCAATATTCACGACAACATAGCCATAAGCATAACATGATACATAATTCACATAAACAAAGATGATAACATTGTAATTTATTTCCCACAACCCGGGAACAAGTATCAAAAGAATAATGTTGTTTAAAGCAGACTACAACAACGTTTGAAAAAGACAATGTTGGTTAAGTATGTTTAGTCTGGTAATGCATCCTAGGGTCTCCACTAAGACAGAACACTGAGATCTTCAATTAGCATTGTCACCTAAAAAGATATGCTCAAAATGGTCAACAAAATTGTTGGTCAGCATGCAGGTTTAAATTGTAAATAAGTAATTGATGCTGTATAATAATTGTTGTGGAATACCATGTATACAGTTATAAGTAAGCAAAATCACATGACATGATCATTACAACCAAACCTAATGACGTACACATAGAATCTTGTTCATGTGTATCAATAGGGGTTCTCGCACATACACACACACCAAACATAATGTCAGATCTATTAGCTGTTAGATACATAAGTGAACCAATCATTGATCGATAGTGAGTCTGATCCACTGATTTGCCTTCTGGATCTGGACCTATCTTCACTTTCGTATCAATAGGGGTTCTGAAACATTGACAATAAACAAGGTGAAATTTCTTCAACATTGTTTCTACATATTTTGATTGATTGATAAAGATTTCATCTGCTGTCTGTTGGACTTGCACTACTAAAAAGAAAGTGAGTTTGCAGGATCGGTTAAGGTCACTTAACACTTAGTTTTTCTCTCAAAGTCACTTTGAAAAACACTCAGATAAAGATAGAGTCAATAATAGTTGATCATAATATAGCAAGTAATAAGGAACACAGGAAGTAATTTTCAAGGTACTTTCATAAATTGCTTTTCAACTCAAATATTACAAGACTCATACAAGTAGTGTGGAATGAGTTACAATGAGAACCTATATATAATACTACCCACAGCCGGATATACTTTGATACCAGCTGGGATCCTATAACTAAAGCCTATACTACAAGACTATAGTCTAAGGTATCTCAGATAAAGTCTTATCTGAGATAAGGTAGTGAGGACATCTCCCTGACTTACGTTTTGTGACCAACTAAAGTTGGTAACTTGTACTATCATAAAAGGTGAACAATGGAATAAAGTATGGTCACCTACATGGCTCCTTAGGAAGAAGTAATGCAGTATCAGAGGTCTACAACGGAGTGTCAGAGACCATACTTGTGCCCACTGGTTCATAGCAGTGTCTTCCGAAGGTTAAATGGCTTCGAAAGAAAAAGTACTTTCGAAGCCACTTATACTTCAGAAGAGGCTGCTTCTTCTAAGGCTTGGGGACTTCTTCTTCTCTCCATACTTTGGAAGTAGTCTTCTGATTGTTCTCTTAAGACTTTGTTCTTCGGAAGCATGCTCTTGACTTCAGAAGTAGAGTTCTGTCTTCAGATGTTGAACTTTCACTTTGTCTTTGGAAGAACTCTATAACCGTCGGAAGTTCCATGCTAAGCTTTGGAAGCCTTTGCAAGTAGCACCAAAATTATCTAAGTGAATTGGTTTTGGTTGCACCAGGCTTCTTCTTGATTGAACAAACTCCCCCTAGGCTGATGCTACCAAAACCTCACTTGTCTCTACTTCTCAAAACTTTCAGCACCAAGGAGAGTAGATATTTATCTGTTTCCTTTTTCTTCCTTGATATGGTGCTGAGAACTTTGTACAAATCCTTGGTAGACAGGATGTGCAGTCTATCACCTTGGATGATGTGTACCCTTTATTGTTGCCCTCTAAAACGAGTTAGTTGATAGAAACTGTAATCATATTCCTATCTAACTATGGGTTCCAATTCTGGACCCTCTACCATCTGTAGAAAGGCAGCGCCCTTGGTAGAAGATCTTTCCTTGTCTTCCTGTCTTCTCAACTTCAACTCTTCTTCTATCTTGGCTTTTGCAGTTAACTCAGCTAGATGAAGACTGCTGAGATGATTTGTGATGAGTGCAGCATTTTTTGATTTGGAGGGGTTAGAGAATGGCTTCTTTGCTAACTCAGCAATATCAAATCTGCTGGTGTGTAACAAAGAGGTTGCAGTAAGTCTGTTGACTTCGCCATTCTCCCTTTCCACAACAAAGTTATGAGAAGTTTCATCGAACCTCCATTGAATTATTCTCTTTCTAAGCACAAGAGACCGACTGGGAATCTTGTCCTCTTTCTTTGTATCCAGTAGAGTCACCAGTTTCCTTCTAAGTTTCTTCTCTTCATCATTTAATGAATCTGAGTTGAGGCCTAGAAGTCTAATAGCCTGGTCCAATGTTCCTCTAGGAAAATCAAGGAATTTATCTCTTGTGATGGAACATGAAGACTATCAACATAGGTGATATTGATAGAGTCTTCTTCACATGAGACTTTGCTCAAACTTGTGTAGTTGGTGAGCATGGTCTTGATTGCCTTGAACTCCTCAAGAGAGAGATGCTGAGAAGGCTGAGGGGATGGTTTGGATGGTTGTTGGGTAGGTTGAGGTTCATAGGTTCTGGGAAGTGTTTTTTGTTGAAGAATGGGAAGTTTAGGTGGTTGAGGTGATGAAATGGATGTTGGTAAGGATATGGGTTCAGGGGTGAAGGGTTCGGTTTTGATGGTGAAAGGTAAGGGTGAGAGTTCAAGTTGTGGTTGAGAGGATGCATGAAGGTCATACCCTTTACCCTTCTGTACATCTCTTTTCTCTTTCTGAATCGGATGTCAGCCTTGATTTCACTGACAATCCGTTGGAGTGTCTTCTCTGACATGGGACCCACCTGCCTTCCAGAGAAGCCATGAGCCCGAAGATAGTCTTTCATCCAGGCCTTTTAACTGAGCTTCCTGGTTGTAGTGACCCTTGCTTCTTCCTCCTTATTCTTTCATTCCTTAAGCTTTTCTCTTGCAACATTACTTCTCTCTTCCTCCATTTCATCCTGCTCTTTATTGTAGAGCCAAAGGATCGTTTCATTGTTGTGTGGAGAGAGTTCTTGAAGATTGAAGCCTTTAGATGTTAGGAATTCTATCCTATCTTACCTTAGCTGCAAGTCAGCCTCCTTCTATTCTTCTTTCTCTTTTTCTAATGCCAACCTGGCTTCTTCTTCATGTTTCTGCCGGGTTGCCTTTTCCAGATTCACCAACACCTCTAGTGGTAGCAGAAGTGTTTCTTCAATGGCAGCTCCTAATTGGATGAGCTGGTCAATTATCTCTTCTCTTCTCTTGTTGTTGATAGCCTCCTGGTTGGCTGCAGCTGTTTTTTACTGGCAGCTAGCAACTTTCCAGTTGGAAGTATTCCTTTCTTCTTTAGTTTCGCAATCTTCTCCTCTTCCTGAACCTCTTCCGCTATCATTTTCTTTTTCCCTTTGTTATCTTTTGAAGAGTCTGACTGTGGTGGTTCTTGGAGAGTGGATTCTGATTGTGAGAGAGGCAGAGAGGATGTCTGGTATAGAGGTAGATCCAGAAAGTCCTCACCATTCACCTCAGATGCCATTTCAAGGATTGCATCTATGATGATCAGTTCCTTAGACATCTTGAACAGTCCTTCCACAGCTTCAATTTCAGCTTTGGAAGATTCAACTTGTTCTTCCAAGGCTTTAACTTCAGCTTCGGAAGTTTGAGGAAATGCATATTTTGTCCTGACTGTTTCAGTTGCTGGGCCATCAGTCCCCATTTCTCCTTTGAAATAAACCTTAGGTTCCATTTGGACCTTAGGTTGACCAACTTCTTCCATAGTGGTAGAAGGTGCAGTAAGCCTCTGAAGCTCTTCAGCTCCAAAGTAGATCATTACAGCATCTGGGCTTGGCTGATCAGTAAGGATCTGAACAGAAACTTGGTGAAGAGTTTGTAGAGATCTCTAAGCATCTTTGGGTTGACTTGAAGTACAACTTGAGATGGATTAGACAAAGTTATGATAGGCGTAGAAGATGCTGAAGTTGATGTATGAATCTATGGGTCCTCAAGTGATTGTCTCTAAACATTCTCCCCTTTTTTTGTAGCATCATCTTGAGAGCTAGATGAGCTGGAGGAAGAAGTCAATGAGACTTGAATTGGTACATGCCTAACAGATCTCTCAATCTGTTTCTCAGCTAGTTTAGCCTTGAGATTGTCAATCTCAAGTTGCTGAATGGCGGACCTTTCTTCTAAAGTCCTAACCAAGGATTCCAAGTTTGAGACATTCGATAGAACGTCTTTTATAAGGAGTTGCATGCTTCCCTCATATTCTTTTGAAGAATCACGAGGAAATGAGGTAACATACCTTGTATGTTCAGCCTTACCACCAGATGTGGTTTCTTGGCACCCTGGTTTCCCATGCTTAATGATGTCTCTTTTAGAGTCATCAAAAGGCTTGGTTTCCCAGATATGTTACCACTATCCATAAGGTCCGTTGAGGCACCTTCTGAGTGGCAGCTGAATCTGCATGAGTCCCCTCCACATCAGTGGGACTCACCTCAGTTATAGGTTGCTCATGGGGGCTAGAGATAAGGGATTTCTCTGGGCTCTGTTGATCTTGGAGAGGGTGTTGTAGATCAACTTCATTGCTGTGGAGAGATGTTATCTCTTAATTAGTTTTAAAGAGAAGGTCAATAAAAGATAGGGAGGTAAAGCCTACTAACCCGGGACCTTGGTCAGTGTCTATAGGCATTGAGCCTTTGGTGGGGTTGTCCCTTGTTGGCTGCTCAAAAGAGTGTAAATACTCATTCTGAGGGCTGATGGTTTGGGGGTCGAGCTCCCGAGTTTGAGACTGAGGAGACTCAAAACCCACATTGAGGTCAAAAGAGAAGGATGGAGAGACCTCAGACTGAGTGGGAGCCCATGTTTCCACTCTAGTCTTTTTGGTTTGAACAGGAGGAGCTTGCTCAATCAAAGTAGATTGAACAGGGGTTCGTTTAGGGCATCTCTGGTATGTGATGGTGATGGGTGGAGAAGGTAGGGTTGGCATAGTGGCGGTGGTTGCTGGTGTGGGTTCATCACTTGTGGGGTGAACAGGGATGTCACCAAGAGCTATGTGCTCAATCATACCTGGAAGCAGAGAAGTGAATCTTCTAGTGAAGTTGGTAGACACTTTCTTTAAATTCTTGAAGATGGCAAGCCTCATCTGAGGGACATTCAGAGCAGCTACACAGACAAGCGTACTCGGTTCCAACTCACAGTTAATTATGTGTTGAATGAATCTGGGATACATGAAGAATGTCTCCCCTTTGAAGATTCCTAATCAAATTGGTGAACACAAATCTTGAGTAATTGAAGTGTAGGCCTCTCACTAATCCATGAACTAACCATCCTAGTTCATACGGGATTTGATCCATCCCCCAGACTTGTTTGATAGGTAGTAGAGGACAACGTGCAGGAGGAACTTCCAGTTGTAGGAAAAGTTAAACTTCTAGACTGTCGATCTGCTTACATCACCACCATATCCCATGCGGATATAAGTGCTGTCTAAATCTTCTTTGGGGAGTTTAGTAGGAGCTCCTTCATGATGAAGCTCAAGATGCTCCGTGATGAGTTGTTCAGTGATGACCAACTCTTGTCCACAAATGCTGGACCTTAGTACACGAATCCCATTTAGGGTTTTGGCTTGACCATTTTCCCAAAATTCGGCCATTTGATTGGAGAAAATAGTGGGATTAACAATAAGGGTTGTGTAGTAAGATGATTGGGTGAGAAGGAGATGATTTCAGAGAAGTCAGCATCCTTTGATGAATCAAGAAGTGCGACTTGGTTGTGCTGAGGGTTGAGAGCCATTGGAGAAAGGTGAATTTGAGCTTGGGTAAAACTGGAATGGAGAAAAATTTCTGGGGAAGTAAAAATTTCATGTAAGAAGATGAAATTGAATAGTCGGGATTATTTAAATGGGGGTGGAAAGGCGGTAATGGGGGTTAGGATAAGGTGATGTGATGTTTTAGTGGAAGAAATGACAGTGGCGGTAATATTAAAATCAGTTAAATAATTCGACATCATTAACAAAATCTTCGCTTTTTACAGTGTGGGGCCTAAGAGATTTCCATTACACAGTAAAATATCTCTTCCAAATATAAAACATTCTGAAGGTAATTTGTCTTCCGAAGGCAATTCTTACTTTCGAAGCAAAGACTTTGCTTCCAAAGGTCAGGATTGCTTTCCAAATGGAGAGTATGTATAAGCCTCAGAAGTAGATCTGATATGAAATCAATCGCTTCTTTCGAGTCCAATAAATATTCCGAGAAGAAAATTATCATTTGAGAAAAATATTGCTTCGAATGATCTGAAAATAACTTCCGAGGGTTAATTTCTCTTTGGAAGGAATTTATACATAGAAAATTTCAGAGAGACCTTTTGTGACAGGGCTTAAATTGTGTTGACATAAGGCATTACATATTAAAAAGGTTTTCAAAAGAGTTAGACTAATCAATGTTTATCATCCCAATAGCTGTTATGAGATACTTAAATCTTTGTTCATCAAAAGCTTTAGTGAACAAGTCAGCATATTGTTCATTTGAGCCAACTTTGATTAGCTTAATCAGATTTTTCTCATGAATATCTCTAATGAAATGGTACCTCATATCTGCTTTGTTTTGGAGTGCTTCACTGGTTTTTCAGTAATGGAGATAGCACTATTGTTGTCACTATGGATAGGAGTACTCATGAAGTTGAATCCATCGTCTAACATATGATTCTGAATCCATAGTAGTTGAGCACATCAGCTAGCAGCAGCAATGTAATCAGCTTCGACAGTTGATGTAGAGACATAGGATTGTTTTTTGCATTGCCATAAGATGATCCTTCCACCAAGAAATTGACATCCTCTTGATGTGGATTTCTTGTCAATGTTGCAGCCGCCATAGTCACTGCCAGAGTATCCATAGAGATTGAAATCCTTGTTTCTGGGATACTAGAGACCTAGTTTAGGTGCTCCTTTGAGGTATCTGAGGATTCTCTTAACAGCAGCTAGATGAGACACCCTTGGAGTAGCCTGATATCTCGCACAGATGCAGGTAGCAAACATGATATCATGTCTACTGGCTGTAACATACATCAGAGAACCAATAATCACCCTATACTGATGTTGATCAGTATCCTCCCCCTCAAGGTCAAGACATAGATTGTGGTTTCTGGGTATTGGTGTGTTCGCAGGCCTGTAATCTTTCATCTCGAATCTTTCTAATATGTCAGAGACATACTTAGATTGATTAATGAAAAACACTTCCTTCATTTGCTTTACCTGAATTCCAAAGAAAAAGTCCATTTTTCCCATGGAACTCATCTCAAACTTTTTCTCATAATGATCTCAAAGTCTTTACATATTTGGTCATTTGAAGAACCAAATATGATGTCATCAACATAGACTTGAACAAGTAAAATGTCCTTTCCAGATTTCGGATGAAGAGTTGTTGGAGCAGATATAGTCATATATAGTGTGTCCGTCGCTTGTCGAATAGTCTAGGCTTAATGTTATACACCTGATATGTTGTAAACACATGAAACTAGCATTTGTGCAGATTTGAGGATGAGCAAAGCATATTCACCTTGAGGTTCTTTTGTCAAATAAGTTCGATGTATACCCCATTATTCGTCAGACCTCCAGAATAGGTGAATGTTTTTGGAACACGAAAGAGAGGAGAGAAGATGTCAGCAGTTGGTGTTGATTTTGTGGGGTAGTCAGGAGCATCTTACTATTTATGGGCCAATCAAGTTATATCTATCCGCACAGAGAGGATTCCCATTCATAGGGGGAATCCATGTATAGAGAAAGTGAAGACGCAATCAGAAAGTGATGATATAAGCAGATTTCTCATGATAAATCTACATGCTTGTTGATTTTTTGATATTGTCAGCTGTGGATTGGAACCTTCAACCTTTTACCCAATACACCGTGTGAAGACGCCAGGAGAGCACAATGTCTATATATCGGGATATGCTGAATGTGAGGGGGAATTTCTGCAGGTGTTGATGTTAATCAGGTTAGCCTATATGAAGATTGAAGCAATGGAAAACTGTTCATGTCATTATCTGGAAAAATCAGTGATATGGGGAATCTTGCTGCTAGATGGTGTTCTTTAAAGTAAACAAAAGCTATTGTGCCTAAATTCATTTTTAGGGATATTGTAGCAACTTGACGAATCGGCAACGTTGGCTAATATGGTTTTCGTCTGATTCTATTGGCAACCGAGCAAAGATTGACTGAAGATTGTAAGAGGTGTTATCTACTATTCGCAATCAACGTCCAGGGGGGAATTTGTTGGAGCATATATAGTCATATATAGTGTGTCCGTCGCTTGTCGAATAGTCTAGGCTTAATATTATACGCCTGATATGTTGTAAACACATGAAACTAGGTCATTCGTAGGAGCATATACGAATGAGACTTAGTTGTACGACTGAGCCATACTAATGGACCAGTCGTGCGGCTAAGAGATGCGATTGGGACATTCGTCAGACTGAACCATAAGTATGGTCCAGTCGTACGATTGAATCTTACGCATGGTCCAGTCGTACGATTGAACCTCGCGCATGGTCCAGTCGTACGATTGAACCATATGCATGGTCCACTCGCACGAATGGGCCCAGTCGCATCTAATATGGGCTGAGGCCTATATATACCAATTCAATGTGTAGAGAGATTAAGGGTTTTGAGAGGAAGTCTGCCTGGAGCCTAGGGGTGCCGGCTGAGAGGGGAGATCATGCTCGATCTTCCCCTTTCCAAGAGTCTTGATTCTTATGTTGTAACGAGCTTGTAATTGTTAGGTTTTATCAATGAAACCATTCAATGATAGTTCGTATTATTGTTTGAATTTTGGTTTGTGCTGTTGTTTATCCTTCCGTCAAGAACATGCTCGGATGTTTACCGATCCAGCCGACTTCACAAGAGTCTTATCAATGGTTTCTCTAGTGTAGCCATTCTTGAGAAGAAACTGAGACAGAGTCTCATACCACAGCCTAGGTGCTTGGTGCAGCCCATATAAAGCCTTATCGAATTTGCACACATAGTTGGGGTGCTGTGGGTCTTGAAATCCTAGAGGTTGGCACACATAGACTTCCCTATCTATATCCCCATATAGAAAGGCACACTTGACATCAAGTTGAAAGATAGTGAAGTTCTTGGATGCAGCATAAGCAAGGAAGATCCTAACTGCCTCAAGTCTTGCAACAGGTGCAAAGACATAAGTATAATCAATTCCTTCCTCTTGTGTGTATCCTTGAACTAGAAGTCTTGCTTTGTTCTTGATGATCAAGCCTCTATCATCTCTCTTGTTTCTGAAAACCCATTTAATGCCTATTGGTACTTGACCAGATGGTAGCGGACATAGGTTCCATACCTTCTATCTCTTGAATTGAAGCAACTCCTCTTGCATCGATTCAAGCCAGCTACTATCTTTCAAGGCATCTTCTACCTTTTTTTTGTTCCATCTGGGATAAGAAGCATGAGTACAAGCAGACATTCCCATGACGAGTCTGTCCTCTTGTTCTCACACCTTCAGAGACATACCCTATGATGTTCATAGTTGGATGAGTGTTATGAATCCTATGATGAAGAATCACGTCCAGTTGCAGAGATAGATCCAGGTTGGACATATTCTATTCAGGAACTGGAACACTCTATCCAGTTGCTGTTTCAAAATCATTCAATGGGGTCTCATTGAATGAGTGAGAAACATCATCAATGGTTGGCTGTGAAGTAGTATTAACATTTGCCTGTTCCTTCAAAACACTAATTTCTTCGGCCTGGTGTTGTGGTGGATCACCTTATGAGTTTTGAGGCCCAACAAGTGATTCACTTGTTGAAGCTTCACTATTCCTTGATATGGTTACGCTGTCAGATCTATGAATGGTGGAAGCTTGATGTATTACATCACTTGGAGAATTTAGACTAGGTCTGGGTAGCTCAAACAATTGATCATCAGCAGCAGCATCTGCATCATATTGAACACCTGTTCCATCTGAAACATTCTCAAAAGATGGTTTCGAATAGTTTGGAAACAATTCTAAATCAAAGATATGATCAAGGCCATTCCCCCTAACACAAGGAGTATGCTCATTAACAACCATATTGGATGACTCATTGAATTGTTGATTCTTATGTTGTATACTCTATATGCTTTGGAGCTAGAAAAGTATCCAACAAAGATAGCATCATCTGAGTTTTTAGTAAATTTTGATAAATTGTCTTTTGTGTTAATTATGGTACACCTGCTGCCAAAGGACCTTAGAAAGCCAATGAACGGTGGCCTTTTGTTCCATAGCTCATAAGGGGCTTTTCCATGTGGCTTAACTACAAGAACTATGTTCTGCACATAGCATGTAGTGCTGACTGCCTCTGCCCAGAATGGTAGAGGTAGTTTTGAATCAGCTCACATAGTTCGAGCAGCCTCAATAAGTGTTCTCTTCCTCCTCTCAGCAACACCATTTTGTTAAGGAGTTGTGGGAGCACTATATTTTCTTTCAATCCCTTTTGAGTTACAGAATGAGTCAAGAACAAAGTTGTTAAACTCAGTCCCTTGATCACTTCTAATTATTTTAATCTTGGAGGATGAGCTTGTTGAAGCTTTTGCAGCATGGCCTTCTTTCGAAGCTTCTTTCTTTTCAGAAGAAGCGTTCACCACCTTTTCTTCCAAAGCAGTCTTCTTCTGGGATGGTTTTAAGGGAACTTTATTGTTCTTTTGAACCTTAGTAGCATTTTCTTCCGAAGCCATTTTTCCTTTGGAAGAAAGAGTTTCTTCTGAAAGCAACCTTGCTTCGGAAACTAGCTTTCCCTTCTTCACCAATTGGACCGTTTGGAAAGGTCCAAATGTGAAACCTTCACTGACTCCTACTTTCCTAACATTATTTTCATAATTTGTGCTTGCATGATTGTAGTACCAATCTTTAGCCATATGGTTTTGCAGACAACACACTATGCATGTAATGTTAGTCTTTTGGGAATGTGAGGGTTGTTATTTCTTGGGCTTCTTCACTTCATCAACAACCTTTCCCTTCAACTTTTGATCCTTTGGTAGGATAGGGTGCTAGTATTATACTCCTTTCCTGAATCAGAAGTACCTAACACTTAGAATCTAGCTGAGATAAAGACACCTTTCTGCTTTGGGTCAATCTTCATCTTAGACTCAACACCTTTCTTGGTAGTTCTTCTAGCAGCTTTAGCTCTGCTTGTTCTGGCCTTAGTGCTTAGGATTTGATCTTCACAGGAGGAGAAGGGTACATCTACTTGTTCCTTCCCTGTGGTGGCCAGTATTGTTGCTTCATCCTTCAACTCTAGTAAGGAAGGATCAGCAGTTGGAACCTCTTGCTCCTCAGTACCACATCTAGGTTGTCTGATAAACTCATAAGAGTGGGGTGGAGCAATTTCATTGTTTCCCAACCCTCCTTTGTTCTGATAACATAGTTGGAGTGGGAGGATGATGCAAGAATAGCTTGGAAGTTCTACTCAGAAATAGCATGCTTCCTTGCCTGAGCCTCGATAGTGACAAGCTGGGCATAAGCCTCAAACAATTTGGATATCAGATCCTTGATTTGAGTCTTGTAGTTGGTGTGTTCATGTTTTAAAAGAGACACAGTTTTCTCTAACTCCTCAACTTTCTTTTGGTAGTCAGATTCCGCTCTCTTAAAATCAGATTTTAAAATATTTAAAGACTCAATATCAGATCTAATTTTCATATTGTAATCGTGATAAAGTTTAACTTTAGCTATTCATGCTAGTGTCCAAAGATGTTCATATACCTGGCATCGTCTGTTCCGGCCATGAGAGCTTGAGCAGGAGTCACATCCTGTACCAAAGCTCCAGTCAACTTCTTGAGCCATTGTAGTTGTTTGAGTTGACTTTTCAGTGGGCTTTGAGGTTGAGGGATGTGTGGAGGCCTGTGGGGTTCCCGAATTGGTCTTGGGAGCCTTGCATTCCCTTGCAAAGTGACCGAGTGGGTTACAGTTGTAACATTTTTCCTTGGTCTTGTCAAAAACCCAAACTTGCTGGTAGTTGGTTTTGAGGGAATTTGTTGGACCAAAAGAACCAATGAGCCTGATCAGAGAAACCTCTAAGTCCCACAGTCATCACAACAGCTGAAGAAGACCTGATCAGCTGTTCTACAAAGTCTGAAGAATACAACTGCTGAAGTATTTCTGAAGTACTGAAGACAATGACTGAGACAACAGCTGAAGATCTAAAGTCTGAAGACTTCAACAAGTACTGAAGACAAAGATTGAAGATCAACAGCTGAAAGACAAAGTTTGATGTTCAAGTACTGAAGACATCAGCTGATGTTAACAGCTGATGACAATAGCTGAAGAGGGCTTCTTCAGTTGTTGTGATGGTTTTTCTTCTTCAGTAGTTTTCTTTTCCTTTCATAGTTTGTTTACTTTTCAGTAGTTTTATTTCCTTTTCAGTACTTGTAAACAACTGAAGAGGTTGTTCTTCAGTTGTTGTAGTATCAGTAGTTTTATGTTTTTCAGTAGTTGTAAATAAGATGTTTAACACTTAGGAACATTTGTAAGAAGATGTCAGTTGTTGACATCTTCAGTAGTTGTTAAACATCAGTAGTTATAAAACGGTTACATGTCACTTTCAAGTGACATCAGCCTACGTCATTCTTTCCTTTATAAGGAAGGACGACTCACCTGTAATCGTGCCTTTGAGGCCGACAATCTTAATGCAATATTCCTTTTGTCGGATATTTCTCTCCTATAACAACATTCTTTTATCGCCTTATATCGAATGTTCTTGTTTGAATTTGTCTAATTCTGAGCTATTCCGCTGCTATATTTGTTCAATCGATTAAACCAAGGGCTGAGATCCTAACAAATGGTATCAGAGCAGGTTAATCATTGATCGATCTAACAATTGATCATTGAAACTGTTCAATCGCTCTAAGTTTGATCGAATTAGCAAATTCGCAAGGATCTGTTATAGAGATTGAGAGTGTATCGCTTCTGGCCGTTTTATTGAGGTTTTGTGTGGTTCTGAGCTAAATTTATTGTGATTTTACTTGAATCTGTCTGAATTTCCATAATGACTACTTCTTCGAATGATCCTTTCAATACTGGATCCTCTACCAAGCCTCCGATCTTGGTGAGGAATAAGTATAACATTTGGCAAAGAAGATTGCTCCATCACCTGTCTGTAATAGCTCAGGTTGTTGGACATCTGTGGTACATGACCACATAAGCCAATGGTGAATGATCCGGAAACAAACCAGTTGGTTCTAAAGAAGAAGGAGCAATACTCCGATGAGGACAAGAAGTTGTTTGAAATCGATGCAAAAGCCCATGGAATTTTGGCTATGGCTATTCCTAATGAGATTTACTCTGGGCTTCTGCATTGTGAGTCTGCTCATGACCTCTGGAATGCCATCAAAGAACAATTTGGTGGTACTGATGAGGTTTTAGCAAACAACAGGGAAATCCTCGCCCAACAATATGAGACTTTCTCTCATAGAAAGGGTGAGACTCTGACTCAACAATTTGAGCGGTTTTCATGTTTAATCTCTCTGATTGAAAATGGTTAAACATGAATATACCAGGAGTCAGATGAACCATAGATTCCTAAGATCACTGCCTGAGAGATGGAACACATATACCATTGTTCTACGGTCAAATGCTGATGTTGATCGCCTGTCTCTCACCCAACTTCATGGGAAACTGCTTACATTCGAGAGAGAGATAGAGCAGAAAAGGAAATTGGTTTCATCTGGCAAGCTTACTGAGGATTTTGTCCAAGGGAACACTGCCCTGATTGGACATCAAGAGTCAGAATATGCGTCATCTGAAAGCCAGTATGATGAGCATATTGATTTCTCTACAAACACTTCTGAGTCTGCCTTTGTGAGTGTTGATAGTTATTCTGCTGGTAGTAATAGTGACAATCTATGTTTCATCATGGATGATCTCAAGGGGATTGCTGATGATGACTTAGAAGAGATGGATATTTTGAGCCAAATGGCCTTGATAAATATCAGATCTCAGAAGTTCTACAAAAGAACTGGAAGGAAATTCCCAGGACTCTCTGGCAAAACCAAAGTTGGTTTTGACAAGAGTAAGTTGAAGTGTATAAATGCCACAGGCTTGGACACTTTGCAAGAGAATGTAGATCATCTGGATCAAACTCTCCTGCACCTTTTGTGACTTTCCCTGGCAATAGTCAACAAAACAGAGGGCAACAACCTGTCAATTCTGGTCATCATCATCAACCACAATCTCCTGCATATTTTGTTCCACAGGGGCCAATGCCATATCCATACCCTGCTATTACATGCCACAACCAGGCCAGGTTCAAGCACCCACTGCTCAGCAACCACATGCACTCCCTGAGCCCCAACCATCCCAATCTCATCAACCTAATCAACCTCAACAACACAGCTTCTTCACACCAGGAGTTGTTGACTGGAGCAGTTTACCTGATGATGTGTCTGGTAATGAACAACTGTTCTCAGGTGCTGGTCAACATGGTGGTGAGTATCCTTTTGGAAATCTAGCTCTCATGGCTTTGGAATCCTCTGATGGATCATCCTCAAGTACCTCTTCAACAAAGGTATCACAGGTATCCTCTGAGGCTAAGGCCAAATTATGTTCTGAAACTTGCATAGCAGCATTTGCCTCTATTAGAGAAGCAAATGTGGCTTTAATCAATAAAAATGTAGAGCTAGAACAAATAATTTCCAAAAATAAAGCTGAGTTTGAGTCTGTGCTGAAAGAGAAACTGATGAGATTTTATAAATTAAAATGCCAAATCTCTGATGATAAGGCTAGGGAGGATGTACTCTTAGAGAGTAAGTACAAAGACCTCAAAGATACTCTTGCTGTCACCAGGTAGAGTGTGATCGATGGGTACAATCTTTCAAGGGCTTTGAAATGCTTCTTAGTAAGCAAACAGCTTCCAATGTGAAGTTTGGAATTGGTTATATCACACTGCTCCTACTACAGATTTTGCTTCAAGAGCAGGAGTAGAATCTGATGGAGAAAGTAATGACAATCCACCTCATCATGTGATTCACTACTTGATAAAGCACCATCAGTAGTTGAAGTCAGTAGTAATCCCTCTGTGAACCTATCAGCTGATATTGATGGTTCAACTGCTGACACTCACATGATCAATGAGTTGATCAACCCAGTGTTATCCCTAGAAGTACTGAGAGTACTGGAGAGCAGGGGATAACATCTGGAGTTCAAATCCCAATAACTGACAGCACTAAAGAGAAGAAAACTGTCAGTAGGAAGGATTTGAAGCCTACTAAGGAAGGTGACAAGAAGGCAAAAAGTGCTTCTAAACTACTGAAGAGCAAGTCTTCAGTAGTTTCATCTTCTTCAGTTGATGATCAACAGAAGATGAAGAAGAAACCATGTGAAATATGTGGTCTATTCAATCATCTCACAGATGATTGTTGGTACAAAAAGGGATCCAAACTCAAACAAAAGGAGAAAATTAAAGAAAAGTTGGCTAAAATGAAAACTGAGTTTGAGTCCAAGTTTGTACCAGCAGCATCAAATCCTGTTACTCCTATGTCCAAAAAGAAATCTAAAAGGGAAGGAGTGCAACAGGCAATAGCTGAGGTTGCTCAAAAGAAGATGGTGCAACACGAAAATCATCAAACACCAATACCAATGTGTCTGAAGAGCTGAAAGCTCTTTCCCAGAATCAGATACAGCTGTAATGATGGTTCAACATCTGTTGAGAAGAGTTAACCAACTTGATGGCCCTGTGTTGAAACCCCAGAAAAGGAGATCCAAGCCAAAGGATTCCTCTTCTACACCATCTCCTTCACCTCAAGCTATTGTGCCCAATAAACCTGTTAGTTTACCATCTATTGATGAGACCAGGACCAAAACCAAAAAGGTTTGGGTCTCCAAAACTAACTGATTGTTTATTATGCAGGGTTCTTCAACATGCCAAAGTAGCATCTGGTATGTAGACAGTGGGGGATCTATGCATATGACTGGGAACAACTCACTTCTTAATGACTACTCTCCAGGAAGGAAGGGTTTTGTTTCCTTTGGCAATGATGCAAGAGGTTACATCATCGGGAAGGGCTTTGTTTCCAATGGGGAAATAAGGTTTGATGATGTCAATCATGTGGAAAATCTCAAGTATAATCTTGAGTGTCAGTCAAATGTGTGACAAAGGCCATGTTGCTCTTTTCACAAGCCAGAACTGCAGGATTCTGTCATCAAAGTTCTGAGTTTGATTGACAAGGTATTGGATGCTCACACTCTCCTGAAGGCCAACAGGACAGGAAGAGTGTATTCCTTAGATCTTTCCAAGAAAATAGATCTCAAAGGCCATCCTTGCCTATTTTCCAAGGCCTCTCCTCAAGAATCTAATCTATGGCATAGAAGGCTGGGACATGTTAACTTCAAGAACATGAATCAGCTGATACACCATAGTTTAGTAAGGGGAATGCCTATGAGGAGTTCAAGTGTGAAAACAACTGCACTGCTTGTTTGAAAGGAAAACAGCACAAGGTTTCATCCACCTATTGAAGAACCAAAGTCCACTACTTGCTTACAACTTCTTCACATGGATCTCTTTGGTCCTGTGAGAGTGATGAGCATGGCAAAGAAGAAATACTGTCTGGTAATTGTGGATGATTACTCCAGATTTGTATGGACTTTCTTTCTACATTCAAAGGATGAAGCTGCACAGAAGATCATAAACTTTGTGTTGTATGTTGAGAAGCAGTATTCCCTCTCAGTCAAGTGCATTAGAAGTGACAATGGAACAGAATTCAGGAACAATACACTTGATGAGTTCTACCTTTCCAAGGGAATAAAGAGGCAGTTAGTATTCCAAGAACTCCTGAGCAGAATGGAGTTGTGGAGAGAAAGAACAGGACCCTCATTGAAGCTGCAAGGTCTATGTTGGCTGATTCTGGACTGCCATTGACCTTTTGGGCTGAAGCTGTCAACACAGCATGCTATGTGCAGAATAGAGTGCTAATAAATCAGAGGTGATGAAGACTCCATATGAAGTTCTACATCATTTGGCCCCTCTCATTCATTCTTTAGAGCATTTGGGTGTCCCTGTTTCATTCTCAACACAAAGGATCAGCTCCAGAAATTTGATCCTAAGGTGGATGCAGGGTACTTTGTTGGTTATTCATCAACTTGCAAGGCATACAGAGTCTTCAACTGCAGAACAAAGATGGTTGAAGAGACTCTACATGTCAAGTTCAATGAATCTCCAAAGGACAAGATTCCACAAAGCCCTGTGGAGCTCTTTGATTTGGACATACTGCAATATGTCCTTATCAATCTCCTGCTGTTGCTCCTGACAACAGTTCACCACCTGGTGTTACTGCTGATGATGATGATGATAGTAGTAATCACCTCTTCAGGTTTAGTGACAAACTGCCTGAGTCCTCTAGACCTGATGCTCCTGTAGCTCCAGCAGCACCATCCACAACAAATGCTGATTAGATTTCTGCATCCTCAACTTCATTTGAGTTGCCACCATCTTCATGGTTTCAAGAATCTGCATCAACATCTGCTGCTGCTGAAGGTCCTACAAACACTTGCACAGATTTAATTGTTTACCAAGAGCTGAAAAATCACCAATGTCTCAAATCCTTGGTGATATCACTGCTGGTGTTTCAACCAGAAGCCAGTTGTCCAATTTCTGCTTCTATGCTCTCTTCATCAGTCAGCTAGAGCCAAAGAACTATCATGTAGCTTTGAGAGACAATGGATGGGTTGGAGCCATGCAGCTTGAGCTTCTTCAGTTCAAGAAACAGCAAGTGTGGGAGCTTGTTCCTCTACCCCCAGGTAAGTGTGCAATAGGCACTAAATGGGTGTTTAGGAATAAAACTGATGAAAATGGGCTAATTGTTAAGAACAAGGCCAGACTGGTTGTGCAGGGGTTTGCACAAGAAGAAGGTATTGATTATGATGAAACCTTTGCCCCTGTAGCCAGACTGGAAGCAATTAGATTGTTTTTAGCCTATGCTGCACTCCACAATCTTAAAGTTTTTCAAATGGATGTCAAAAGTGCTTTTCTATATGGTAACATAAAAAAAGAAGTTTATGTGTGTCAACCACCAGGTTTGAGGATAATAAGCACCCAGAATGGGTATATAAGCTTGATAAAGCTCTTTATGGGTTGAAACAAGCACCTAGAGCCTGGTATGAGACCTTATCAAACTTTCTTCTACAGAATAATTTCACTAGAGGCTCCATAGATAAAACTTTATTTATTAAAAAGGTGGATCAGCATAAGCTACTTGTTCAAATTTATGTTGATGATACTATATTTGCATCCTCTGATCCCCAATTGTGTGTGGAATTCCAAAACTTAATGCAAGAAGAAGTTTGAAATGAGTGCAATGGGAGAATTACAGTTCTTTCTAGGTTTGCAAATCAAACAAAAAGCTGATGGAATTTTCATTCATCAGTCTAAATACACAAAAGATCTTTTGAATAAGTTTGATTTACAAAACTGTAAACCCTGTTCTACTCCATGTGCAACACCACACATTGGATGTTGATCAGAAAGGTAAAGGTGTTGATGAAACCCTTTACAGATGTATGATTGGTTCCTTGATGTATTTAACAGCTTCTAGACCAGATATTATGTTGCTATATGTGTTTGTGCTAGATTTCAGGCTGCACCTAAGGAGTCTCATCTGATTGCAGTCAAGAGGATCTTTAGATATCTGCAAGGGACACAATCTCTAGGCTTATGGTATTCACTGGACATTCTTGCAAATTAGTTGCTTTCTCTGATAGTGACTATGCAGGGTGTAAGTTGACCAGGAAATCAACTTCTGGTGGATGTCAATTCCTAGGCAACTGTTTGATTTCTTGGCAAAGTAAGAAACAAACATCTGTTGCTACATCCACTGCTGAAGCCGAGTACATTGCTGCTGCAAGTTGTACATCCCAAGTACTCTGGCTTCAGAATCAACTTTTGGATTATGGCATTACAGAGACTAAGACTCCATTATTAATGGATAGTGCTTCAGCTCTTTGCATTGTCAAAAATCCAGTCCAGCACTCTAGGACCAAACATATAGAAATTAGACATCATTTTATAAGAGATTGTTTTGAAAAGGGTCTAATTAATCCTATGTTTGTGCCCAGTGCTGATGAGCTTGCAGACCTTTTTACTAAGCCTTTGGATAGTTCAACATTCCACACCTGGTGTTAAGGCTTGGTATGCTGCAGCTAGAATAAGTGACAACTACTGATGATCTCAGTAATACTGATGATCATTGGTCACCATGTCACATATAAGTACTGATGAGTTATTTACCCTCAGTAGTTTTTATAACTACTGAACGCTAAATGCTTTAAGTACTGTACTTTATCTGTTCTAAACTACTGATGTTGTTACAACTACTGAAATCAGTAGAAAAGATAAGTACTGATGTCCTATGAAACAACTGAAAACAGCAAAAAGGCTGATGAGTAAGTGTTGAGGATAGTATGAAACAGCTGAAAGGCTATGAATTGACGACAACTACTGATGAGTACTCTCTCTTCAGTAGTTCACAAACTGCTGTTTCTTCATAAACAACTGAAGCAATACCATGTCTTCAGTAGTTTCACAACTACTGATGACTAACACCAAGTCTTCAGTTGTTTACAACAACTGATGGCAAAACCACGGTCTTCAGTAGTTTCACAACTACTGATGACTAATACCAAGTCCTCAGTTGTTTCAACATCTGACGTCCAACTTGTCTTCAGTAGTTTTTAAAACTACTGATGCCTAAATCAGAGACTTCAGTTGTTTCAACGTCTGATTGTAAACACCATGTCTTCAGTTGTTTTATAACTGCTGACCACACCAATACCATCAGTCGTTTCAAACCTCTGAAAGTTAATACCACGTCATCAGTTGTTTCAAATACTGATGACTAACACCAAAACCTTCAGTCATTCATAACCCGTACCCTATATATATCTGATCCCTCTTTCAGAGTTTTTCATTCTTTCACGACCTAAAATTTCAAAAGCTCTGAAAACCTTTCACCTTCATTAATGGCGACCATGCAACTCAAGCCTCGACACAACTGTGTCGCGTACCTTACTAAATCGCCCTTCTGGACCAAATTTGATAATGCTATAGATCTTATGGTCCAATCACCACTGCAAACGGCTTTCCTCCAATCCAATCATTTATGCCGATTCGCTACATCAGTTTTGGACGAATGCAACTGTTAATGGAGAATCTATCCATTCGTCGTCAACTCTCATAAGGTGGTCATCTCTACTGCTACCATCCGCCAGATATTACTATTGGATGATGCTGCCTACCCTGTTGGATATCCTAAGCGCCAACTTGATCTTTCATTTGAACAACATGGATATCAAGGCGATCTTAGTGCTTCGACCATCCTGAAGAAACATTTTCCAGATGCTGAACGCTTGATATTTCATATGGTAAATGTTTGCCTGGCCCCGAAGACTTCTTCTTGGGATCAACTGTCTTCCAGATGGCAACAGGTAATGTTCTCTATCCTTGAACAAGAACCTCTAAACTTTTCTGAAATAATTTTCTTGAAATCAAGGATATGGCCACAAAACCACTTTCTAACCGTTGGATACTATATCCTCGGTTTATAATGGCCATAATAGAGAATCAGCTTCATGCTGAGGGACTAGTTGGTCTGGGAGTCCCTGCTTTGGCTGAATTGCCGGAAGTATACTCCCGACACAATACTGACCAAACGCTTAAACAGGCTGCCAAGCTGCGCAAACCACGCAGTTGGAACCCACAGCCTCCACTTCCACATCCAAAGTCCCCTCCAAACCCACAAAGAAGAAGCCTAAGAAGGCTACTCAGGGAGTTGAGTCCCCTGAGGATGCCCCTGCTGCACCAAAGCAGGTTATTTCTGCTGGCAATAACCCCCCAGTAGAGACTATGACTCCACCAACGAAGCCGCTCAGGTTTCCTCTCAAAAGGAACCTGATGCAACCACTCAAAGGGAAGCCACACTGCTGGGATCCTCCTCACTTGAGGGGATTACCATTGAAGAGCACCACCTGTCCCGGGTGCACACTGCTTCCACACCCTCTCCTGATGCAACCGCCCCTCAAAGTCCTACAATTATTGTTGCAAAAGTGCTGACGCAGTTGCATTCCTCACCCCCCACCCAGACACCAATCACTGGGATGGATACCTCAACACCTGAGGGGGAGGATCACAATGCTTCTGTCAACCTACAGCACAAGGGTTATCATGCTCCATCTTCTAGTGTAGACAAGGAGGTGCGAACTTCTGGTGAGGCTGCCACTGCCTCTGACTCAGCAAATGACCAGGTGCAGTTGGTAACATCTCTAAGACCTCACCAGCGGCAACAGCTGATGAAGGACATAGTCCTGAGGCGGGAAGTCCCCAGAACCAAGAACAAGGGGCACATGCTATACTGATCTACACTCAAGGCATGTTCATCCTGACTCTGTTAGGAGATCAGGTGATTCAGTATCAACTGATGATGACCTGAGCTTCTTCTTGATGTAGTTGCTCAAAACACCATCCTAGAGGATGAGGTTAGCAGACTCAAAGAGCTGCTGGCCAAGATGTCTCAGGATGAAAGTCCATCTGCCACCACAATACACCCACAGATGGCACCTTCTTCTGAAGGTCCCCTACACACTGAGCCAATACATACTTCCATGCCACCAGCCTCTGCTTTTGGTACTGATTCTCAGGAACAGAACCATCCTGATCAATCAGTTGCTAACCTTCAAAAATTCCTACCTCTCATCACTCCCATGATCACAGATATAGTGATCAAAGCCCTTGATGAGAGGCTTCCTACAATAATACAACCCCTGGTGGAGGAGTTAGTGATCAAATCCCTTTCTACTGCTCAAACCCTTGCACCCAATGCAACCAAAAAGGGGGAGAGTCAGTCAGTTAAAGGAAAAAGGAAGAGGACCGATGGGGAGAAGGAGAAAGAATCAGAGAAGGTGAATGAGAAGGAGTTGGCTGTTATAAGTGTGGAGGAGAAGGAGAAGGAGAGTGAGAAGAGAGCTGAAGTGAATGAAAGTCAAAAAGACTTTCATGTCACATATCAAAAGAGGAAAGGAGAGTCTGAGAAGGAGAAGGAGCTGAATGATATGGTGAAAGAAGCTGATGCCAACCATAACCGTTCAATGGATAAAATCATTGAACAATTATATAGGCAAGGTTTTGACATCCAACAACTAGACTCCAAGATCAGAAGGTTGGAAACAGAGGAGATCAACTCAAGATGGGCTAGCTATGATGCCTTAGAAAGAGAATGGCTGGAGATAATGATCAGATTTATAGCTAAATACTTGGGAAGATCTCTGATTGAAATAAGGGCCTGGACCAGGGACAACATCTTGGCAATAACCACCAAGATTGTTCGTCTGAAGCATACTCCAAAGGTTTAGTGATTGAGGCATTGAATGAAGCTGGGGTTGGGAATCGAAAAGAACTGACAAAATTTACCAAAGCCTCCCTTACAGCCAAAATGCTAAAACAGTCTGAAAAGCCTCTTTCCTCAAAATCACTACCTCCACAACCCACTAAAACAACCCCTTTACCCTCTAAACCAACCATCCAACCCACAAAACCAAATCCTTTACCCTCAAAACCCACTGCCAGTGATGTACTTAGACAAAAGAAAAGAAAGGTACTGAGGCCTGATGAAGAAGAAGAGGAGGATGAAGACAGACTGCCACTCTCTGCAGTTATCACTTTGCCTAAGGCTAAACCAATGTCCATCACTCCTGCTTCTCAAATGCATGATGTGATGATAAAGATTGAAGAGGAACAGATGCAAAGACATGATGAGGAAATGCTGAAAAGCATTGACAAAGCATATGCCACATCCTCTTCAGTGATTAGCATGAAGAAAGAAGTTTTAAGATTGTACACCCTTGCTAATACCTTTCAATACCAAAGGGAAAAAGTAAGGATATGGCCTGATCCTAGGGTGGCACACCGGATTGTCAAGAAAGAAATTCCTTCAAAATACAAGGGCCAAGTGAAGAGGGTTGTCGACGAAGACATCACTGTGGTTCTTGTAGTGTCACCTTGGGAAATCGTAGAAGAATTCAAGAAAGCCTATGAAGCCAAACAACCACCTCAAAAGATGTTGGAGAACAAAATCATAAAGAAGGGATTGGTTTACAAAAGACTTGAAAACTTCAAACAAGAAGAGCTCAACCTGCTCTTAGAAGGGACTCATCCAGATGAGTTTGCTTATAGACAAATAACCACGGTTGAGCTCAAGAATGGAAAACAGGCCAAGTACATATCTGAAGTGTATGGCCGAGAAGGATTATTTGATGGTGTGCCCGAGGTGCTGACAATGGATGAGCAGATCATGTTCTAAGGGCTTACACCAGGGAATCCTATAGGCTGATACACGGGAAGTAGATCTCATGGTTGGGGTAACAGCTCAGTGTCCAAGTCCCCAATACAGAGCTCCCAACCATATCATGCAAGACAGATCATCAGAGACTTCTTCCAGGCCAGTGCTGAAAAAGGGTCACTTCTCATCTGATCAAGAGGATAAAAAGACAAATCTATCTGCCAAAATAAGTAGGACTCATCAATAACTTAGAGGTTTTGGCTGCATTGGTTCAGGGGGAGTTTGTTGGACCAAAAGAACCAATGAGCCTGATCAGAGAAACCTCTAAGTCCCACAAGTCATCACAACAGCTGAAGAAGACCTGATCAGCTGTTCTACAAAGTCTGAAGAATACAACTGCTGAAGTATTTCTGAAGTACTGAAGACAAAGACTGAGACAACAGCTGAAGATCTAAAGTCTGAAGACTTCAACAAGTACTGAAGACAAAGATTGAAGATCAACAGCTGAAAGACAAATTCTGATGTTCAAGTACTGAAGACATCAGCTGATGTTAACAGCTGATGACAACAGCTGAAGAGGGCTTCTTCAGTTGTTGTGATGGTTTTTCTTCTTCAGTAGTTTTCTTTCCTTCAGTAGTTTGTTTACTTTTCAGTAGTTTATTTCCTTTTCAGTACTTGTAAACAACTAAAGAGGTTGTTCTTCAGTTGTTGTAGTATCAGTAGTTTTATGTTTTTCAGTAGTTGTAAATAAGATGTTTAACACTTAGGAACATTTGTAAGAAGATGTCAGTTGTAGACATCTTCAGTAGTTGTTAAACATCAGTAGTTATAAAACGGTTACATGTCACTTTCAAGTGACATCAGCCTACGTCATTCTTTCCTTATAAGGAAGGACGACTCACCTGTAATCGTGCCTTTGAGGCCGACAATCTTAATGCAATATTCCTTTTGTCGGATATTTCTCTCTCTATAACAACATTCTTTTATCGCCTTATATCGAATGTTCTTGTTTGAATTTGTCTAATTCTGAGCTATTCCGCTGCTATATTTGTTCAATCGATTAAACCAAGGGCTGAGATCCTAACAGAATTTCCTTCTAGTTCTCTTAAGAACTTCTTTGCCCTATAAGATAAAGGAGCCATCTATTGGACAATGTCCACATACTCTACATCATCTGGATTAAAACACTAAAGATCATCAAAAGAATATTGAAATTATCAGAGTGTCCACTTCTTGAGACAAAGGCACAACTTTCCTAAAAGGAATTGTGTTGAGCCTCTTGAGACCTTGGAGTCTGAGGAAAAGTGATGTATGGTCTAGAAGAGCCAGATGGCTACTGGTAGGTTAGGTAGTGTTGTGGTTTTGGGCGTATTGAGCCTTCAACAACCATTAAAGCGTTGCTAGCAGGAAGACTCATGGGTCTGCTTGTTTGGTGGCCCTTCTTACTCTCCATCTCTAGGCGATATCCATCAAGGACGCCATAGAGTTCAGTCATAGTGAGAGTGTTCAAGTTTTCTGTTCTCTTCATAGAGACATAGTAGAATGTCCACCCATTTGGAAAAGCACTCATGAACTTTCTAGTAAGATCTCTATGTTCTGGAGTGATCTTCACAGACTGAAGAGAAGAGATAAGATCCATGTACCTGAATTACTACTGGCTGAGAGTCTCTCCAGCAATATGAGTGAAGTTCTCGAACTGCTGCTTCAGTGAGTCCTTCTTAGAGATAAGATCCATGTACCTGAGTACTACTGGTTGAGGTTCTCTCCAACAATATGAGTGAAGTTCTCGAACTGCTGCTTCAGTGAGTCCTTCTTAGAGTCGTTGGAGTTTGCATACATCTGAGCAAGTTCATCAAACAATTCTTTGGCAGTCTTGCAATGCTCGAACCACACCATGATGGAGTTCGGTATTGTAGTCATAAGAATGGTCATAGCAATTCTGTCGATGTCCATCTTCTTTCGGTATTCGTCAGAATAATCTTCAACAACCTTTTCTATCATGGCACTGTTTCCACCAGGTGATGCCACCTTTGTCTTGTACGGGCCGTTGACAATGGAGTTCCATATTTTTTTGTCTTGGTATCTGATGAAGCCTTCCATTCTTCTACTCCAAGACCTGAATTTTTAGGAGTAATGATGGGAGCCTTTGTCATAGTTCCCATCTCTACTTCAGATTTGTTAAGGGCCATTTTGAGTGAGTGAGGTGTAGGGAGGAGTGAAAAACAGGTTTATTTGGATGGTTAGATCACATAATCAAGAGCCTAAAGAGCTCTGATACCAATTACAGGATCGGTTAAGGTCACTTAACACTTAGTTTTCCCTCAAACTCACTTTGAACAACAATAAGAGTTGATCACAATATAGCAAGTAATAAGGAACACAAGAAGTAATTTTCAAGGTACTTTTATATATTGCTTCTCAACTCAAATATTACAAGACTCTTACAAGCAGTGTGGAATGAGTTACAATGAGAACCTATATATAATACTACCTACAATCGAATATACTTTGATACCAGCTGGGATCCAATAACTAAAGCCTATACTACAAGACCACAATTTAAGGTATCTCAGATAAAGTCATATATGAGATATGGTAGTCAGGACATGTCCTTGACTTACCTTTTGTCACCAAATAAAGTTGGTAACTTGTACTATCATAAAAGGTGAATAGTGGAATAAAGTATGGTCAACTACATGGCTCTTTAGGAAGAAGCCATGCAGTACCAGAGGTCTACAGCGGAGTGTCATAGACCATACTTGTGTCCACTGGTTCATAGCAGTGTCTTCCGAAGGTTAAATAGCTTTGGAAGAACAAGTACTTCTGAAGCCACTTATACTTCGGAAGAGGCTGCTTCTTCTAAGGCTTGGGGACCTTTGTTTTCTCCATACTTTGGAAGTATTCTTCTGATTGTTCTCTTAAGACTTTGTTCTTCGGAAGCATGCTCTTGACTTCGGAAGTAGAGTTCTGTCTTCGGAAGTTCAACATTCACTTTGTCTTTGGAAGAACTCTACATCTTCGGAAGTTCCATGCTAAGCTTCGGAAGCCTTTGAAAGTAGCACCAAAATTATCTAAGTGAATTGGTTTTGGTTGCACCAGCCTTCTTTTTTATCCAATAGAGTTCCCCTATTGCACTCATTTGAAATTTTGAATGCATAAGGTCTTCAAAAATTTTTCAGAGTTGCTTGTTTGTTAAGCCAAATATGATATCAACCACATATATCTGAAACAACAACATGTCCCTTCCTCTTCTCTTTCTGAAGAGAGTCTAGTCAATCCTTCCTCTTTCATATACATGTTCAAGAAGGAATGTTGATAGTGTCTCATACCACTTTCTTGGAGCTTGATAAAGACCATATAGGGCTTTGTAAAGCTTGTACACCCTGTGAGGGAAATCGGGATCTTAAAAGCCAAGTGGTTGACTCACATAGACTTCTTCAGTAATCTTTCCATA
Organism: Flaveria trinervia; assembly: GCA_025506515.1. Classification (NCBI taxonomy): domain Eukaryota; kingdom Viridiplantae; phylum Streptophyta; class Magnoliopsida; order Asterales; family Asteraceae; genus Flaveria; species Flaveria trinervia. The sequence goes on from CM046444.1 coordinate 98,990,733, forward strand.
CAAGAAACCACATTTCACATCCATTTGATAAACTGTAAACTTCATGAATGTTGAATATGCAAGAAAGATTCTTATTGCTTCTAATCTGACAACAGGTGCAAACACTTCATCATAATCAATTCCTTCTTCTCGTGTATACCCCTATGCCACTAGTCTCGCTTTTTTATGATCACAATCCCTGAATCATTAGTTTTGTTTCTGTATAACCATCTGGTACCGATAGGATATTCTTCATCTTTAAGATCTACCAGTTGCAATACTTCTTGCTTCTTGAACTGTGCAATTCTTCCTACATTGCTTCAGTCCAGCTATTGTCTTGAAAAACCTCTTTGATGTTTTTCGGTACTTTTTTGACAAAGAAAGCATGAGAATAAACAGATGTTTGCAATACTCGACTTGCTTCTTGTCACCTTTTCATTGAGTTATGCTTTCTACTAGATGGTTCTTGTGTATTCTGGTAGTTGGAATTGAATCACCACCAATTGTTACATCAAGATTAGAGACATTCTACTCATTAAGATCAGAGGCACTTTCATCGTGTACTATTAGGGACTTATGAAGATAATTGGACTCTGTTTCAGTGACTGCTTCAGCATTAGCAGCACTTTGATTGTTGTCATCGTTTGATGTTCTTTCTGTTTCAACTGAGGAGAAGCTTGCTTTTGATTTTTGATCTAATTTGATTGGTCTTCTGAATGTGATGGTAACAAGCTGGGACCATCTTCAGTTGAAACACTTTGATTTTGAGACGGTTGCCTGAAAGGATCAACTTGGAGCGGAACATCTTCATTCAGTTGCTCAGGAGAGGTAGGAGGAAGCATTGGAAAGTCATCTCTTTTTTCTACACATGAAGAAGATTTAGCTGAATGTAGGTTTTCTGCATCAGACAAGTGAAATTGATCAAATGATTTTGTAAATGAGTCAATATCAAACAACCAGTTAGGACCATTTATAGAATTGGGGAATGAATGTTCCTTGAATTCAACATTTTTTTATTCTTCGATAATGTTTAATCTAGAATTAACACTCTGTAAGCCTTAAAAATAGAAGAATAACCTACAAAGAATCCTTTATCAGACTTTGATGAAAAATTTCCCAAATAGTACCGGGTGTTTAATATTGAGATAGGACTACCAAATGACTTGAAAAATCCAATAAATGGTTTTCTGTGAAACAAGAGTTCATATGGAGTCATGTTCTTTTCTTTTATAATTAGAGTTTGATTTTGCACAAAGCCCGGTGTGTTAACTCTCTCTACGCAAAAGTTAATTGGCAATTTAGCATCGGCTAGCATTGTTGTTGTTGCCTCAATCAATGTTTTATTTCTCCTTTCAACTACCCTATTTTGTTGAGGAGTTCTAGCTGCACTGAATTGATGAGCGATGCCTTTGGTTGCACAAAAGGAACTCATGTCTTCAATTTTAAACTCGGTTCCATTATCACTTCTTATTGTTTTGACCTTATGATCAAGTTGGTTTTCAATTTTTGTGATAAAGTGTTCTATTATTTGTGATACCTTATTTTTATGAAGTAAGAAGAAAACCCATGTAAATCTTGAAAAGACATCAATGATCACCAAACAATAATGTTTCTTTCCAATACTCATAACATGAGTTGGTCCAAATAGATCAAGTAGCTTCAATGGGGTATCGTTTGGGTTCACAAGCTTTGGTTTGTCGGAAGATTTATGTTGTTTCCTTTGAAGTACACTGAAGAATGATCAACAAAATGAAATTATTTTTGGGGAAGACTAGTGACATGGTTTCCTTTGACCAATCTGTTCTTGTTTTTAAAGTTTGTGTGCCCTAAGCATCTGTGTCAAAGCTCAGACTCATAAAATGATGCTTTTGAAAGAAGACATGTTTCTTCTTTTGGTGTAGTAGAAATCATGTTTAATACTTATGTGTTATTCTTCCTCGGGGTCTTCAAGACAACCCATTCTTCATGAATTTTAAATCCTGGTTTCAGAATGTAGCAATGAGTGTTGGTAAAGTGAGTTGAATATTTCTTGTCACACATATGAGACACGCTTAGAAGATTGAAATTTAGTTGCTCACAATAGTTCACTCTATCAAAGCTCAACATCCCATTTGTCATGGATCCTGTAAGGCCCCTTTCCCGGGACGCTTACAGCTGGTTCTTCATCGAACATAAAACATATATTTTATCTTCTTACATAAAAGCGTTGTAGCAAAAACATTAAAATAACATTTTCATTTCAGCAAAATGCTTTTGCAAAATAATACATTCGTTCGTTTCACATTATCATTTTACATTTCATTACAAAAGCATTGAAAACAATGGATGCCATTCCAAAAGAACTGAGTAGTCGCCCCGTGCCATCCTCAACAACATACCTGCCAACTGGAAAAATGCATAAAAAGTCAGCGTTGCTCAGTGAGTTCTAGTTTTAAAGAAAATATACTTTACTTCCTTTATAAAACCATTCGTTACTTTCGTACGCGATCACACAACATACGTACATACAGATAATATAATTATTATCTTCTTCATTACATTTGTTAACTTTTGTTCATTCAACGTACGACATTACTTTTCACTTCTCTCGATATCCGGTCAGACTTTACCCTCTTCGTGGCACTCAGCCACGATTACTGAGGTCGAATGACAAGGATCCGTATCGCACATTATTATGATAATTCATTAACGTTCATTACATACATAGCGCACATTAACACATTTCATACTCTTATTATCATTCATTTCTAATCTAGATTATTTCATGCTTTACCCTTTTCATGGCACTCAGCCTTGATTACTGAGGTCGAATGACAAGGATCCCGTTCGATCATTCCATACATATTGTACCTTCACTCAAATCGCACCTTCGCATCATGGTACCCGAAGTACATATCGCACGGATCGCACAGATAAGGAAGCCAGAATCGCACGTTATCTCATGGGTTAGCAATATATCACGGTACATAACCCATATGAGGCAGCCAAAATCGCACGCCACCCTCATGCTGTCCATCGCGCATATCGCACAAATCACGCCATCGGAGTGGTCATGAAGACCGACTCCCCTTGTGTGTGTGAGAATTCTCGGGGTTTAGCTAGAATCGTACGCCATCTCATGGGTTAGCCAAGATCGCACGCTACATAAACCACATGAGGCAGCCAAAATCACACGCTACATAGTACACAGTGAATACCAAATCGCAAGTATCAGAGCAGTTACCAAAGCTGAACTCCTTACTGTGTCTATGTCCCCTTATAAGCAAGCCAAGATTGCACGCTATAATATACACATAGTTGAGCTAACAACTCTCAGTGAGTCGTTAACCTCATTTCTTTCTCTTGGAAGCCATCTTTGCTCTCATTCCTTCGTTCATGCTTGCACTCATTCATTACGTTCCTCTTTTCATTGTCTTCCATTTTACGTTATATAATACTTTCATTACATTCATTAAAGCTGAAAGAAAAACCACAGGAAGACAATCATACATAATAATATAAGGAACATAACAACATGCACATAAATCACACAAGGCAACATCGCTCACCCATAACATACATCATGCATTACATACGACATGCACAATCACACGACAACAAACATCACACGAGTCACGCGCATCACAACATATAACCATACGACATCACACATCATCCTCATGCATCATACACTCACATACATAAACATATGTGCAACAAGCATAAGTCATCATAAAAACATAGCTGACCCACAGCGGGACAACAGTGGTTGGGTGCGGCAGCCCCTGACAGCGGGGTCCTAGGGGCAGCAGCCCCTAGTGGGGTCTAAGGGGCAACGCTCCTGGCTGGGGCCGTGTTGCCAGGTCAGCGTGAAAGATTTTTATTTTAACACTTTTATATAGCACATTTCCTTATCGAAAAATCTATCTTCTCATTAAAACCACTTAAAATTTTGCTCATTTAAATCGTATATTTTGTATGCATTTCCAGCCTAAAACTAGTTCATAACCTTTAAAATAGGGGATCTAGAACTCACCTGGACTCGATGAGTAGCTTCTCAGTCAAGCTTTCAAAGCAAGGGTTGCACTACATAGCCTGCAGAGAAGTTAACACTCAAGGGAGTTAATTTCTGCCTAATTTCGCTGCTAATTTCGCTACAAGAACAGCAATTTAACTGCTGGTTTCGCTGGCAGTTTCGCTGGCAGTTTCGCTGGCAGTTTCGCTGGCAGTTTCGCTGGCAGTTTCGCTGGCAGTTTCGCTGGCAGTTTCGCTGGCAGTTTCGCTGGCAGTTTCGCTGGCAGTTTCGCTGGCAGTTTCGCTGGCAGTTTCGCTGGCAGTTTCGCTGGCAGTTTCGCTGGCAGTTTCGCTGGCAGTTTCGCTGGCAGTTTCGCTGGCAGTTTCGCTGGCAGTTTCGCTGGCAGTTTCGCTGGCAGTTTCGCTGGCATTTCGCTGGCAGTTTCGCTGGCAGTTTCGCTGGCAGTTTCGCTGGCAGTTTCGCTGGCAGTTTCGCTGGCAGTTTCGCTGGCAGTTTCGCTGGCAGTTTCGCTGGCAGTTTCGCTGGCAGTTTCGCTGGCAGTTTCGCTGGCAGTTTCGCTGGCAGTTTCGCTGGCAGTTTCGCTGGCAGTTTCGCTGGCAGTTTCGCTGGCAGTTTCGCTGGCAGTTTCGCTGGCAGTTTCGCTGGCAGTTTCGCTGGCAGTTTCGCTGGCAGTTTCGCTGGCAGTTCGCTGGCAGTTTCGCTGGCAGTTTCGCTGGCAGTTTCGCTGGCAGTTTCGCTGGCAGTTTCGCTGGCAGTTTCGCTGGCAGTTTCGCTGGCAGTTTCGCTGGCAGTTTCGCTGGCAGTTTCGCTGGCAGTTTCGCTGGCAGTTTCGCTGGCAGTTTCGCTGGCAGTTCGCTGGCATCATCACTGCCAGTTTTGCTGCCGGTTTCGCCTAACTTTTGTTGGAAAACCATGTCTGTAAAACTACGTGCGATACTATAGTTTCGCAGGAAGATCCACAGTTTCGCTGAACGAACAACTAATTTCACTGGACGAACACCCAGATTCGCAGAACGGGCTGAAAAATACGAACCAACCCATTTTTTACCCAAAACATCAATATTTTACATCCAAAATCTTGGTTTATCACCCAATAAGCTATATCTAAGCTTCTTACATGTTTTCTTACACAAAAATATGAGTTTTGGGTAAATCTTTGCCACTTTCAGAAACCCCAAACCTAGAATTCAGGTTTACATCAAAAGGAACAATTAATGTTGTTTCTTACCAGCATTCGTGGTGTTTTCTTGTTTTTTGGATGGCCACGAACACCGATCTTCAATCCCGAGATCAACCGAGCCTTAAATCTTCAATTTTCTCTATTTCTCTCTCTACACTCTCTCTAGAACTAGAGTGTTGAGTTAGCAAATGAGAGTTGCTCAAGCTAATCCGTTTATATATACTGGGCGTTCCTGGGGACCTTAAATGCGCCAAATACGTAACTCGCAAACTCTTCTTGGTCTAAAACCCATATCCATCTTATTTTTATTAAATGATCTTGTCTAAGCCCATTATTATTATTTGGCTCGCTTAGACATTATTCAAAGCATTACAGATCCTTCACTAGTAATTCTTCCACCGTGTGAATCTCCTCCGAATGCTATAATAGTTCCTTATATATACTTGAAGTCATGAATGAGGGAACGATCTCCAGTCATGTGACGGGAGCATTCACTATCCACGTTCCATAAGCTATTAGACCTATATGGATGACCCTGCAAGCACAAAAAAACTAATTAGAATATGGAACCCAAGTCATAATGGTCTTGGGTTACTTGTTCCTATTCATGATGGTGACCTATTTGATACTTTCCTCTAAACAGTTATTTAGAGAGAGGTGTTCTGGGAGATTTTCGATGATATTTTGATTGTTTCATCTTATCAACATCAACTAAAGAGTCAGATGTTGGATTCTTTATGCCCAAGACACATAGAACATTGATGTGGTTAGTACGTTATGATCCAAGTCGGGTCATACCCAATAACAAGCTTAGCAAACACCAATTAATATTTAATTGATGATATGATCATGCAATTAAATAATTACACCAATTTGGAAAATGGGTTTTCTAAATAGATTATATATGAGATGGAATAACTTATAAGGATATTTTGTTCATGGTATTATTTGTAATATTATTTAAATTGGTTAAGTAATATCAAGTAATAAAAGTGTGTATGAGTTATATAATTAAAGGGTTAACTACATAACTTAGTTAAAAATGTCTAGTAAAATAAAATGGTAAAAAAATTGGGGGCAAACCCCAATTTGAAAGAAATTCGGCCGCCCCCCTTTGAGAGGGTTGGCTATTTTTGTTTCTTAATACTAGACATCATTTACAACTTACACACTCCATCTCTCTCTCATACATGCAAAGGACCAAGAAAAACATATTCTCTCTATTTTCTTGAAGAAGTTCAAGGCTGAAAATTAGATTTGCAGCTCTTCTTGGTTCGGTTTTGGTGTTGAAATCCTAACAAAAGAGTCTTTGCTTGATGCTTGTGGGTATGGAAGCTTGAGGACACCTCTTCTTGGTGTTTTTGATCGTTCAAGAAACTCATCCTCTTCATCTATTTCACGTTTTTCAGCAGCTCTACAAAGGTACCATTATGGGTGATGTTTGGTTGTTATTTCTTCTTGATAGCTAGTCGATTCACATATATTTGATCCAATGTTCTTGGGTTTGCTATTGCTAAGTATTAAGCCTTAATTTTCAGTTCACAAAACATTATATTAAGGTTTGATTCCGCTGCGTTTTCATGTTTAAATGGTTAAACAACTTTGATAATGGTCCAACAAACCCAACAATGGCATCTAGAGCCGGATATGTGGACGACTAGCTTCTTTTATCCTTGTAAAATTTGTTTTATTGGACTTTAACAACCTAATAGGGGCTGTTTTGTGGTGGTATGATGAGTCCCCAATCGTTCAAGGTTATATCTTACGTGCTTATGATTAAACCTTGAAAGAAAGATGTCAAATGGTTGATTATATTTTGTTTGGACAAAAACCCTAAATTCTTGATTTATGTTGGCTGAAAATTTAGGGTTAAATGGGGATTTATTTTGGTTCTTGAGTTTTGTATATGTTGTTTCATATTGGTGCATAACCTTGCCTTGACCTTTTGTTGGTTTGGTTTTGGACGAATGTTTGTTTTGGTTGATTTCATTCATGATGGGTTGTAATTTTATTCTTTTGTGCTTGTATTTGGATGTAATTTATTTAATCATTCAATGGTGATGTAATAGATAAATTAGGTGTATTTTCTTTTATTAGAAAATTTGTATTAGGATATAAATTTTGTAAAAGAAGATGCACATGTTGGAAGCATAAAGGGAAGACACAAAAAGAAGGACTTGAAGCATTTGGATGCAACTTCAAGTGGGGGTCTTTCAAGATCTCATCTTTTGTATTGTGTTCAACCCTTAGGAAAGACCAAATGACAACACTTATAATGGCAAACAAGTGTTGTCAACTTAGTCGCTACGGATATGCACGCACTTGTGATTGTTTGATTATGCTTGTTTGGTTGTTCGTTAAATGATGGTTGTTTGATATTTGGATGTGCAAAACAAACTTATTAACAAACATAACAAGCTGAAAATTTATGGTTCCTAATCATTAAGTGACTAATAAAACTTTATTAAAAGGATTAATGATTTTACATAAAAGGGGTTTTTAATAAAAGAGAACCATAGGGTACCATGTATTTGAAAGCATGCAAATACAAGGTACACAGAGTTTTCAAAACTAGAATTAATGAAAACTGAAATCCCTTTGGAAACAAGTTTAACACTATCCTTTTACACGACACTCGAATCACTTGAGAACTATTTGTGGGATAAATATGACTTAACCACTTTTAGGGAACTTGTGTATTTGAGGCGGGCTTAACGTATTTGTGGGATAAAGGTCACCTAAGAACTTATATGTGTAAACTCACACATGTGTGTAAGTAGGACGACTTGAATTGTAAACCATGTGCAAAGGGTCACCGAAGCATGATCCATGCTTCATGAGATGCAGCAGAAAGGTGTCCAGCTTTATGGAACAGTACATGAGAACAAGCATGTGTCAAAAGCATTTGGAAGAAATCTATCTTCATGAGTTGAAGCTTTGGAAGACTTTGTCTCTGAGGCTTCAAAAGACTTCATCTTTGGCTTCAGAGGATATTGGTCTTGGCTTTGGAAGATTTCACAATTAGACTATTTATGTTTCATGTGTTAAACTTCCTAAGCATTCTTCTTTAATGTACTTGTGAAGCATGTAGGATAGACTTTGGATGTTTGGGTTGCATTACCCTCTTCATTACTCTCTACAAACTCCTCCTAGGCCGATGCTACCAAAACACTTAGTAGACTTCAGGCATCAACAGTCCTCATTAGGATGATCACCATTCATTTCTTCATAAGGTGATCAAGATCCTTCAGGCTATCAAAGTTTCTTCTCATGTCAAAGAGATCATGCAGAGGAAACTAAAACATGTCTTGCCATGTGTAGATTTCTTCAGTGCCTTGTTCTCTAATGACATGCCATCTTTTTGGATTTGTGGTGTATGTCCAAGACAAGATGGGTCTTCCTGATGCTAGAGGAGCTGTTTGAATTAGAGTTGATGTATCATCCTCTCGCTGCAGATCCTTAGGATGTTCTTACTCATCCTCGGGTTTAGAAGAGGGTGCAGTCTTCTTCTTCTTTGGCTTTGGTTTAGAAGCCATCCTTTTCTTTCTCTTTAAAGGTTTTATCTGAGAAGATTGGCTTGCAGTACCAGATTGATCTTCATTGTCTTTCTTAGTTGGGACTTCCTTTCTCTCAGGCTCAGAAGGAGAGGGAGGTTGACCCTACTGTGGATAAGAAGATGAAGCTTGCTGAGATTCAGCAGGAGGTCCAGGTTGTGTTGTGTCTGGTTGTTCAACCTAACCTCCACTTCATGTGGGGCTTGACTTGGAGGGGAGTGTAAGTCAATGAGCTCTCCACTTTTGATCTTCTGCTTGATCACTCTTATATGCTCATCCATAGTGGATAGAGACATGGGGCCAAGTCTCATTCCAGAGAATCCATATAGCTTCAAGAAGCTCATTATCCTCCGCCTGTTAGCACACTTCTTCAAGCTCTTTTGGATGACGACTCTTGATTTTGCAGCTTCTTCCCTTAGCTTTCTCTTAGTTGTCTTTCTGTCCTTGACTATTTCAAGCTTAAGTTGTTTCATAAACTAAAACTCAACATAGTCATAGGACAGGGAAGAAGTGCTTCTGCCTGGTAGAGGCCTGTGGCACTCAGGTAGTTGATTATCTTGATCCTATCTTCTTCTTTGTCTACTTGAGGTTCTTGTTGAACCACATCCTCTTGTGCAGGACTTTCTTCAACTAGAGAGAGGGTAGGCATATGCTTGTACAATCTTTTCTTTCTTCTCTCTTCTTTGACTTGTACTAGAAGCTTTACATATTCTGACTCCTTCTCCCTTAACCTTTCCAGGTCAACCAGCTCATTTAACTCTTCTAAGGGGAGAGAAATGACACTATGTATGTCATAGTTCCTTGTTTGTAGATAGTTTATCCTAATTGCCCTTAACTCATCATTCTGAGTGTCTAGTTTCGGGGTATCCCTGATAGCAGACTCCATGAGTCTTGAAGACCCAGTAGAGGAACTTTCTTTCCTTAGCCTCCTTTTCATCTCTCTCTCCTCCTCACAATCTCCTCAAATGTCATTTTTCTTTTCCTTTATCACTCATAGTCCTCTTTGACTCAGGTTGGAGAGAGCTTTGGCCTTTATTGCTCAACGCAGCTTCTAAGCTCTGCCCAGAGAGAGGTTCAGAATCACCTTCACTAGCAGGTGTCTCAAAAAGGGCATTGATCACAGCAGCAATTGTTGGTGATAAGACTGGGCTCTCAGGTTTTATCATTGGGCCTTCAGTCAAGGATTCCCCTATGAAGCTAATCATAGGGTCTGCCTTAACATCTAGTTGACCGATGACATTACCTGATTCCTACAGTCTCCTTCTAAGGCTTAACTCTGCGATGATCCTGTCTTGGATTCTCTGAGCCAACTGGTCAGCTTGTCTTGATTTGTTTGGATTAACAAGTGGCAGACTGACTAGATCTAGACTATCATAATAGTTCAAGGTCTGCAAATTGAAGATCTCTTGCTGGCCTTGAACTTTCATGATGATCAGGGCTCTCCTATTGCTGTCATACCTCCATCCAATGATATGATTGGAAGTTGAAGGAGATGACATTGCCCTTGGTATCCCTTCCTCAAACCGACTCTGTAACAAGGAGTCTATAGAGTTCACATTAATATGAACTTGAGGAAGTTGTTTACCAGGCACAATAGCAAGTAAGGATGGTGAGTCCTCAGTGTCCATACTCACTGAAGAACTCAAAGGTTCTGTTGTAGTAATGACTTTCTCCCCCTTTTTGGTAGCATCACCCACTTGAATTGGTGAGGTAGGAGTTAGGTCAATCACCTCCACATGTTCTTGTGTTCCTGGTTGAGGTCCTCTTAAAGGTCTCCCAGCTAGTTGTTCCTTAAGATATGAAATCTCAAGTTGCTGATCATTGACCCTGTTCTGCAAGGTAGTCACTTGAGATTCAAGGTGACTAATCTTGGAGACTAAATAGGTGCATGTTGTAGATAGTTGTTGCATATTTAGTCTTAGATTCCCCTTATCTTCATCAGAAGAGTCATTGGGGGATGAGATGATTGGACCAAAGTCCTCACTGTCACCACCAACTTCAGGTTCTTGGCTGCTGGATTTCCTCTACTCACTAGCAATCTTAGTTGAGGTGTCAGTGGGCTGAGTTGCTATGGTTGAGGTCTTAATTATATAATCACTTACACACGTGAGGGAATCTTCCATATGCACATCCTAAATAGGTTTTGAAGTGTCTACCTCAGTAGTAGGTGACTGATGGGGGCTAGAAATAGAAGCCTTAAAAGCACTCATCTCTCTTCGAGTGAGGAAAAGAAGGGAGAATCATGGTACTCACTGAAACCCAGATCTTCATCAATGTAGAAATCAAGGTTGGGGATTGGTTGGTTGAGATCTATAGGCTGGGGATGATAACTGTCCCCTGAAGGTTGATCACTTGAGTTTTGAGACTCAGACTGATGGCTTAAGGCAGTTTGGCTAATAAGATTATCAGGCTAAGCATGAGGAACCTTAGCACTAATCCTTGAAGAAATGGGAGTGGTTTGTTCCTCAAGAGAAGTGGGAGCTCTTGTGTCCACTTCAACCTGTGTGGGTAAGTATATGGGGGCCTCCACAGACTGAATAGTCTTAGCTGGGGTTCGCTTGGATTTTCTTTGGTAGGTGATGGTGATTTGAGGTTTTGTGGGTGGTTGAGATGTAGCAGGTGTGGGTTCAACACTAGCTTGTGCTGCTAGGTTGTCAACTTGAGCAATGAGCTCTAACATTTTTGGGACTAGGGCCGTCTCAACCGTAGAGAAGCCAACATTGGGCTTTCTCAGTATTTTAAAGATGTCGGGCTTCATCTGTCCAGTTTAAGAATGTTATCTGTTTCCCTTAACTATGAGCCCAGTTCATAGTTAAGAATGTACTGGACATATCTAGAATCATGTAATATTCTAAGGAGTATAAGTTAGCAAGCAAGTTGGTATAAACAAACTAAGACTACCTAAACTTGACTCCCTGAATCATTCCATGGATGATGAAGGATAGATCCTCAGGAATCTGGTCCCATCCACCATGCTTGTTTGATAAGCTGTGGATGACCACATGGAGCATAAATTTCCACTAGGATGAGACCTTCCTTTTCCTAAAGGTCTTGATAGAGAAATCCCCCTCATATCCCATCTGCTCAAATGAATGATTGATAACTTCCTTTGGAAAGAACACCTCACCTTCTTTATCATCCAGCTGAAGATGTATGTTGATGATGGCCGGAGTGATGAAGACTGCTCTCCCCTGCACTTTGGCAGACAGTGCCTTCTCCCCATCCATAACAACGTCTTGGCAGGTCTTCCAAAATTCAAGCAGATGATCTTCATAGAGTGGAGGATCAATGGTTAGAGAGGTTAAGTAGTTTGACAAAGCTATGATTTGACAAACCTCTGAGAAGTGAGGCTCCTTGTCAGAGCTTAACAGAGCAACTTGGTTGTGTTGTCTATGTAGCTGCATGGTAAACTTTGGGTCATTTCTGTGAGAAAGGTTAGCCATTTTGAAGTAGCTTAAAGATGAAGAAAGAAATTTCAGAGAGAAATTTGGGGATTTAGGTTTGGAGGAAGAACAGATGATAGAAAGAGGGGAAACCGTTGGGTTTATATGTGAAAAGGATTTCAGATAAAGTTTAATGAAAGAGGATAAACTTTGAAATCTGGATGTCAGTCCCGCCTCGGAAAAATTAGTTTACATTTGCTCAAAAAGTCATTTTCTTGGAAGTCAAAAAGCTCTCGAAAGTAAATTATCTTCGGACGTTTAATAAAAAAAGATTCCGAAGCTAAAATGACTTCGGAAGAATTTCCTGAGAGTTTTGAGAATTTTGTTTGGGAAAAGCTATTAAAACTTGAATGCTTTGTATATAAAACAACGAAGCTTCCGAGAGTTAATTTTGCATCGGAAGTAAATGGTCCTTAAAAATGAATAAGTGTCTGAGACAAGTATTTAAGCTTCGGAAGATTAGAAACCTCTTACCAAGGTAAATTTCATAGATAGTTATTTATTTTGAAGGCATGATTTGCTTCCAAAGTTAAAAGCATAACTTCCGAAGGATAAAAAAATTGTCAAAAAACTAAGGAAAGTCTTCAAAAAGATATCTTTATCCAAGAAACAATAGGTTATGAAAGTGATGAACTAGACAACTTAGGACACACATATTTTAAGAAACAATAAGAATTAGTTTTAATAAAAACCTACTCAAAGTTAATCATCCCAATGGTTGATATTAGATATTTAAATTTATGTTCATCAAAAGCCTTTGTAAACAGATCAGCATATTGTTCATCTCTGTGTGAACTATGACGAGTTTAATTAATACCTTTTCATAGTTATCTCTTATTAAGTGATACCTGATATTGATGTGTTTGGTCCTTGAGTGCTGCACATGATTCTCTGTGATTGAGATAGCACTATTATTGTCTATGTGAATGGGAGTCTCCTTGTAGTTTAATCCATAGTCCAGCATCTGATTCTAAATACAAAGCACTTGAGCACAATAGCTTACGGCAACAATGTATTCAGCTTCAGCAGTTAATGCAGAGACACAGGATTGTTTCTTGCATTGCCATGAGACAACCCTTCCACCAAGGAACTGACATCCCCCAGATGTAGACTTTGCATTCATGTTGCAACCACCATAATCACTATCTGTATAAGCATAGAGATTGAAGTCAGGATTCTTTGGGTACTATAAAGCAAGTATGGGAGCACCTTTGAGGTATTTTAGAATCCTCTTGACAGTGATGAGGTGAGACATCTTAGGGTTGGCTTGATATCTTGCACAAATACATGTAGCAAACATAATATCAGGACTGCTAGCAGTAAGATACATCAGAGACCCAATAATAGCCCTGTATAAGTGTTCATCTACACACTCCCCCTCAAGATCAGGTCCAAGGAGTGATTTCTGGTTATTGGTGTCTTAGCAATCTTACAATCAGTCATGTTAAACCTCTTGAGTATGTACTGAACATACTTTGACTGACTTATGAAGATGCCATATTCAACTTGCTTCACTTGAATTCCCACAAAGAAATTGAGTTCCCCCATGGCACTCATTTCAAATCTGTCTTTCATCAGCTTCTCAAACTCTGTGCAGAGCTTTGGATTAGTTGAACCAAAAATGATGTCATCCACATACACCTGAACTAGAAATATGTCATTTCCATGTCCTTTGATGAAGAGAGTTCCATCTATTGTACCTCTCCTGTATGAAGAAAGTGTGACATCATTGATGTTATTATCTATGTTGTGGTTAGTGGCATCAAGAAATTCTTGATCACTGTCACCATCACCATTGTTGTCTTCTACAATTCAGGTATTCTTATCTAGTTGTGGAGCCTTTGAGCTAGAATTTGAAGGCAACCCAGATGTATCAGCTGAGTTTGTCATTGTAGTGCTAATAGAAACCTCATTTGCAGAAGTAGTTCTAACTGGAGCTGAAGATGTATGACTTGAATGTCTTCTTAGCTCAAATCTTGGATCAGGATCACATGTATTTAGATTTTCTACAGATCCTGAAACATTCTCACAAGATTTGTTAAAACAGTTGGTTGTTCTCCCACATAAAATCGTTTTGTGTTCTTTAATCGAGCGTGGTGGAATTTCCTTGTCTATTCTTTGTAAACCCTAGCGTTTTCATACGCTTGTTCTCTCAATTCCTCTAATTCGTGGATTTGTAGGAATCGATTCTTTCCCGCAAGGTCTTGGTCTAGGTTTGTTGCTTTAAGTGCCCAAAAAGCCTTGTGCTCTAATTCCATAGGTAGATGACACGACTTCCCATAAACTAGTTTAAACGGTATGGTGCCGATGGGAGTCTCTATAAGCCTTAGCTTGAGAAGAGTATTCAATAAAGTGTCCGTCATCTGATTTCTCAACAAACTTGGCAATTTGAACTTTGGTATTCAAGATAGTGGAAGGACATCCAAATGACCTGAGAAAACCAATGAAGGTTTCCTCTTGTGCCAAAGTTCATAAGGACTCTTGTCATGAGTCTTAACTACTAAAACTCAGTTCTGCACATAGCAAGCGGTGTTCAATGCCTCTACCCATAAGGTGATGGGTAGCTTAGAGTCAGACAACATGGTTCTTGCAGCTTAAATCAATGTCCTATTTCTCCTCTCAGCAACACCATTCTGCTGAGGTGTCCAGGGAGCACTTTATTGTGTTGTAATACCCTTTTCATCACAAAATGTATCAAGGATTTGGTTCTTAAATTTAGTTCCTTGATCACATCTTATGATCTTGACCTTGTGATAAGATTGATTCTCAATCTTTTAGATGAAATTCTTCAAAATCTCGAAATTCTCATCCTTAGTTCTAAGGAAGAAGACCCAAGTGAATCTTGTAAAGTCATCTGTGATCACTAAATAGTAAGAGGTCTTTCCTAGACTCATTACACTGGTGGGGCCAAAGAGGTCCATACGTAACAAGTGTAGGGGTGTGGTGATGGAGTTCTTTTCCTTAGGCTTGTGAGATACCTTATGTTGCTTTCCTTTCAGGCATGCAACACAATGCTCATGACTTGTAAACTCTTTCTTTGGCAATCCAGTTACCAAATCCTGCTCAATCAGTTTATTCATGTTCTTAAAGTTTACATGGCACATTCTTTAATGCCATAGGAAAGACTCATCACTATTGGCTTTCGACAGAAAGAATGAAACTTCTCTAGAGGGAGATGTTTCTTGCAAATCCATCTTGTACATGTTCCCTTTCCTGGGGGCTCTAAGCTGGATGTGCTCATGAGGAATGACCACACCAGGCTTGAGAACAATGCACTTATGCTTAGTAAAGAGCATGTTATGACTCTGATCACAAAATTAGGATACACTCAGAAGATTGTACCCATGTTCCTTGACAAAGTTTACCTTCTCATTGTTGAGCTTTCCATTTGTGACCTTTCCCCTTCCTAAAATGTAACCACCTTCATCTCCCCCAAAAGCAACTGCTCCTCCATCATCCTTTTAAAGTTCTGGAGTAGTGACCTATTACCTGTCATGTGCCTGGAACAACCACTATCTGTGATCCATACATCTTTGTTTGACTTTTGGTGTCCTTGCACAAAGAAAATGATTAGTTACATTTGGAAACCCAAGCCTTGCTTGTCTTGGGCTCATTTAGAGAAACAGAAAGTAATGCAACAGTACTAGATTCTATGGTTATGCTTAGAGGATCTTGAGCTGTTGTTGATGGAGATTTTTCAGTCACTTGGTCTTTCATGGACTTCCACACCACCATTGGAGTCTTGGACTTGACCTTCAAAACTTCAAAAGCTTTGGGACTTTGGAAGTTTTGATGATTGAACCTTCGGATGATTCGGTAGACACTGCAGCAGACTTTAGTGCTTCGGAAGAATTCCTTTCTTCTAAGACCAACTTCTTTTCCGAAGGTAATTTTCCACTTGGCTTCTTCTTAGATTTGGAGCTTTCGAAGGAAACAAACTTTCCTCCGAAGGTTGAATCTTCTTGGTAGTCTTCGAAGTCCTTGTCTTGGTCATATGGAGAGTACCTTTTGGATTGTATGGACAATCCTTAGCAATATGAGTGATACTTTCACATATGACACATACCTTTTTCTTCTTCACAAGAGTCTTCTGCTGGGAACAAGACTATCTTTGCTCACATCCTTCTCCACCTTCATATTTGCAGATGTTGTGACAGTCCTTTTAGGCGGGAACTGTTTTGGAGTTTGATGGTCCAGGTTGTGTAGCAGTGAAATACAGCAGATCAATCTTCTTCTTGTTGTTGAGATGATTTGAACAAGAACCAGAACTCTTAGCAGAAGAGTTTTGGTTGATGTCTTCAGTCCTTACTACTTCAATCCTGCAGAGATGAAAACTTGTTTCTGCTTAGAGTCAAAAGTAGCCTTGATCTCTTGAGCATTCGTTACTTTCCTTTTCCTCTTTCTGATCATGTTCTTACTCACAGACTTGGTCATCACAGTCTTCTTTTTCTCCTCAGAAGGATAGTGGCCCTTCTTAGAATCATCCTCTTCACTCTTCTCAGAGGAATTCTTCACTATCTTCTCTTCATCGTCTTCACATGGATCTGGTTGGTCCAATCAGTACAAAGAGCATTGCAGGCGACTTGTACTGTTTTGTGGTCACCGATGACTACTCAAGGTTCACTTGGGTAATGTTTCTGAAATCCAAATCAGAAACATTTGAATCATTCAAGGAGTTGGTAACCACACTGGAATCTCTCTACAAGATGAAAGTTAGACAAGTACGCTCAGACAACGGAACGGAATTCAAGAACCAGTGGATGGAGGCATACTGCAAGGAAAACGGAATTGTGCATCAATTCACTTCTGCCTACACACCTCAGATGAATGGCGTTGCTGAGAGAAAGAACAGAAGCTTGATAGAGACAGCACGGACTATGCTGGCAGACTCGAAACTGCCTATCCAATTCTGGAATGAGGTAGTGGCGAATGCTTGTTATACACTGAATCGAGTCCTGATAGTCAAGCGCCACGGTAAAACATGTTACGAGCTACTACAAAGACGCAAACCGAACTTGGAGTATCTCGAACCATTTGGGGCACCGTGCACACTTCTGAAGAAGACACAAGAGGGTAAATTCAGCGAGAAGGCAGATGAAGGCATATTTCTAGGATACAACATACCGAACAAGCGAGTTTACAACAACTCAACGGGTCTAGTAGAAGTGTGGTGTAATGTTGACGTTCAGCGATTCACCACACCACCTACTGGAAAAGGACCCGTCTACTTCTTTGACTATGATGGATTCTTCAAGTCCTTAAACATCCCTCTCTCTCCCTCGGATGACGAATTAGCTACACGAATGATGTATGATAGCTTGAATAGACCAACATCTAGCTCACAGGGAGAATCATCTACTCAGTCAGGGGGAGTAGTCGATGATAGTGACTCCTCCTCTAAAGATGAAGCTGAAGAAGATAACCAGAATAATCAGGGGGAACAGGTTACAGTTCCTGAAAGTCCACAAGCATCTACCAGTGATGCACCTTCGACTTCAGAGCCTCAAACTCCAACTACCTCAGATGCAGAACCAAATGTTCATCATCTTGGCTCTGAGGTAGCTGTTCCTACTACTCCAGGATCACGACTAAATGTCTATCATCCAATAGTCAATGTCATTGGAGATGTCAGATCAGGAGTACAAACCCGAAATCAGTTATACTCAGCTGATTACGCCTCAGTTATGGAGAAGGGATATATTCGTGATGGTGCCTATCGGTGTTTTGTCTCACAGGTTGAGCCAAAATATGTCAGTGAAGCACTAAATGATGAGGCGTGGGTGAGTGCAATGCAAGAAGAACTTCTTCAGTTCAAGAAATTAGGTGTATGGTCTCTGGTTGATAGACCTAAAGGTGCTAAGGTCATTGGCACCAAATGGGTTTTAAAATGCAAGAAAGATGACCAAGGGGTCATTATCAGGAACAAAGCTCGATTGGTGGTTTAGGGTTTTCGCCAAGTCGAGGGAATCGATTACAATGAGGTGTTTGCACCTGTGGCAAGGATGGAAGCCATTCGTATCTTCCTTGCCTATGCATCGTACATGAAGATTAAAGTCTATCAGTTAGATGTGAAGAGTGCATTTCTTCATGGGGAGATCAGAGAAACAGTCTATGTTAGTCAACCCGAGGGATTTGAAGATCCTTATCATCGGGATAGAGTCTTGACTCATCTTGTGAAACACGGCTTTCGTAGGGGAGTCATTGATTGCACGCTGTTCATTAAAGAAAAAGATCGCGACCTACTGCTCGTACAAATCTATGTTGATGACATAATTTTGGTTCAAAGAACGAAGAGTTATGCAAAGAGTTTGAAGCAGTTATGAAGAAAGAGTTTGAGATAAGTGCTATGGGGGAGATGAAGTTCTTTCTCGGGCTACAGGTGGATCAAACACCAAATGGGATCTTTCTACATCAGACCAAGTACGTAAGAGACATTCTCAATCGCTTTGACATGGAGAATGCATCTGCTGCCCGTACTCCACTGGCTACGAATCACGACATAGCACCTGATAAAAATGGAGATCTTGTGGATGCCACGATGTACGAGGAATGATTGGATCCCTCATGTATCTCACTGCCTCTAGACCTGATATCATGTATGCGACATGTTTATGTTCTAGATATCATGCTAAACCTAAGGTCAATCATCTGATCGGGGTCAAAAGTATTTTTGCTATCTAAAGGTACACCCACACTTGGGTTGTGGTATCCTCATGATGATGATTTTGAGCTCACGGCGTATAGTGACTCGATTACGGAGGCTGCAAGATGAACTACAAGTCTACTTTAGCAGGGTGTCAATTCTTTGGGAGAAGATTAATTACGTGGCAGTGTAAGAAGCAGACATCGGTTGCATTGTCAACCTGTGAAGCTGAATATGTTCCTGCTGCAAGTTGCTGTTCACAAATCATCTGGATTCAACAGCAAATGCGGGATTACGGTTTAAAGTTCTATTCTACTCCTATTTTTGTAGATAACTCTGCTGCAATTGCAGTAACTAAAAATCCGGTCCAACATCCTAAGACCAAACATATCGGTATTAAATATCACTTCATACGAGATTGTTTTGAAAAGAACTTAATTGAAGTGGTAAAAATTAATACTGATTTTCAACGCGCTAACCTCTATACTAAAGCCTTTGATAAACCACGTTTTCAATATCTGCTAGAGGTCAACGGCGTTAAAAAGAGAAGTGAGGTTATTCCTGATGATGATCATGTGTAGTCCGATGTAGCTTAGTTAATTCTTCATTTTATTTGTGCTTATGTGGTTAAATTAGTCTGTTTAAAATTAAACTTATGTTATTCTGCTATTTATTAAAATCCTAAAATAATGAAACCAGTTATGATTTTAGTATTTTAGGGGGAGAATTAGCCAGCAAGCAACATTAAAAAAAACAAAAAAAAACCGAGGGAGAAGGAGTGGAAAGCTGATATAAGGTAGATCGTATTTGTGATACCGATTCAAACCCTTTGGATTATGATAGTACACTGGAACAAATCAAGAGGGACTTTGAAATTTTAATTTAGAAAAGGTGCAAAAACATTCAAAGTATAAGTCGTGTAGTCTAAGCAATATGAAAGGGAAGATGATAGAAAAACTGGTAACTCTAAAGGTAACACAATCAGAGTAGACCTAGGGGTTGCTAGACCACAATTGATATGTCGGTAGATTCAACACAATAGATGATTAGACCTGACTAGTGATCTCAAGATCAAACTAAGTGGTTCAACTGACTGTGGGCTCCCATCTTATCGCTGGTTAACACAATCAACAATATTCCAATAAAGGGCAATGAGCATGTAAACGCCACAAATGTGTGCGGATGACCATAAATAGAGCAAAGCACCAGAAAAAATGAAGAAAAATGCTATCAAGCTAATGACTTATGTCGTTGGTGCATTTGGTGCAAAATAAAATTAAGCTGCTCTAACAAGGAGATAGGTTGTGCGCCTCTCTGTCGTGCGATGGCACTGACCTGAGGATAAGCATAACCTAGATATTCTAGAATTCATTGTTGTTTGCCGCCTCTCTGCTATGCGATGGCACTGACCTGAGGATTGGCTTCTCCTTGAAAGCTCTATGAATAGTCTCTTCTTGTAAAAATAACTGTAGACCGCTCAAAAGCTCCTAAGGAATGTTGATTACCATATAAGTGTGGGATCCACAAATGCTCGTTGAAATAATTAAACCAAAAACGATCACCAGTTTGTGTCAAAAGTCTGTGTATGGATTTAAGTGGACAAACATATTGACAATCATTGTGGCTGCAATTCTTGAAAGTTCAAATCAATGTGGTAATCTAAGAGTTCCAGTATGATTTCCTAAAGTTGCTAATGACTCTGGATGAACACCAAGAATTGAGCATCAAAAGATTTTGATAACAAGTCCCAAATGATTTGATGTGCCTGTATGATTCCAAAATTGAATTGGTCCAGGTGTGGTCACTCTAAGTTGAAGCTTTCTATTCCGGAACCAAATCCAGTAGATTTCCACCTTAGGTTCTATCTCTCACAAAAAGCCAAAACAAAGTCTTAGTTTTTAGTCTTTAGTTTAAGTTTCTAATTTTAGCGAGTCGTTTTAGTTAATTTGTTTGCCGGACTACATCATGAAAATCGATAAGGGATCAACTCACTGAATGGGTCATGTCTGAGATGACGACATAAATTTTCAAGTTTAAAGCAGTCACGTCTGAGGTGAGTAAATTGGTTAAAAATGATTATGTCTGAGATGATCAAAACTCATAATGTCTATTTCAAAAGGTTAAAATGTTCAAAATAGCAGAAAATCTACTAAGGTGACCTATTCGCACGATTGGACCATGAATATGGACCAACCATGCGAATGGATCCCATTCGCACGACTAGACATGAAATTTAGTCATTCACCCGAATGGCGTTTAAGAATGATCCTTTCGACCAAATGACAGGGTGCGAATGAGTCAGTCAACCGACTGACACTCAGTCGGTTAATTGAGAAAGCAATGAAAGGGCACGAATGAGTCAGTCGACCGATTGAGACTCAGTCGGCCAACTCAATCGCACGACTGAACCTCAGTCACCCGAATGAACTGAGCGAATGAGGCCAGTCGGCCGATTGAAATTAGGGTCAGTATTTAAAGGGCCTCAGTCGATCGCATTTCACTCATCACTCCCAATCGCACCCAAATCGCTTTCTTTCCCGTTACTCTGCCAAAAATTTCTAGAGATCGTGTTTTCACATTGCTATTGATCTTCTGACATTCGATTGATAAGTATACAGGTACATTGCAGGTAATCTTATAGAAATCAGAAGATCTTGAGTCAAATTTTTGTTATTCGAATGAAACATTAACCGATTGAAAAATGCCCTAATAACGTACATAAACTAAGCAAAATGTTAAAATTAAGTTTAATAGGTCATTAGTGACAAGATGGCGAGTCTAATGGACCATTAAGCCATGTTAAATTACTTGAATTAGGTCAAGATTCGAACCTCAGTCGATTGAACAGGGGGTCATGCGATTGGTCGTTCGGATGAACTCCAATCGCATGACTGAATCTTGCGATTGGATCAATCGGCAGAACGAACCATGCGAATGAGTTCAGTCGGCCGACTGAACCAATCACAGACTCAGTCAGCAAATTGAACTCAGTCGCATGTCTCATTCACCCGAACAAGCTCAGTCGCACGAAAGAACAAACAACTGACTCCAGTCGCATGATTCATTCGCACGAATGTATCGGATTGAATTTAAACTATACACCTTGAACTGAATTTTGAATGTATGACTTACAAATGGTTCTGTGTCTTGTGTTTCAGGTCAATGGCTGATAGATGGTCCATAAATCCAAAGCACAATATATGTGCTCATTTGGACCATACGACTCGGAATGGAGCCAAGTTTACAGATATTATTGCATTCCTTCGACGCTCTCGGATACATAAAGCCATATCCACACAGTGTACTCCTTACAGGTCATTACATCAGGATTTCTGGGAAAATGCCTCCGTAGATCGTTCACATGAGCCTTAAGCATACGGAGCTCCATTCATGGTCATGACATTGAAATTACAGCAGCTAACATCCAGAGAGTACTTGATTATGGGGATGATACTGATCAACCCACCAGACTACATCCACTTACAGTCAGAGGTTGCTTCCTCAGGATTAAATATGTTGGGGACATCAACTCAGGTGTGCTCAACAAGAGTAACTTGTGTCCCCAGTATAAATACTTGGCGCATGTGATCCTGAAGTGTATTGCTTCTTGAAGGGGTGGGTTTGATGACCTGTCAGACCAGATTCAGAACGCCTATGTGGCATTGGTGCTGAACCACCCCTTCAGCTTCTCGAGCATGATCTTCTCACATCTGGTGGAGAATCTGGAGGCCAAGGGGAAGGAGGGTTTTTGTATGTATCCCAGATTTCTGCAGCTGATCTTTAACGAGAAGCTGCCATTACTTCCCAAGGAGAAAAATGATGCGGTTGCCCTAGAGGTTATGGATGAAAAGACTTTGGGTCACATGAGAGTGTATCGGGGCAAGTAGGTAAAGCCCCAGGCAAAAAGGTTAATCGACCATCTGGCAAATGAACGATATGCGGCACCAGGTAGACGCAAATGGCGTCATGATGACAACGATTCAGATGATGAGAGGTTGTTGCTCCCAGAGCATGATTCAAACGATGATGATAGTGGGGATGTTGGGGATGATATGCCTGCTCCAACGAGGGGCACAGCTTCAGATGTTATACCCCCAGGTTCTGCCCTAACAGGCGACATAGCTGAGTCTGCAGGCTTCCCCCAGGACTTCATACCTGGTGAGGAGGAAGAAGAGTCAGATGAGGAGCCCTTGACGGGGACCGTGGGAAGCAAGGTTGTTCCCACCGAGTATGGACTCGGGCGGTTGGTGAACGCCCCAGGGATTCGGGAGAGACGACTGTAGATCCCAGCTATGCTCCTGAATCTACTAGCCGTGTTCTAGGGGGAGCATCCCCTCGACTGGATCGAGGAAGAAACGGATGGCTCAGCCCCACGGCCAGAAGAAGAAGAGAAGAAGACTCACCTTCGTACCCACCACAGCTACTACATCTACCACCATCCCTACCACTTCTACAGCCACACCATCCACCACCACAGCCACCACAGCCACCACAGCCACCACTACCACTACCACACCTCCCACCACTGTAAATATGCCAACCACCACCATATCTTTCACTCCTACATCACCTCCAATATCTCACAGACCCAACCCTATCTTTACCACAACCACCACCACCACTAGCCACCAATCAGGACCCTCATCTGATCCCGCACGTATATATGGATCTCATCTACCTCAATTTGGGGTAGAGGACCAGCTGTCAGCGCTAAACCGTATGGTGATGCGACTGTTAGCTGCTGATGAAGAGAAGACTGCACAGCTCCGACAGCTTGCAAAGCTCACTGCTGTGCAGTCACATCAGACCTTGGAGCAGGATCGGCTAATCAAGGAGCAGGCCCAGAAAATGGCTGCTTAGAGCCTCGAGATCGCCCAACTCCAAGAGCATAGAGTCACTTCTACTAAGAAAATTGAAGAGTTGGAGAATGCTAAGAAGACCATCATGCTCAAACATAAAGGATCTAAAGATGAACCTCTGAAGATTAAAGAGGGAGATGGTGATGATAGTGATGATGATGATGTGGATGAAGATGAAGAGAGTGACGATGATGAAGAAGCAGAAGGAGGGCATGCACCTGCATCGGCTACTACTACAGATTAAGAGAACAGGACTAAGAACAGACAAAATCAATCAGCCTTTACCTCTGCCCCTACAAGTGATGAAACCTTGATACAAGAAAAAAGTAAAGATTAGATGATTATGTATTTATCTTCTTTTGTATTTGAATCATGTAGTTGAACACAATGTACATAATGCTTGTATTATTTTAATGCCTTTCTGTTTGATGAATTACTAATGATTTATGTGTGAAATGTTTAAATCAAACAGATAAAAATTACCAAAGAGATGAGTTTGACATTGCTCCCCTTCAGCAGGTCAAGTCTCAGCTAACAATGATTCTTGATCTGAAAGGGATAGTCAGGAGTTCAGTGAATTATACCCCTGAAGAAGGGGAAATAATTCATGACTTATCAAATGAGCAACCCGCAGAGCTTTTCGAGCTAAATCTAGATGAAATAGTAAAAGATGCTCCGACATGCGATTCGACTAGTGACGAAGAGTTCAACGATGTTGATGATGTAGGGATTGAAGATGTCACTGCCGAGGAGTACCCTCAGTACGCTGACAATGAGGGTAATGTGGTCCCCAATGTGGGTGAATCCCTTGTCAGCGATACTATTCAGGTGTTAAACAATATGGAGCAAGAAAGAGAGAAAGCAAAAGACACAGCCCAAGCCTCAAATGATGATATTGACATTCGAAAGGCTGAGTGGGATGCATGTTTTGAAGAAGTTAGAGCCCAACATACTACACCAAAGAAGGATTCCGACACCAAACTCTACAGAGTCAAGAAACATCATATGGTGTCAGGTAGGATTATAGCATGGGCATATTTTGATGACCTTAATGTCTATGCAGTTAAGAGGGAGAAGGGCATAGAGTATTTTAGGTTTCCACATGATCTAAAGACTCTACCAGGTTTTGAGCTCAACCAGCTGGCCAAACTAAAGCTTTTGTATGCTGACTCGAGGAAGATGTCAGGCTGGTTTGAGGCTGCCCTAAAGAAGGAGTACCACACTAGATGGGTTAACTTCAGATCTCAACAGCCTACTAGGTATATCAGAAGGTCTGAGGTTGATGCCATTACTGGCAAGCCGAAGATAGTGTTAAAGTGGAATCCTCCGCGCACAATGTCAAGAATCCCACTCAGGGAAATGCCACAGGATTTTACTCCACACTTTAAGTGGTGGTACTATGATTGGAGAACAGCTGAAGTGGTCATAGTCTTAAACAAAGAGGGACAAATGGATACTATCAGGGTATTCGACCCGATGTGGCTTACAAACT
The DNA here is from genome assembly GCA_025506515.1 of Flaveria trinervia. Lineage (NCBI taxonomy): Eukaryota > Viridiplantae > Streptophyta > Magnoliopsida > Asterales > Asteraceae > Flaveria > Flaveria trinervia. The sequence continues at coordinate 99,015,898 of CM046444.1, forward strand.
TGTCAGAAAGTGATGTATATACGCTATACAAGTGGCCACTGTTCTATGATACGCAAGATATTGTACAAGCTCTTCAGTTCCAGAACGTTATATGACTCTGCTTCACGTTTGAGATTCACACGGGAGTCACAACAAAGGAGAAGTACAAGAAATACAAGGAGGTTATGCAGAAAACAAGAGATTAGAGAGATCTAGGTCCAAGGGGGAGTTTGTTGATACATGTATGTCCCTAGATCATGATATGAAATGTAATAGATCTTGTTTGTCTGATTCAGGTGTAATTTGATATGACTAATGAAATGATATTGGGTGTTTGTGATTTGTAATGATTAATATTTCATTAATAAGTTGATATTAAATTAATTAATTAGGTTAGTGATTGGTTGAATGTTTACATATAATGTTTACTAATTGATACATTCAAACTTAAAATAATGAAGTTATCATGCGAATGGACCATAAGCATGAGCAACTTCAGACGAATGACTCAGTCGCACGACTAAACCAGGAGACTGGATCAGTCGTATGATTGTAACATAAGATTGGCTCAGTCGCACGATTGAACACTAAGTCGTGCGAATGAATCAACCACATGGCTCAATCGCAAGATTGAAGCATACTAATGGTTTAGTCGCACGATTGAATAATACCAACCTATAAATACAACTCAATTCGTGAAAAATAAGGACTCTCGATCAATTACGATTCCAGACGTACCCTAGCCGTCCAGAAACCTCCCAATTCGTTCTCCAAGTTCACAGAACACATTAGATCGATTCCCAATCGATTTCTAACGTTAGTTTCAATTCCTGATTGATTCTTCGTGTGTTCTCACTGATTGGATCGCCAATCAAATAGGATTCCGCACTATTTGATCTGGTTTACACGCTAATCTCCAAGTATTTCGTTCAAATACCAGGTCCTAACATGGATGAATACAGTCCTGGTCTTTAAGATTGAAAAGGGAGTTGCCACAACTTTAATCAGAAGACACAAAAGCTTGAGAAGAGCTTGTCTCTCGGAATAGGGATCCTTGAGTGTAGTTCTCCCTTGGTGTCTTTAGGGAGGTGATGAAAGGACCCTTTGGTGGGTTGTCAGGGTAGCATATGAGATGATGTTGGGGTTCTATGCTATCCCTTTCAACCACATGAAGGGTTGAACGCATTTGATTGTTGGAGTTGCCAGGTGAACCTTGCATGTTCATCTCCATCTGGTAGCCATGGAGAATCCCATATAACTCTGTCAGAGTAAGAGTTTTGAGATTTTCAGTCCTCTTAATCACCATATAGTAGTGTGTCCACTGCCTAGGAAGTACGGACATAAACTTCCTTACAATGTCTATGTTCTCAAGAGGAACTCCTCCATCCACAAGCGTATCCCCAATCTCAACATACCTCAAGTATTGATGAGTCATGGTTTCACTTGTTCTGAAGGTGATGTTTTCAAACTGCTTCCTCAGGAGATCTTTCTTGTTCTACTTGGCTTTAGAAGAACCCTCATACATTAGTTTCAGTGCATCCCATAGCTGCTTAGCTGTTTTGCACTTCTTGAAAACTCTGTACATAGAGTTTGGAAGGGCAGTTTGAAGGGCTGTCATGGCTTTTCTATCAATCTCTACTCCTTCCTATCTTCATCAGAGTAGTTAGCCACATCCTTGGGCATCATACCAGCACCAGTAGCAGAGGGGGTGCTAGGTATGAAAGGTCCATTTTCAACAGACTCTCACATTCTCAAGTGTAGAGACTTGATGAAACCTTCCATTCTCAAGCACCAGGTATCAAAATCATCAAGAGTGATCAGTGGGAACTTGTTCATGGTTCTAGTTTCCATATCAGTCTTGAACTGGCTGCTATTTGAAAAGTTTAGTATTTGTGTGTGTGAGGGATCTTACGATGGTGAGATCTTATATCAAGAGCCTAGAAAGCTCTCATACCAAATGCAGGACCGGTGAAGGGGTTCACTTACAACACAACAATACAAAGAGGAGATTAACCAAACTTAATGAAATAGTAAATTGGATTAACCACAAGTTTGACACTAAGAACCCAAGTAATAAGTAAGAGATAGAACAAGAGAACACAAGTGTTTGGTTTTCAAGGATGCAATATATTGCTTTCTGAAGTTCTATTACAAGTGTTACAAAGCATATTTAAAAGATACAAGAACAAGGAATACTTATACTACATCCTACAGCTGGCTATACTTTGAAAGCCAGCTAGATACAATTGACTAGACACAAACAAATCAATTGTAGAGTCAAAAGGCAGATTGCCTATTGACTGGTGAGTATGACATGCCATAGCTCACATCCTTATCTATTACAAAAAGGATAAAGTACATGATGTAGAAAGTTATAGACTCAAGACCTCAATGTACAATTACCAAAAGCATGGACCTTTTTACCAACTCATGTAAGTTGGTGACTTTACAAAGATGCAGCGGAAAGGTGTCCAGCTTTATGGAATAGTACTTTAGATAAACCATGTGTCAAAAGTATTCGGAAGAAATCTATCTTCATGAGTTGAAGCTTTGAAAGAATTTGTCTCTGAGGCTTCGGAAGACTTCATCTTTAGCTTCGAAAGATACTGGTCTTCGCTTTGGAAGATTTCACACTTACACTATTTCTGTTACATGTGTGAAACTTCCTAAGCATTCTTCTTCAATGTACTTGTGCAGCATGCAGGATAGACTTTGGATGTTTGGGTTGCATTAGCCTCTTCATTAATCTCTATAGGTCCTTTTAAGACAATGACTAGAAATGGTAAAAGATACTTCATTACCTTTACCGATGATTATAGTCGCTATGGTCATGTGTACTTGATGACAAATAAACATGAAACTTTTGAAATGTTCAAAATCTTCAAGAATGAAGTAGAAAATCAACTCAATATAACTATCAAAATTCTTCGTTCAGATAGAGGAGGTGAATACCTCAGTGAGGCTTTTCAGGATCATCTAAGAAGTTGTGGGATCATTTTATAACTTACTCCACCTGGAACACGACAACATAATGGTGTGTCTGAAATGAGAAAGCAAACCGTATTGGATATGGTTCAATCTATGATGGCTATAAGCTCACTACCTCTATCATTCTGTGGTTTTGCATTGCTCTCCGTGACTCGTATTTTGAATATGGCCCCGACCAAGAAAGTGGATTCGACACCTTTGGAAAAATGGCATGGAAGAGTTCCATCGCTATCATATTTAAAAGTATGGGGTTATGAAGCTTATGTTAAGCTAAACACCCAAAACAAGTTGGAAAGTCATTCCACTAAGTGCATATTTGTTGGATTTCCCAAAGACTGTATAGCATACTACTTCTTTGATCCAACAGAGCAAAATTTATTTATTGCTCGAAAGGTAGAGTTCTTGGAAGCTTAGTTCCTTACGGAAGGAATAATGTATAGAATAGTGGAATTTTATGAGGATCAAGATCCACAAGCCGATACACGTTTGGTTAACACTAGCAATCGACAGGAGGTTCTTGACGATGATCAAGAGGTTGATCAATACACATAATTCGTTCGCATATCTGGTAGAGTTAGCATTCCACCTGAAAGATATGGATTGTTTATTAGTGGATGTTATGTGGTTGACTCCGATAAGCTAACTACATACCATGATGCAATGTCCAATTCGGATTGTGACAAATGGCTGGAAGCCATGAACGTCGAGATGCAATCCATGTATGACAACCATGTTTGGGAATTGGTTGACCATCCACTTAACTCTAAATCGGTTGGATGCAAGTGGGTTTTCAAGAAGAAAACAGATATGCATTGAAACTTGGATACTTATAAAGCAAGACTTATAGCAAAACATTTCACTCAAATTCAAGGGGTTGATTATGATGAAACCTTCTCACCTGTGGCAATGCTAAAGTCAATTAGGATATTATTTGTCATAGCTGCATATTATGACTATGAGATTTGGCAAGTGTATGTAAAAACCGCTTTTCTTAATGGACATCTCGAAGAGACTGTCCATATGGTTCAGCTTGATGATTTTGTCGATCCACAACATCCTAATAAAGTATTCAAGTTAAAGAGATCAATCTATGGATTGAAACAAGCATCGAGGAGTTGGAATCAACGTTTTGACGAAGATATCAAGAAATTTGGTTTCATCAAGAACACTGACGAGGCTTGTGTATATAAGAAGGCTAGTGGGAGCATAATTACATTCCTAGTATTGTATGTTGATGACATACTACTTTTTGGAAATGATATTCCAACCATGGAAGGTGTTAAAACCTGGCTTGGAAGTTGTTTTTCCATAAAAGATTTTGGTGAAGCCACCTATATTTTGGGAATAAAGATCTATAGGGACAGATCAAGGTAGTTGATAGGTCTAAACCAAAGTGCATATATTGATAAAGTCTTGAAAAGGTTGGAGATAGAAAACTCTAAGAAATGTATGGTACCTATTCAAAGAGGGACAATATTGAGTACATCTTAATGTCCAAGCTCAAAGGATGAGCAAGACTGAATGAAGGATATCCCATATGCGTCTGCTATAGGAACCATCATGTATGTGATGATATGCACTAGACCGAACGTGTCATGCACGTTAAGCATGACAAGCAGATATTAGCAGAATCCAGGTAATAGTCATTGGATGGTTGTTAAAAGTATATTGAAATACCTTAGGAGGACTAAGGTTATATTTCTAATATACGGGTCTGGTGAAGAGGAACTTGTTGTAAAGGGTTACACGGATGCAAGCTTCCAAACTCATCGATATGATTATCGATCACATTCGGGGTATGTCTTCATTATGAATAGAGGAGCAGTGTCCTGGAACAGTTCAAAACAAGACGTGGTAACATTTTCCACTATAGAATCCGAATACATAGCCGCCTCATTAGCAGCTCAGGAAGCTGCATGGATAAAGAAATTTATCGCCAGTCTAGGGGTGGTCTCTACCATTCAAGTCCCCCTAGAAATCTTTTGTGATAACGAAGGTGGGATTGCATAAATCAAGGAACCCTGTGCACATCAAAAGACTAGACACATTCAACAGCGATTCAACTAGATAACGGATGAAGTTGAAAAAGGAAACATATGTATTTATAAAGTTCACACTGATTAAAATATTGCGGATCCGTTTAGTATTTAATAATTTGGAACAATGTAATATTTAACTCTTTTATATATCTATGATATTCTGAGTTATGTTCCTTTTAGCATGTATACATCCATGAATATGTTTATTATTCTAAATGACTATAGTTAGTCATGTTTGTGGGAACAAATATGAACGTTAGACTATTATAAACATGGATTGGTGGATATTCATAAGGATAGAGCAATTGGTTGCATCCAAAGTTCATCGTTATTTGTGGGATACGAATATTGGACTAACCCACGTCTCAAGTTTTACTACATGGAATTTTCTTGATTGATCATAAGTAAATTTGAGTAAAGGTGAATATCATTTGGTATCCTCAGACCTGAGATACATGTTGCGTTTTGATATTCACCAAAGTGTTATACCTTTAGCTAGTTCTTCACTACTCTGAAATAATGGACAATACATAAGGCTATGTTCAGGTGTGACACGAGGTGATTGTGAGAAACGTATGTAGTGAAGATGGAATTTGTTCCTCTTATTCATTGAGAGGAAGATGTCTAAGGCCTGATTAAGTTAAATCAACAAGGATTGATCATTTTGTGTCCTTGGATTAACATGACATCAGTAGCAAAAGGATAAATGATTGATTCACCTAAATCATTTGTAGTTGGATACTTGACGGAGATGATGTTATTGAATGGCTTTTAGTCATGCATATTAAGGGTAGTGAACCGTTGTTAGGCAATATTTATTGCTTGCATCAATCTTCTATGAATCTTGTGCAAGTGGGAGGTTGTTGGATTCTTTATGCCTAAGACACATAGAACATTGATGTGGTTAGTACGTTATGATCCAAGTCGGGTCATACCCAATAACAAGCTAGCAAACACCAGTTAATATTTAGTTGATGATATGATCATGTAATTAAATAGTTACACCAATTTAGAAAATGGGTTTTCTAAATAGATTGTATATGAGATGGAACAACTTATAAGGATATTTTGTTCATGGGTATTATTTATAATGTTATTTAATTGGTTAAATAACATCAAGTAATTAAAGTGTGAATGAGTTATATAATTAAAGGGTTAACTGCATAACTTAGTTAAACATGTGTAGTTAAAATAAAATGGTAAAAAAAATTGGGGGGAAACCCCAATTTGAATGAAATTCGGCCGCCCCCCTTTGAGAATGTTGGCTCCTTTTATTTCTCGACACTAGACATCATTTATAACTTATACAATCCATCTCTCTCTCCCTCTCATACATGCAAAGGACCAAGAACAACATATTCTCTCTATTTTCTTGAAGAAGTTCAAGGCTGAAAATCGGATTTGCAGCTCTTCTTGGTTCAGTTGGTGTTGAAATCCTAACAAAAGGGTCTTCGCTTGATGATTGTGGGTATGGAAGCTTGAGTACACCTCTACTTGATGTTTTTGGTCATTCAAGAATCTCATCCTCTTCATCTATTTCACATTTTTCAGCAGCTCTACAAAGGTAGCATTATGGATGATGTTTGGTTGTTCTTTCTTCTTGATAGATAGCCCATTCACATATATTTGATCCTATGTTCTTGGGTATGTTGTTGCTAAGTAATAAGCCTTAATTTTTAGTTCACAAAACATTATATTAAGGTTTGATTCTGCTGTGTTTTCATGTTTAAATGGTTAAACAGCTTTGATAATGGTCCAACAAACCCAACATCAGAGGAATAATGAAACCTTTGGTCCCTATTTCTTTGAAGAAATCTGACCCGTTTTTGATTATCAAACATCATTTTTGGTCTGGGAAGATCATATATTTTCTTGATGTTTTGATTTTTTGTTTCTTTGACTCTTCCTCACTTCTTTCATGTTACTTATGTCATTATCTAATCTAGAAGTTCCAGATTGATTATTATGAAAATAACTTCTAACTGTGGTTTTCACAGATGATGTTGGTGAGATAGGTTTATTTTGGGAAATTCCTAATCCTTTTTTCTTAAAGTACCACTCAGATGTATTATGATTGTTCATATCATAGACTTAATAATATTTATTGAAATAGCAGTTTTTGGTGAAATGATTGTTAATGTCACAGATAGAGCAGTATTGATTGAAAAAACACTATTCTATTTTGTGATTAAACATTTCACATATGTCACACCCTAACAAATAACACACATAAGCATACAACCGAGGCATAGTCCAACCAAGAACAACTAAAAATGACGAATTCTTACCTTGAATTCGAATTCCTATTCTTCTTTCTTCAAAAACCAAAAGCTCTGCTCTTCTTCTTTCTTTCTTTAGAAAATCCGAATGAAAGGTTGATGTAACATGGTTATGGGTGGCCATATCTACTTTTTGTACAAAATAATATAAAATTTTGTACCTTTTATATATTTAATGCCTCAACTTGGTTAAAATTTCATTTCCTTCTTCTCTTCACTTTAATTCATCTTTAAAAATATTTCCAGGTGTTACATGTCCACCTCCCTTATAAAGGTTTCATCCCTAAAACTGATTATTCCTACAACAAATATGGATAATGTTGCCTCATCTCTTATTCAGTCTCCCATGTAGACTCGGATCCTTTCCTGTGATTCCACTGTACGCACACTAGGGGAACCACTTTCTTCCTTAACCCATTCTCCTTGCGATCAATGATCCTAACAAGTTTCTCAACATAATTAAGTCATTCATCTACTTCAATATCTTCTAGTGATACGACCATATCTTCATGAGCTAAACAATTTCTCAGATGAGATACATGAAATGTCGGTTGAATTCCACTTAACTCATCGGGTAACTCTAACCTATAGGCCACCTCTCCTACTCGAGCAATGATTCGGATTGGTCCTATGTATATCGGGCTTGACTTGCCCCGCTTTCTTAACGGAATGATACGTTTCCAAGGTGAGACTTTCAACATAACTCTATCACCCACCTGGAACTCGATCGGTCTACATCCCTTATCAGCATACGAGTTCTGTTTTGTAACGCCCCGAATAATGTCTAAGCGAGCCAAATAATAATAATGGGCTTAGAGGAGATCATTTAATGAAAATAAGAGGGATATGGGTTATAGACCGAGTTAACTCATCAGGATATGTGTTTGGCGAGTTTAAGGTCCGGGAACACGCAGTGTATATAAACGGATCAGCTTGATCAGCTCTCATTTGAACCTCAACACTCTAGTTCTGGAGAGAGAGAGTAGAGAGAGAAAGTAGAGAGAATGAAAAATTCAAGGCTCGGTTGATCTCGGGATTGAAGATCGGTGTTCATGGGTATCCAAGCAATAAGAAAACACCAAGAACTCACGTAAGAAACATCATTTAATTGTTGCTTTTCATGTAAATTGTTAGGATCAGTGATTTAAGTTTGATCAATTAGAGTAGATTGCAGCGGAATTCGAATAATGAATTAGACAATTTAGCAAGAACTCAATGATATTCAATGGAATAGTTCACGGTTATACAGAGAGAGAGAATTCTGCAAAAGGAATATTTCATTCAAATGCTTTCGTGGTGGCTGAAAGTCACACGTTACAATTAGGTCGACATTCCTTATATAGGGAATGTGACGTCTGCTGATGTCACTTGATAGTTACATCTAACAGAATTATACAAACAACTAAAACTATGCAAACTACTGAGAATGTTCTCAACAACTGATCACATCTCAGAGAATGCTAAGTACAAAAACATAAAACTACTGAACTAAAACTACTGAAACTATAAACTACTGAAAGGTAAAGTACAAGTACTAAAAAAGAAAAACCATCACAACTACTGAAGTTAATAACTTCAGCTGTTGTGACAACTACTGAAGTTAATAACTTCAGCTGTTGTGACAACTACTAATCACTCTGGTCTTCAGTCTTTGTCTTCAGTCTTTGTTCTTCAGTACTTCACTTTCAGATGTTGTCTTTAGCTGATAGCTTCAGACTTTGTCTTCAGTACTTCACTTTCAGACTTTGTCTTCAGTACTTACTTTCAGACTTTGTCTTCAGTAGAAATCTTCAGATCTTGTCTTCAGACCTTGTAATCAACTGATGTCTTCAGTTGTTGTGATCTTCTTCAGCAGTTGTAATGTCTGTGGGACTTTGAGGTTTTTTTGATGAGGCTCATTGGTTCTTTTGGTCCAACAAACTCCCCCTAAACCAATGTAGCCAAAACCTCTAAGTTTATTGATGATCCCACTTATTCTTTGGCAGAAACACCCTCTTGATCAGCTTCAGAGGTAATCATGTAAGCACAGGCCGGGAAAAGGTTTCTGATCTTTTGATTGGCTAAGTGTGGAAGGGAACTCTGTCTTGGGGAAACTGGCCATAGAGTCTTGTCCTAACCAGGAAACCTGATTCCCATTGATGAGTCTATAAGACTCTCTTGCATAGGCCTCAAGGAGAACAACTTGTTCCTCCTTGGTGAGTTCTTCTACTTCTCCCTCAAAGAAGAAATCAGGGCCATAATATTCAGATAGATACCTTACTGTCTTCTCAATCTTCAACTCAACAGTTGTGATCTCTCTGTATGCTAATTCATCTGGATGAGAGCCTTCTAGCAACAACTGGAGTTCACTCTTTTGAAGATCTTCAAGTCTCTAGTATAACAACACTTCTTGATCATTTTGTTCTCAAGTAGAGATTGAGGGGTTGTCTTTGAGTTTTGTGCTCTCTTGAATTCTTCTATAATCTCCCAGGGTGAGACTACCATAGCTAAGATAATTATAGCATTCAAAGTCTTTTTCACTTGGCCATGATATCTACATGGTATGTTCTTCTTGTGTATTCTGGAACTTACCCTGGGGTCTGGCCAAATCCTCACTCTTTCTCTTTGATGTTGGAATGTATGCCTAAGAGTGTACAGCCTCAAAGCTTGTTTCTTCATTTCTTGAATGGATGAGGACTGAGGGAAGTCCTTGTCAACCATTTTGAGAAATTGCTCATCATGCTGCTTCTGCTATTCTACTTCTTCAATCTTCACTTTCACCATTTGCATTTGCAAGTCAGGGGTGATCATCTGTTGACTTCTGGGCTCAGGTGTTTTAAGTTTGAGAACAACAGAGATTGGTAGACTATCTTCATTCTCATCCTCTTCTTCTTCTTCTTCTACCCTCAACACCCTTCTCCTCCTTCTGGGTGTATCACTAGGTGTGGTTTGGGATGGTTTTTGGGGTAATGGAATTGGTTTTGTCGGTTGAGTTGTGGGTGGCTTTGGTTTAGGGATAGAATTGGTAGATTTAAGAGATGATTGCTTTGAGGGTTGTTTTTGAGTAGGAGTATGAGAAGGCTGATCTAGCAATTAGTGGTGTGTTTGGCTTTTGAGAGCTTTGCCATCTCAGTTCTCTTCCAGCACCTGCTTCATCCAATGCTTCGATGATCAACCCTTTGTTGTAGCTTCCAGCAGAACAGATTTCTTGGTTATTTCCAAGATACTGTGTCTAGACTAAGACTTCATCTCTATCAATGATCTTCCTAGATATTTGGAAATAAACCTGATCATAATCTCCAACCTTTCCCTATACATCACACTGTAACTAGCCTATCTTGCTTGAATTTCATTTATCTCCAGCCTTCTAATCTCAACATCTAATGTGGCTGTGTCATGACCCTGTCTGAAGAGCTGATCTATTATTTTGTCCATAGATCTGCTGTGAGCTTCATCAGCTTCTTGGACTAGATCTTCTAAGGACTTTTCTCCATCAGACTTTGACTCAGCACTTCTCTTCCTTTTGTAAGTGATCAGATGATCTTTCTGCTCTTTGTTTGTGCTCAGCTCTTGCACTATGATCAGCTGTTTCTCTGAGATCAGTTCTTGTTCTTTCTCCAACTCCTTTCCTTTTTCTGGTTCTTTCTCATCTTCTACTCTCTTCCTTTTTCTTTCGTTCACTGCCTTAGACTTAGTAGTCTTCCCCTTTTTGGGTGCATTGGGATCAGGGGCTTGAAAGGCAGAAAGTGAGTTATGAATAGCATCATCAAGGAGTGTTTGGAGATTTGAGGAGATCCTCTCATCAATGGCTTTATATACTATCTCAGTGATGATGGGAGTGATGAGAGGTAAGGAGCTTTGAAAGGTTGCAACCATCTTCTTAGAGGGGTTCTGTCCCTGAGTGGTGGTGCCAAAGTAGTGGCTGGTGGCTTAGTTAAGTGTATTGGCTGTGTGTTTGGTGAACCTTCAAATGAAGATGCCATCTGTAGGTTTATTGGGGCAGATGGACTTTTATCCTGAGACATTTTGGCAAGCAGTTCTTTGAGTCTGCTCACCTCAGTCTCTAGGATTGTGTTATGGGCTAAAACATCAAAGAAAAAGCCCAGGTCATCATCAGTCTTTGCTGAATTATCTGACCTCCTGAGTAAATCAGGATGTACATGCCCTGAGTGTAGATCAGTATATGCATGTGCCCCTTGTTCTTGGTTCTAGGGACTTCCTGCATCTGGACTTTGTCCTTCATTAGAAGTTGCCTCTGGTGAGGTCTTATATATGTTACCAACTTCATCCTGTTCATTTGCTGAATCAGTAGAAGTGACAGCCTAACCAGATGTTCTAACCTCCACTTCTACACTTGGAGATTGAACATTATAACCCCTATGCTATGGGTTATCAGCAGCATTTTGGTCCTCCCCCTCAATCGTTGAGGTATTCCCAGTGGTAATTGGTTTGTGGGGAGGGGTGGACGAATGCAGCTGACTCAGCACTTAAGCAACTATATGGGTTGGGCTTTGAGGGGCGGTTGCATTTGGAGATTGGTCAAAAGCAGATTGCATCCGGGGTGAGAGATGCTCTTCAATGGTAACCTTCTCAACTGAGAGAGGTTCCAGTAATGTGGTATCCCCAAATTTTGCAACAGGATCTTGTGGAGAGGATACCTGTGCGGTTTAGCTGGTTAGTCTCTGACATGACTGGGGGTTAGAACCAGTATGTGTTTCCTGTATTGGTGGTACAGGGGCATCCGCAGGGGACTCATCTCCCTAAGTAGCCTGTTTGGGCTTTTGGGGTTTGGGTCTAGTGGGGACTTTGGATCTGGAGGTAGAGGCTGTGGGTTCCCTCTGCTTGGGTTTGAGCAGCCGGGCAGCCCCTTTGAGAGTAGGGTCAGAGTTATGCCTGGACTATACCTCAGCTAAAATAGTTGGAGTAGGGACTCGAAGACCAACAAGACCTTCAGATTTTAATTGATTTAAAATTATGGCCATCAGAAATCTGGGATATAGTAGCCATCTGTTTGTCACAGGTTTCTGAGCCAGATCCTTAAGTTCCATAAACACTATCTCAGAAAAATTTAGAGTTTGTCGTTCAAAGATAGAGTACAATACCTGTTACCATCTTGAGGACATCTGATGCCATGAAGATGTCTTTGAAGCAAGGAAGACATTCACCACATGGAAGATAAGTCTTTCAGCATCATGGAAGTGCTTTTTGAGAATGGTTGTAGCACTTAAGTCTCCTTCATACCCGTTGTTGATGAAAGACATATCAATGGTGCCTTGAGGTATTCTCTAATACAAGTGGCATCATGCAAATTTATGGTTTTACGAATGATGTCAGGGGTGATTACCACCTGTTTTTGGTTGACCAACGATTGGAGAGTGATTTGGCTATCATGTTCACCAGTTGTTACAGAGACGTTGGTCCAGAATTGGTTCAAGGAATCGGGGTATATGGTAGGATTCAAAAGAAAGGCAGTTCTCTATTGGGAATCCACCATAAGATCGATGGCATTATCAAATTTGTTCCAAAAGGCCAATTTCGAGAGGTAGGCAACACAGTTGTGTCTGGGTTTGAGTTTCATGGTCGCCATTGTTGAGAGAGAAAATGATAGAAAACGGCTAATGAAATGTTCGGCTATAAGTGCAGGAATTTATAGGTTAAGAAAAGGATGAAAAGAAAATGACTGAAAGTGTTGGTGTTGTCATCAGTTGTATGAAACAACTGAAGACTTGGTTTTAACTATCAGACATTTGAAAACAACTGAAGACTTGGTTTTGGTCATCAGTAGTTATGAAACTACTGAAAACCTTGGTTTTGTCTTCAGGTGTAGGAAACAACTGAGGACTTGGTGTTAGTCATCAGTAGTTGTGAAACTACTGAAGACATGGTTTTGTCATCAGTTGTTTAAGGTGAAACAACATTTTGTGGAACGACTGAAGGGAAAATTCTCATTAGTAGTTTTCGTCAATTCTTAGCTTTTCAGCTATTTGATACTGTCCTCAACACTTACTCATCAGACTTTTTAGCTGTTTTCAGTTGTTTCATAAGACATCAGTACTTATCTGTTTTTACTGACATCAGTAGTTATAACTACATCAGTAGTTGTAACGGCATCAGTTTCTTTTAACAGAAAGTACAGTACTTTTTATGTAATTTAGTCTTCAGTGGTTATGAAACCAACTAAGAATAAAACTTATCAGTATTTATTTGTGACATGTTACTAATGGTCATCAGTACTTGTTTACTGAGAGCATCAGGAGTTGTCACTTATTCTAGCTGCAGCATACCAAGCCTTAACACAAGGTTTTGGAAAGTTGAACTATCCAAAGGCTTAGTAAATATATCTGCAAGCTCATCAGCACTTGGCACAAACTTTGGATCAATCAGACCTTTTTCAAAACAATCCCTAATAAAATGGTGTCTGATCTTTATATGTTTGGTCCTAGAATGCTGGACTGAGTCTTAGTCTCTGTAATGCCATAATCCAATAATTGGTTCTGAAGCCAGAGTACCTGAGATGTACCACTTGCAGCAGCAATGTACTGTGCTTCAGCAGTGGATGTAGCAACAGATGTTTGTTTCTTACTCTGCCAAGAAATCAAACAGTTGCCTAGGAATTGACATCCACCAGAAGTTGAATTTCTGGTTAACTTACACCCTGCATAGTCACTCTCAAAAAAAGAAACTAATTTGCAAGAGTGTCCAGTGGAATACCAAACACCTAGAGATTGTGTACCTTGCAGATATCTAAAGATCCTCTTGACTGCAATCAAATGAGACTCTTTAAGAGCAACTGAAATCTAGCACAAACACAAGTTGCAAACATAATATCTGGTCTAGAAGCTGTTAAGTACATCAAGGAACCAATCCTACATGTGTAAAGTGTTTATTAACACCTTTACCTTTCTGATCTACATCCAGTTGTGTGGTGTTGCACATGGGAGTAGAACAGGGCTTACAGTTTTGTAAATCAAACTTATTCAAAAGATTTTTGTATATTTTGACTGATGAATGAAGGTTCCATCACTATTTTTTTATTTGCAAGCCTAGAAAGAACTGTAATTCTCCCATTGCACTCATTTCAAACTTTTGCCTCATTCAACTTGTTAAATCATCACACAACTGGGGATCATAGGATGCAAAAATTATATCATCAACATAAATTTAAACAAGTAGCTTATGCTGATCCACTTTCTTAATAAACAATGTTTTATCTATGGAGCCTCTAGTGAAATTATTTTGAAGAAGAACATTTGAAAGTGTTTCATACCAGGCTCCAGGAGCTTGCTTCAACCCATAAAGAGCCTTATCAAGTTAATACACCCAATCAGGATGTTTATTGTCCTAAAAACCTGGTGGTTGACACACATAAACCTCTTCTTTTATTTTTCCATATAAAAAAGCACTTTTGACATCCATTTGAAAAACTTTAAGATTGTGGAATGCAGCATAGGCTAAGAACAATCTAATTGCCTCCAGTCTGGCTACAGGGGCAAAGGTTTCATCATAATCAATACATTCTTCTTGTGAAAACCTCTGTACAACCAGTCTAGCCTTGTTCTTGACAATAAGCCCATTTACATCAGTTTTATTCCTAAACACCCACTTAGTGCCTAATGCACACTTACCTGGGGTTTGAGGAACCAGTTCCCACACTTGCTGCTTTTTGAACTGAAGTAACTCAAGATGCATGGCTTCAACCCATCCATTGTCTCTTTAAGCAACATGATAGTTCTTTGGCTCTAGCTGACTGATGAGAGAGCATAGGAGCAGAAGTTGGACAATTGACTTCTAGTTGAGACACCATCATTGATATCACCAACGATTTGATTCATGGGGTGATTCTTCAGCTCTTGGTACACTATAAGATCAGTACAAGTGTTTGTAGCACGTTCAGCAGCAATAGATGTTGATCCAGACTCTTGAAACCAAGTATGAGATGGAAATTCAAATGATGTAGAGGAGTCAAAAATCTCATCAGCATTTTTGTGGATGGAGCTGCTGAAGCTACAGGAACATCAAGTTTAGTAGACTCAGACATTTGATCACTAATCTTGAAAAGGTGAGTACTGATATCATCATCATCTTCAGTACCACCAGGTGGAAGACTTGCTTTTGACAGGATCAGCGATCACAAGTTTGATGTATTAGAGTTCAAAGCAGCGGAATAAGAACAGGAATTAGACAAATTGTAGCAAGTAATCGATACTTGTATGCATTAAGAGCACATACGGTTATAGTGAGAGAATATATATTTCAGATTCAAGGAATGTTATAGATATAGAATATGTCTAATCAAATCATTCATATCATTCCCGTCATTCACATATACAATAGGTTGTCACTCCTTATATAGAGTGCAACAATCACTGCTGTTATCACGGAAAGTGACAACCGGCAGATCTATTACAAAAATAACTAAATCTGAACAAACTACTGAAATGTTCACTACTACTGAGAACATATCAGAGTGTTAAGTGCAGAATATAAAACTACTGATTAGAAACTACTGAAACTACAACGACTGAAGAACAAGCTCTTTAGTCGTTTTACAAAACTACTGAAACATAAAACTACTGAACTAGAAATATAAAACTACTGATATCACAACTACTGAAGAAGTACTCTTCAGCAGTTGTGACAAACTACTGAGGCTTCAGTACTTGATTCAGACTTTGACCTTCAGGTGTTCATCAGCTGATGACTTCAGTAGATGTCATCAGCTGATGTCTTCAGTCTTTGTCTTCAGACTTTGTACATCAATTGTTGATCTTCAGCACTTGTAAACTCTTCAGTGTTGTACTTCAGTACTTTGGTTTCAGCTTCAGCACTTTAGTCTTCAGCTGTTGAAGTCTTCAGCACTTGATCTTCAGCTGTTGAAGTCTTCAGCACTTGTCAAACTGCTGATGAGGCTTTCAGCAGTTGTTGTGATACCATGTGGTTCTTTTGGTCCACAACAAACTCCCCCTGAACCAATGCAGCCAAAACCTCTAAATTATTTATTATCCCACTTATTGTTGGCAAAATGTTGGTCTTTTCCTTCTTGATCAGTAGAGAAGATGACCCATGTAAGCTCCGGCCTGGGAAGAAATCTCAGATATTTGTTTGGCAGAGTATGAATGGGAACTCTGTTTTGGGGAACTGGACACAGAGTTGTTATCCCATTCATGAGATTTACTTCCCCATAATGAGTCTGTATGACTCTCGAACATAGGCCTCAAGGAGAAAAACTTGTTCCTCCTGAGAGAGTTCTTCTACTCCTCCTTCGAAGAAGAACTCTGGACCGTAGTACTCTGATAAGTACTTCATGGTCCTGCCATTTTTCAGCTCCACTGTAGTTACCTCCCTATATACAAATTCATCAGGATGGTGCCTTCAAGGAGTAACTGGAGCTCATTCTTCAGCTCCATGTCTTAAGCCCTTTATATAACAACCCCTTCTTAATCATCTTGTTTTCTAGTAAGGCTTGAGGGGTCTTCTTGCTTGGTGAGCTTTCTTGAATTCATCAATGATTTCCCAAGGTGAGACTACAATGGCCAACATGATGGCAGAATCTATTGTTTTTTGACCTGGCCATTGTATCTGTGTGGAATAGTTCTTTTATGGATTCTAGAACTCACCCTGGGGTCTGGCCATACTCTCACTCTCTCCTTCTGATACTGAAAAGTGTGCCTGAGAGTGTACAGCCTTTGAGCATGCCTTTCATGGCTTGAATAGATGATGACTGTGGAAATTCCTTGTCAACCATCTTCAACAGTTGCTCATCGTGCTGTTTCTGCTGTTCTTCATCTTCTATCTTGACTCTGACCATTTCCCTTTGAGAGTCAGGTGTAATCATGGGTTGACTTCGGGCTTTTGGTAGCTTTAGAACAGCAGAGAGTGGCAGACTATCATCTTCATCCTCCTCTTCTCTTCTTCTTCCATCCTCAGCACCCTTCTCCTCCTTCTAGGTGCATCACTGGATGATGGTTGGTTTGGTGAAGGAATTGGTTTTGAAGAATGAGGATGTTTGGATTTTGGCTTAGAGATTGGTTGGGAGATTTGAGGGGTAGGCTCTGTTTGAGTGGGTGGAAGGGAAGGTTGATCCAGCATCTTTGTAGTAAGTTTTGCCTTTGTGAGTTTAGCCATCTCCAACCTTTTACCAGCCCCAGCCTCATCAAGGGCTTCCACAATAATCCCTTTGTTGAATTGCTCAGACAGACAGATTCTGGTGGCTATAGCCAGAATACTGTCCCTGGTCCACGCGCGAATCTCCATTAATGATCTTCCTAAGTATTTTGCAATGAAGCGGATCATTATTTCCAATCTCTCTTTTTCCAGAGCATCATACCCAGCCCATCGGGTCTGAATCTCTGGAATTCCAACCTTCTGATCTCACTATCCAATGTGGCTGTATCAAACCCCTGCCTGAAGAGTTGTTCAATTATTATCCATGGATCGGCTGTGTGTAGTGTCAGCTTCTTTTACCAGCTCTTCAAGGATTTGTCTTCAGCAGTATGATCATCAGCACTTTTCTTTCGCTTGTAAGTGAGCAGAGGTTGCTTTTCTTTCTCCTCCTCTTGGGCTTGCTTCTCTTCCTTCTTTTCCTCTGTTCTTTTCCTCTTCTTTTCTTTCACTGCAGTACTCTCCCCCTTTTTGGATGCATTGGAGGAAGGGGTTTGTACCGCAGAAAGAGTCTTTTGTATAGCAACATCAATCAAGGGTTGTAAAGTTGAGGAAAGCCTCTCATCAATGGCTTTAGTCACAATATCTGTGATGAGAGGGAGGGAATTTTGAAGTACAGCACCTATTTGCTCAGGAGGGTTCTGTTCCTGAGAAATAGGGCCTGAAGGAGGCAGGTGGTTGAGTTTGGAGTGGCTCAGTGTTTGGGGAACCTTCAAGTGAATGTGCCATCTGTGGGTTGGTAGAGGCACATGGTCTTTCTCCTTGTGAGAGGTGGTCAAGTAGGGTTTGCAGCCTACTGACTTTCTCTTCAAGGATTGTGTTCTGGGCAAGAACATCGTAGAAAAAGCCCAGGTCATCATCAGCCGAAGCTGAATCATCTGACCTCCTGCTTAGAGCAGGATTTACATGCACTGGGTGTAGACCAGTTGTTGCATGTGCCCCTTGTGCTTGGTACTGGGGACTTCCAGCCTCAGGACAATGTCCATCATCAGCTGTTGCCTCTAGTGAGGTCTTAGCAATGTTACCAGCCTCATTCTGATCATGTGCTGATTCAGAAGAGGTGGCAGCCTCACCAGATATTCTAAGCTCCTTATCTACACCAGGAGATAGAAGTGGTAAACCCCTGTGCTGTGGGTTCTCAAGTGCACTGTGTTCCTCCCCCTCAATTGTAGAGGTGTTCCCAGTAGTAAGTTGTTTCTGGGGGGGGGGTGAGGAGTGCAGTTGAGTCAGCACTTGTGCAACTATTAAAGTTGGGCTGTGAGGGGCGGTTGTTTGGGGTGAAGGGATAGAAGCAGTGTGCACCTGGGGAGGTTGGTGCTTTCAATGGCAATCTCCTCAAGTGAGGAAGATCCCAGATATGTAGGTACCCCTTGTGTGGTTGCTGCAGGCTCCTGTTGAGAGGAAGCCTGAGCGGCTATGGCTGGAAGAGTCATTGTATCCACTAGGGGGTTTGGACTAGTGGATATATCCTGCGTTTGTGGTGCAGGGGCATCCTCAGGGGACTCAATTCCTGAGTAGCCGTTTTGGGTTTCTTTTTGGTGGGTTTGGTGGGGACTTTTGATTTGGAGGTGGTGGCTGTGGGTTCCAGCTGCGTGGGTTTTCGCAGCTTGGCAGCCATTTTGAGTGTCTGGTCAGAGTTGTGCCGGGAGTATACTTCCGGCAGAACAGCCGTAGCAGGGACTCCCAAGCCAACAAGTCCCTCAGCATTAAGCTGGTTAGTAATGATGGCCATTATGAACCGTGGATATAGTATCCAACGGTTGGCAGTTAGTTTTGAGCCATATCCTTGAGCTCCGAAAATATTATTTCTGAAAAGTTTAGCGGTTGTTGCTCAAGAAAGAATACATTACCTGCTGCCATTTTGTCGACATTTGATCCCAAGACGACGTCTTAGGAGCCAAACATACATTCACCATGTGAAATATTAGGCGTTCAGCGTCATGGAAGTGTTTCTTCATGATATCCATGTTGGGCAAAGGATAGATCTGTGGTGCCCTTCGGATATCCAGCAGGAGAAATAGCATCATCCAGATGAAGAATTTGGCGATTATAACTGGGAGTGATGACTACTTCTTTGTTGTTGACGACCGACTGGAGAGATGGTGTGTTGTTCTCCCCAGTGGTAATAGTAACGTTCATCCAAATTGTTGGAGGGATTCGGCATGTAGTATGGGATTCAGAAGAAATGCCGTTTTGTATTGGGACTGAACCATAAGATCGATAGCAGTATCGAACTTAGTCCAGACAGGCGATTTAGTAAGGTAGGCAACACAGTTGTGTCGCGGTTTAAGTTGCATGGACGCCATTGAGAAGAGAGAAGTTTTGGAGAGGAACGTTAGGTTTGAAGAAGATGAAGCATTGAAGGCTTAGGTCAGGGATATTTATAGGGTACTGGTAAGAAAACGACTGAAGGATGTGGTGTTAGTCATCAGTAGTTTTAAACGATCGTTGACATGGTATTATCCTTTCAGACGTTGAAACAGCTAAAGTTAGAAAACTACTGAAGACCGTGGTTTTGACTTCAGATGATTGAAACAACTGAGGACTTGGTGCTTGTCATCAGTAGTTATGAAACTACTAAGGACAGTGGTTTTGTCATCAGCTGTTGTAAACAACTGAAGACTTGGTATTAGTCATCAGTTGTTATAAAACTACTGAAGACATGGTATTGCTTCAGTTGTTTAGAATGAAACAGCAGTTGTACAAACGACTGAAGAAAAATTTCTCTTCAGCTGTTTTCGTCAATTCTTAGTTTTTCAGCTGTTTCATACTGTCCTCAACACATTCATCAGCCTTTTTGGCTGATTTCAGTTGTTTCATAGGACATCGTACTTATCTGTTGATACTGATTCAGTAGTTGTAACTACATCAGTAGTTTTAACTACATCAGTAGTTTGGAACAGATAAAGTACCTCAGTACTTATGAGGCATTTAGCCATCAGTAGTTATAAAAACTACTGAAGGGAAAAGGAACTCATCAGTACTTATATGTGACATGGTACTAATGATCATCAGTACTTATTACTAAGATCATCAGTAGTTGTCACTTATTCTAGCTGCAGCATACCAAGCCTTAACACCAGGTTTTGGAAAGTTGAACTATCCAAAGGCTTAGTAAAAATGTCTGCAAGCTCATCAGCACTAGGCACAAACTTAGGATCAATCAGAACTTTTTCAAAACAATCCCTATAAAATGATGTCTGATCTCTATATGTTTGGTCCTAGAGTGCTGGACTGGATTTTTGACAATGCA
Source organism: Flaveria trinervia (assembly GCA_025506515.1). Classification (NCBI taxonomy): domain Eukaryota; kingdom Viridiplantae; phylum Streptophyta; class Magnoliopsida; order Asterales; family Asteraceae; genus Flaveria; species Flaveria trinervia. The sequence goes on from CM046444.1 coordinate 99,036,576, forward strand.
AAGAGCTGAAGCACTATCCATTAACAATGGAGTCTTAGTCTCTGTAATGCCATAATCCAAAAGTTGGTTTTGAAGCCAGAGTACCTGAGATGTACAACTTGCAGCTGCAATGTACTCTGCTTCAGCAGTTGATGTAGCAACTGAGGTCTGTTTCTTGCTCTGCCAAGAAATCAAGCAGTTGCCTAGGAATTGACATCCACCAGAAGTTGATTTCCTGGTCAACTTACACCCTGCATAGTCACTGTCAGAAAAGCAACTAATTTACCAGAATGTCCAGTAGAATACCATAAACCTAGAGATGGAGTGCCTTGCAGATATCTAAAGATCCTCTTGACTGCAATCAGATGAGACTCTTTAGGTGCAGCCTGAAATCTAGCACAAACACATGTAGCAAACATAATATCTGGTCTAGAAGCTGTTAAATACATCAAGGACCCAATCATACATCTGTAAAGTGTTTCATCAACCACTTTACCTTTCTGATCTGTATCCAGTTGTGTGGTGCTGCACATGGGGGTAGAACAAGGCTTACAGTTTTGTAAATCAAACTTTTGCAAAGATCTTTTGTGTATTTGGACTGATGAATGAAAATTCCATCAGCCTTTTGTTTGATTTGCAACCCCAGAAAGAATTGTAACTCTCCCATGGCACTCATTTCAAACTTCTGTTGCATCAACTTTGTAAAGGCATCACACAACTTTGGATCAGAGGATGCAAAAATGATATCATCTACATAAATTTGAACAAGTAGATTATGCTGCCCAGCTTTCTTAATGAATAAAGTCTTATCTATGGAGCCTCTAGTGAAATTATTTTCCAGAAGAAATTTGATAATGTCTCATACCAGGCTCTAGGAGCTTGTTTTAACCCATAAAGAGCCTTATCAAGCTTATACACCCAATTAGGATGTTTATTGTCCTCAAAGCCTGGAGGTTGACATACATAAACCTCTTCTTTAATTTTTCCATACAAAAATGCACTTTTGACATCCATTTGAAAAACTTTAAGGTTTTGATGAGCAGCATAAGCTAAAACAATCGAATTGCTTCCAGTCTGGCTACAGGGGCAAAGGTTTCATCATAATCAATACCTTCTTCTTGTGCAAACCCCTGAACAACCAGTCTGGCCTTGTTCTTAACAATAAGCCCATTTTCATCAGTTTTGTTCCTAAACACCCATTTAGTGCCTATTGCACACTTACCTGGAGGTAGAGGAACCAGTTCCCACACTTGCTGTTTCTTGAACTGAAGAAGCTCAAGCTGCATGGCATCAACCCATCCATTGTCCTTTAAGGCAATGTGATAATTCTTTGCTCTTGCTGACTGATGAAGAGAGCATAGAAGCAGAAATTTGACAATTGACTTCTTGTTGATACTCCAGCAGTGATATCACCAATGATTTGAGACATAGGGTGATTCTTCAGATCTTGATACACAATGAGATCTGTGCAAGTGTTTGTAGCTGGCTCAGCAGTAACAGATGGTGATGGTGAATCATTTCCTTGAAACCAATCAGTGGATGGTAATTCAAAGGAAGTTGAATTCGAAGAGATCTCATCAGCATTTGTTGTGGATGGTGCTACTGGAGCTACAGGAACATCAGGTCTAGCTGAATCAGGCAGTTGATCACTAAACCTGAAGAGGTGAGTACTGCAATCATCATCATCATCAGTACCAGCAGTACCACCAGGTGGTGAACTGTTGACAGGAGCAACAGCAGGAGTTGATAAGGAACATATGCAGTATGTCCAAATCAAATAACTCCACAGGGCTTTGTGGAATCTTGTCCTTTGGAGATTCATTGAACTTAACATGTAGAGTTTCTTCAACCATCTTTTTTCTGCAGTTGAAGACTCTATATGCCTTGCAAGTAGATGAATAACCAACAAAATACCCTGCATCCACCTTAGGATCAAATTTATGGAGTTGATCCTTTGTGTTGAGAATAAAACAGGGACACCCAAATGCTTTGAAAAATGAAATCAGAGGAGCCAAATGATGGAGGACTTCATATGGAGTCTTCATCAACCTCTGATTTACTAAAACTCTATTTTGCACATAACAAGCTGTGTTGACAGCTTCAGCCCAAAGGTCAGTGGCAAACCTGAGTCAGCCAGCATGGACCTTGCAGCTTCAATGAGGGTCCTGTTCTTTCTCTCCACTACTCCATTTTGTTCTGGAGTCCTTGGGATGCTAAACTGCCTTTTGATCCCTTTGAAAGATAGAAGTCATCAAGTGTATGATTTCTGAATTCAGTTCCATTGTCACTCCTAATACACTTGACTGGAAGGGAATACTGCTTCTCAATATACAACACAAAGTGAATAATCTTCTGAGCAGCCTCATCCTTTGAATGTAGAAAGAAAGTCCACAAATCTGGAGTAATCATCCACATTACCAGACAGTATTGCTTCTTTGCCATGCTCATTACTCTCACAGGACCAAATAGATCCATATGCAGTAATTGTAAGCAGGCAGTGGACTTAGGCACTTCAATAGGAGCAAATGAGACTTTGTGCTGTTTTCCTTTTAAACAAGCAGTGCAGGTTTCATCACAGTGAAACTCCTATTGGTAAGCCTCTGACTAAACTATTGTGGGTAAGCTGATTCATGTTTTTGAGATTAACATGACCAAGCCTTCTGTGCCACAGTTTAGATTCTTGAGAAGAGGCTTTGGAAAATAGGCAAGGATTGCCTTTGAGATCTATTTTCTTAGAAAGATCTAAGGCATACACTCTTCCTGTCCTGTTGGCTCTCAGGAGAGTGTGATCATCCAACACCTTGTCAATCAAGTGCAAACTTTGGATGACAGAATCCTACAGTTTTGACTGGTGAAAAGAGCAACATGGCCTTTATCACACATTTGACTGACACTCAAGAGATTGTACTTGAGATTTTCCACATGATTAACATCATCAAATTTGATTTCTCCATTGGAGAAAAACCCTTACCAATGATGTAACCCCTAGCATCATTGCCAAAAGAAACAAATCCCTTCTTTCCTTGAGAGTAGTCATGAAGAAGAGAGCTGTTCCCAGTCATGTGCATAGATCCCCACTGTCTACATACCAGATGCTACTTTGGCATGTTGAAGAACCCTGCAATAATAAACAATCAGTTAGTTTTGGAGACCCAAACCTTTTGGTTTTGGGCCTGGTCTCATCAATAGATGGTAAACTAACAGGTTTATTTGAAACAACAGCCTGAGAGGAAGAGATGGTGTAGAAGAGGAGTCCTTTGGCTTGGATCCTTTTTCTGTGGTTTCAGCATAGGAGCATCTAGTTGGTTAACTCTACCCAACAGATGTTGACCATCATAACCAGCTGTGTCTATTTTGTGATAAAGCTTTCAGCTCATCAGACACATTGCCAGTGAGTTTGATAAGTTCCTATGTTGCACCTTCTTCTTCTGAGCACTCTCAGCTGTCACCTGTTTAACCCCTTCCTTTTTGGATTTCTTTGAGGACTTAAGGGTTACAGGATTTGATGTTGCTGATACAAATATGGTTTCAAACTCATTTTTCATTTTACCATTTTCTCTTTAATTTCTTCTTTTTGTTTGAGTTTGGAACCTCTTTTGTACCAACAATCATCTGTAAGATGATTGAACAAACCACATACTTCACATGGTTTCTTCTTCATCTTAGGTTGATCATCAACTAAAGAGGGTGAAGCAACAGAAGACTTGTTCTTCGATGCTTTGGAAGCATTGTTTGCTTTCTTGACTGCCTCTTTAGTAGTCTTCAAACTCTTCTCTACTGTCAGTTTCTTCTCTTCAGTACTGTCAGCAGTTGAAGTTTGAACTTCAGGTGTTAAATCCTGCTCTCTAGTCCTTTCAGGACCTTCAGAATTAACTCCTGAGTTGATCAACTCATTGATCATGTGAGTGTCAACATTTGAACCATCAACATCAGCTGATAGGTTCAAAGAGGGCTTGATGCTGACTGCTACTTCTGATTGTGCTGTATCAGACGGTAGATCACATGATGTGATGGATTGGTTATCACTCTCACCATCAGATTCTACTTCTGCTCTTGGAGTAAAATCTGTAGGTGGAGTGTGTGATTGTAACCAATGCCAAACTTCACATTTGAAGCAAATTGCTTACTAAGAAGCATTTCAAAACCTTTGCATGATTGTACCCATCTATCACACTCTACCTGGGTAACTGCAAGGGTTTCTTTGAGATCTTTCTACTTCTCTAGGAGTACCTCTTCTCTAGCCTTATCATCAACTATTTGGCAATTCAGTTTGTAAATCTCATCATTTTTATCATTAAGTACAGACTCAAATTCAGCTTTGTTTTTGGAAATTATTTGTTCTAGCTCAATGTTCTTATTAATTAAAGCTACATTTGCTTCTCTAATGGAAGCAAATGCTGCTATGCATGGTTCAGAACATAATTTGGCTTTTGCCTCAGAGGATACCTGTGATACCTGAGGTGTAGAGGCATTAGAAAATGAAGTATCAGCAGACTCCAAAGCCATAAGAGCTAGATTCCCAAAAGGACTGTCACCACCATGTTGACCAGCACCTGAGAACAGTTGGTCATTACCAGACATGTCATCTGGTAAACTGCTCCAGTCAACAACTCCTGGGGTGAAGAAGCTGTGTTGTTGAGGTTGAGTTTGTTGATGAGATTGGGATGGCTGAGGTTCTGGTAGTGCATGAGGTTGTGGTGCCATGGGAACTTGAACTTGATTTGACTGTGGCATGTAATAACAAGGGTACGGATATGGCATTGACCCTGAGGAACAAAATATGCCGGAGATTGTTGTTGAGGATGATGACTAGAAGTGACAGGATGTTGCCCTCTGTGTTGTTGACTATTGCCAGGAAAAGTCACAAAGGGTGTAGTGGAGTTAGATCCAGTTGATCTACACTCTCTTGCAAAGTGTCCAAGCCTTTGGCATTTGTGACACCTCAACTTGCTCTTGTCAAAACCAACTTTGGTTTTGCCAGAGAGTCCTGGGAATTTTCTTCCAGTTCTTTTGTACAACTTCTGAGATCTGATATTTATCAGGGCCATTTGGCTCAAAATATCCATCTCTTCTAAGTCGTCATCAGCAATCCCTTGAGATCATCCATGATGAAACATAAATTGTCATTATTACACCCAGTAAACTGACCATCAACACTCACAAATGCAGAATCGGAAGTGCTTGAAGAGAAATTAATATGCTCATCATACTGGCATTCAGATGAGGCATATTCTGACTCATGACCGACCAAGGCAGTGTTGCCTGGTACAAAGTCTTCAGTGAGCTTTCCAGATGAAGACAGCTTTCTCTTCTGTTCTATCTCTCTCTCAAACTGTGAGCAGTTTCCCATGGAGTTGGGTGAGAGATAGTTTGTCCAAACTTGCACTGGAGCATAGGACAATAGTATATGTGTCCCATCTCTCAGGCAATGATCTGAGAAATCTGTTATTCATCTGAATATTTGTGTACTCAAGTTTGACCATTTTTAATTCAGAGATCAAACAAGAGAACCGCTCATATTGTTGAGTCAGTGTCTCACCCTTTCTATGAGAGAATGTCTCATATTGTTGGGCAAGTATTTCTCTATTATTTGCCAAGACCTCATCTGTTCCTCCAAATTGTTCTTTCAAGGCATTCCTGAGGTCATGGCAGTTTCATGATGCATTAGTCCAGAATAGATTTCATTGGCAGTGCCATGGCCAGAATTCCATGGGCTTTTGCATCAATTTCAAGGAACTTCTTATCCTCATCTGAGTATTGCTCCCTCCTCTTCGGAACCATTTGATGGTTTTCGGGTTATTCACCATAGGCTTGTGTGGACCATGTACCACTGATATCCAACAATCTGCGCTGTTAACAGACAGGTGATGGAGCATTCGTCGTTGCCATATGTTATACTCATTCCTAACCAGCATTGGTGGCTTGGTTGAGGAACAGTATTGTGAGGATCATTGGAGGGAGTAGTCATTTTCAGTTCAAAAACAATTTAATTCAGCTTTTAAAAGTTTTACACAGACCACAACAAACTCAATGAAAACCGAGAAAAGATCTCAGGATGAATGACCAGAAATACAGAAAATTCAATCTCTATAACTGTTTCTTGCAAAAAACAAAAGCTAATTCAATCAAACTTAGATCTTGAATAGCAGTTTCAATGATCAATTATTAGATCGATCAATGATTAACCTGCTCTGATACCATTTGACAGGATCAGCGATCACAAGTTTGATGTATTAGAGTTCAAAGCAGCGGAATAAGAACAGGAATTAGACAAATTGTAGCAAGTAATCGATACTTGTATGCATTAAGAGCACATACGGTTATAGTGAGAGAATATATATTTCAGATTCAAGGAATGTTTATAGATATAGAATATGTCTAATCAAATCATTCATATCATTCCCGTCATTCACATATTACAATAGGTTGTCACTCCTTATATAGAGTGCAACAATCACTGCTGTTATCACGGAAAGTGACAACCGGCAGATCTATTACAAAAATAACTAAATCTGAACAAACTACTGAAATGTTCACTACTACTGAGAACATATCAGAGTGTTAAATGCAGAATATAAAACTACTGATTAGAAACTACTGAAACTACAACGACTGAAGAACAAGCTCTTCAGTCGTTTTACAAAACTACTGAAACATAAAACTACTGAAACTAGAAATATAAAACTACTGATATCACAACTACTGAAGAAGTACTCTTCAGCAGTTGTGACAAACTACTGAGGCTTCAGTACTTGATTTTCAGACTTTGACCTTCAGGTGTTTCATCAGCTGATGACTTCAGTAGATGTCATCAGCTGATGTCTTCAGTCTTTGTCTTCAGACTTTGTACATCAGTTGTTGATCTTCAGCACTTGTAAACTCTTCAGCTGTTGTACTTCAGTACTTTGGTCTTTCAGCTTCAGCACTTTAGTTCTTCAGCTGTTGAAGTCTTCAGCACTTGATCTTCTGTTGAAGTCTTCAGCACTTGTCAAACTGCTGATGAGGCTTTCAGCAGTTGTTGTGATACCATGTGGGACTTAGAGGTTTTCTGATCTTGGCTCATTGGTTCTTTTGGTCCAACAGACTTGCTGCAGAAGATGATATATTCACATGATGTGCAACAGCTGGAGGTTGATAAGGAACATATTGTAGTATATCCAGATCAAACAACTCCATAGGGTTTTGTGGAATTTTGTCCTTAGGAGATTCATTGAACTTCACATGCAAGGTTTCTTCAACTATCTTTGTTCTGCAGTTGAAGACTCTCTAAGCCTTGCATGTGGATGAATATCTTACAAAATACCCTGCATCCACCTTAGGATCAAATTTGTGGATTTGATCCTTTGTGTTGAGAATGAAACAAGGACACCCAAAAGCTTTGATGAATGAATTAGAGGAGCCAAATGATGTAGAACTTCATATGGAGTCTTCATCAACCTTGATTTACTAAAACTCTATTCTGCACATAGCAAGCTGTGTTGACAGCTTTAGCCAAAAAGGTCAATGGAAAACCAGAGTCAGCCAACTTGGACCTTGCAGCTTCAGTTAAGGTCATGTTCTTTCTCTCCACTACTCCATTTTGTTCTGGAGTCCTTGGGATGCTAACTGCCTCTTGATTCCCATTGAGTGATAAAAATCATCAAGTGTATGGTTTCTAATTCTGTTCCATTATCACTCCTTATACACTTGACTTATAGGGAATATTGCTTCTCAACATACAACACAAAGTTTATAATCGTCTGAGCAACCTCATCCTTTGAATGCAAGAAGAAGTCCATACATATCTGGAGTAATCACCCACAATTACCAGACAGTATTTCTTCTTTGCCATGCTCATCACTCTCATAGGACCAAATAGATCCATGTGCGGTAACTGCAAGCAAGCAGTGGACTTAGGTTCTTCAATAGTAGGGAATGAGAGTTTGCGTTGTTTTCCTTTCAAACAAGCAGTGTAGGTTTCATCACAGTGGAACTCCTTTGTTGGTAGACCTCTGACTAAACTATTGTGGATCAGCTGATTCATGTTTTTGAGATTTACATGACCCAGCCTTCTGTGCCACAGTTTAGATTCCTTAGGAGAGGCTTTGGAGAATAGACCAGGATGACCCTTCAAATCAATCTTCTTTGACAAATCCAGGGCATATACTCTTTCAATCCTGTTGGCCTTCAGGAGAGTATGTTCATCCAATACCTTGTCAATCAGCCTCAGAACTGTGGAAGACAGAATCCTGCAGTTCTGGCTTGTGAAAGTGCAACATGCCCCTTATCACACATCTGACTGACACTCAGTAGATTATACTTGAGATTCTCCACATGGTTAACATCATCAATCTGATTTCTCCATTAGACACATATCCTTTCCCGATGATGTAACCCTTAGCATCATTTCCAAATGAAACAAATCCCTTCTTTACTTGAGAGTAGTCATTAAGAAGACAACTGCTCCCTGTCATATGCATAGATCCTCCACTGTCTACATACCAGATGCTTCTTTGGCATGCTAAAGACCCTGCATTCATCACAGGAACTAGTTAGGTTTTGAGACCCAAACCTTTTGGTTTTGGGTCTGTTTTCATCAACAGATTTAACCATAACTTGTTTCTCATGATTAACAGCTGATGATGGTAGAGATGGTGCTGAAATGGATTCCTTGGATTTGGGCTTGGAATACCTTTTCAGTGGTTTGATCACAGGTGCATCTAGTTGGTTAACTCTCCCCAACAAATGCTGAACCATCATAACAAGTTGTGTCTGATTTGTAGCTAAAGCTTTCAGCTCTTGTGACACATCAGTACTTGTTTTTGATGAGTTCTTGTGGCCCACCATTTCCTCTTTGAAATTCACAGACTTAGTCTGATTTTTATCACGAGGAACACTATCAGCTGTTTTATGACAAACCCTATCCTTCTTTTTGGATTTGGGTGAAGCCTTGGTTTATCACTTTGGGATGACTGTGGTACAAACTTGTCTCAAACTCATTTTTCATTTGATCCATCTGCATTTTATTAAGCTTATCTCTATTGAGTTTGGAACCCTTTTTGTACCAACATTCATTAGAAAGATGATTGAATTACCACATATGTCACATGGCTTGTTCTTCATCTTGGATTGATCAAATGCTGAAGTGGAAACTACTGAAGGTGTGATCTTCAGTACTTTCCTCCTTTCAGTACTTGTGTTAAGTACAGAAGGATCTGTAACAACTGAAGACTTGTTCTTCAGCTGTTCTCTATCCATCCTAAAAGACCGTATGATAGATTCCTCAGCAGTTGTTAATCCTTTTATTTCAGTTGATTTGAAATGCTTTTCAGATGTTGTTACTTGCCCTTCAGTACTTGAGGTACTTTGAGGGACAACATCTAAAGTACTCAGCTTCATGTGCTTATCAGTAGTTAACCCATCAAGAAATTGATTTGCAAAGGTATCAACACTGATTTCATCTTCTGATTTTGGGTAATCTCTTGAGGATGATACACATGATGATGTGGTTTGGAAATTACTTTCACCTTCAGGTTTTACTATTGATTTTGGAGTAAAATCTGTAGGTGGTGCAATGTGATTGTAACCTATTCCAAACATCACATTCAAAGCTGTTTGCTTGCTGAGAAGCATTTCAAATCCCTTGCAGGATGATACCCAGCGGTCACACTCAACATGGGTAGCTGCAAGTGTTTATTTGAGATCTCTGTGGTTCTCAAGAATGACCTCAAGCTTAGCCTTTTCATCATTTAAGTGGCATTTAAGCTTATAAATCTCATCATCTTTATCTTTAAGGACAGACTCATACTCAGCTTTTCTTTTGGAAAGAGTTTGCTCAAGCTCAAGATTTTGATTTATTAAAGCTACATTTACCTCTCTAATAGAGATAAATGCAGCTATGCAAGATTCAGAACATAGCTTGGCCTTAGCCTCAGAGGATACCTGGGTTACCTGTGATGAAAATGCATTAGAGCATGAACCCTCAGTAGACTCCAGGGCCATGAGAGCAAGATTCCCAAAAGGATGTTCACCACCATGTTGACCATCACTAGCAAATAATTGCTCATTACGAGAAAGATCATCTGGTAAACTACTCCAGTCAATAGCACCAGGGGTGAAGAAACTGTGATGAGGTTTTGATTGAGATGGTTGAGATGGTTGAGGCTCAGGTAAGGCTTGAGGTTGTTATGAAATAGGAACTTGAACTTGATTTGGCTATGGCATGTAATAGTAGGGATATGGATATGGCATTGGACCCTGAGGGACAAAATATGCAGGAGATAGAGGTTGTGAGTGATGACCAGAATTAGCAGGATGTTGCCCTCTGTTTTGTGAACAATTGCTTGGAAAAGTCACAAAGGGTGCAGAGGAGTTACATCCAATTGATCTACACTCTCTTGCAAAGTGCTCAAGCCTGTGGCATTTGTGACACCTCAACTTACTCTTGTCAAAACCAACTTTGGTTTTGCCAGAGAGTCCTGGAAATTCCCACTGGTTCTCTTGTAGAACTTTTGAGATCTGATATTAATCAAGGCCGTTTGGCTCAGAATATCCATCTCTTCTAAGTTATCATCAGCAATACCTTTCAAATCATCCATAATGAAGCACAAATTGTCACTATTACAGCCTGACTGACTATCAACACTAACAAATGCATGATGAGAAGTATTTGAAGAGAAATCTATATGCTCATCATAATGGCTTTCTGATGCAACATATTCTAATTCATGACCAACCAAGGCAGTCTTCCCGGGTACAAAGTCATCAGTGAGCTTTCCTGATGATGCCAAGTTCCTTTTCTGCTCTATCTCTCTTTCAAATGTAAGTACTTTCCCATGGAGTTAGGTGAGAGATAGGCTATCCAGATTTGCACTGGAGCGTAGGACAATAGTATATGTGTCCCATCTCTCAGGCAGTGATCTGAGGAATCTGTTGTTCATCTGGCTATTAGTGTATTCATGTTTGACCATTTTCAGCTCAGAGATCAAACAAGAAAAATGCTCAAACTGTTGAGTTAGTGTCTCACCCTTCCTATGAGAGAATGTCTCATATTGTTGGGCAAGGATTTCTCTGTTGTTTGCTAAGACCTCATAAGTTCCACCAAACTATTCTTTCAATGCATTCAAGAGGTCATGAGCAGTTTCATGATGCATAAGCCCAGAATAGATTCCATTCGGCAGTGCCATGGCCAGAATTCCATGAGCTTTAGCATCAATCTCAAACAGTTTTCAATCCTCATCTGAGTATTGTTCCTTCTTCTTCGGAACCATTGGTTGGTTTCCGGATTTTTCACCATAGGCTTGTGTGGACCATGTACCACAGATGTCCAACAACCTGAACTGTTAACAGACAGATGATAGAGCATTCTTCATTACGACATGTTATACTCAGTCCTAACCAGCATCGAAGGCTTGGTTAAGGAGTCAGTATTGTGAGGGTCATTAGAAGGAGTAGTCATTGTTAGATTCAATCAAATGCAATTAAGTTTTAACCAATTTAGCGCAAAACACAACAATCTCAATACGAACAAAGAGGAATCTCAAAGCAAATAACCGAAAGCAGCAGAAATTCAATCTCTATAACCAATTTTTGCAAACATGGTAATTCAATCAAACTTAGATATCGATATAGTAGTTTCAATGATCAATTGTTAGATCGATCAATGATTAACCTGCACTGATACCATTTGTTAGGATCAGTGATTTAAGTTTGATCAATTAGATTAGATTGCAGCGGAATTCAAACAATGAATTAGACAATTTTCCAAGAACTCAATTGATATTCAATGGAATAGTACACGGTTATAGAGAGAGAGAGAATTTCATTGAAATGCTTTCTTGGTGGCTGAAAGTCACACATTACAATTAGGTCAACATTCCTTATATAGGGAATGTGACATCTGCTGATGTCACTTAGTGACATCTAACAGAATTATACAAACAATTGAAACTATGCAAACTACTGAGAATGTTCTCAACAACTGATCACATCTCAGAGAATGCTAAGTACAAGAACATAAAACTACTGAACTAGAAATACTGAAACTATAAACTACTAAAAGGTAAATTACAAGTACTGAAAAGGAAAACCATCACAACTACTGAAGTTAATAACTTCAGCTGTTATGACAAGTACTGATCACTCTGGTCTTCAGTCTTTGTCTTCAGTCTTTGTTCTTCAGTACTAAACTTTCAGATGTTGTCTTCAGCTGATAGCTTCAGACTTTGTCTTCAGTACTTCACTTTCAGACTTTGTCTTCAGTACTTTACTTTTAGAATTTGTCTTTAGTAGAAATCTTCAGATCTTGTCTTCAGACTTTGTCTTCAGACCTTGTAATCAGCTGATGTCATTAGCTGTTATTATCTTCTTCAGCAGTTGTAATGTCTGTCGGACTTAGAGGTTTTTTTGATGAGGCTCATTGGTTCTTTTGGTCCAACAGTGGTGGTGGAATGGTGAAGATTGGGGGTGGTATAGGTAAAGGTGGTGGTGGAGTGGTGAGGATTGGGGGTAGTATAGATGAAGTAGATACACTGGTGGATGGGATGGTAGTAGTGGGTGGAGTGGTGGAAGAGGTGGTAGTAGTGGTGGTGGTGATGAAGGTCATCCTTCTCGTCTTCTTCTTCAATTCGTGGGGTTGAGCCATCCTTTTCTTCCTCAATCCCTTCGAGGTGGATGCTCCCCCTGGAACACTGCTGGACTGATCAGAGCATACGTAGGATCATGTCAGCCTCCCCAGAGTCCCAAGGGCTTCCACCAACCTCCCGAATACCTCGGTCGGTGGAAACCACCCGGATCCCCACAGTGCAGGTTAGGGGCTCCTCATTCGTATCCTCCTCCTCTTCAAGACGAAAGTCCTGATGGAACCCTGTAGCCTCTACTCCAACTTGGGTGGATGCTGGAGATGCTATATCAGTAGTGGGGGCCCACAGTTGAGTGGCCCCTGCATCTCCACCATCGCCGCTGTCATCGTCATCGGAGTCGTCTTCAGTTAGCTCTAGCTGCTCGACATCCGAATCGTTATCTATGTATTGCCCCGTACCCGGCACCTCACAGTTGGTCATTCATTGCACATAAAACATTTTAAAACGTACATATATTTTGCAGCGGAATTTAAATGATTCAGTAATAACTAAAAACATGTCATTTCGTTCATTTACAACATTTGTTTTCATCCAAAATACAAAGACATGTCAAAATACGGATGCCAGCCTCAAAATGCTCCCAGTAGCTTATGCATCCATGCCTGCAACTCCTCAGCATCAGCATATACCTGCCAACTATCATGCAAACAAAAGTCAGGGATGCTGAGTGAGTTCAAGTTTTTATAATAAAATACTTTACTTTTGTTAAAACCATTCTTTACTTTCTTTCAAAATCATACAATACTTTATGTTCGTTTGTGATCATACATCATACGTACATACTGATAACATCATTATTATCTTCACCATTATGTTCATTAACTTCCGTTCCTACAAGTATTCCATTATCCTACACTTCTCTCTAGATCCGATCAGACTTTACCCTCTTCGTAGCACTCAGCCACGATTACTGAGGTCAAATGACAAGGGTCTATATCGTACATTATTATGATAATTCGTTAACGTTCATTTCATACGTTCATTCTTTCATACATTATCTTTTGTTCATTACTTTTCATTACTAAACTCTGTCTCATGCAATATCCCCGACTCATGCTCAAAAGTTGATGCTGTGTCGGGACATGTACACAAACCTCCGACTCATGTCCGAAAACTGACACAACACTGGGATACACGACAAAAATCCAATGTGAGTCAATCACATGGTTTGAACTATATCCGTGTCTGTTGCAACACAAAGTCGCTCACCTCATACATATGCTTGGCTTTATGCCACACCCCTGAAGTTATACGTAACTCAGGTAACCATCATATATTTCACACCCAACATTATGGGTAACTACACCCCCATCGAAATGGGTACCTACACCACCATCAAAATGGGTAACAACACCCCCATTGAAATGGGTAACTACACCCCCATCAAAATGGGTAACTACACCCACACCAAAATGGGTAACAACACCCCCATCGAAATGGGAAACTACACCCCCATCGAAATGTGTAACTACATCCCGATCAAAATGGGTAACAACACCCCCATCGAAATGGGTAACTACACCGAAGGTTAGCCACAAAGACTCGAACCCTTGAGTGCACACTTTAGGATTTGCCGAACCTCATGTGGTAGAGTTTAAGGCATTTAGAGCCGTGAACTTCACTATACTTCACTTGCAAGCCTCTCACATTCTCGTTCATTCATTATGCATGCATTCATTCATTACATCCTCTTTTCATTATCTTCCACTTTACGTTACATAATACTTTTGTAACTTTCATTAAATTTCAACGCAAAGCCAAGGGAAGACATACATACATAATAGGAACATACACATAATCATAAACATACACCATCACCATACAGGCAACATCATACATACATAACACACATCTGACATAAGCCATCACATCATAACCAGTCCTATCTCCCCCTATTACCCCTTAAAACCACTTAGAAAACCTTAAGTCGAAATTGGGTGCATGGGACCTTCCAGGCACATGAGCATAAAAATTCTAAGTGCAAAACAGTCTGGGCGCATGGGCACTATTTGGGCGCTTCTACCCCATTCAGGTGTTTTGCCACTATGCAGGCGCATGGCACCTGTTCAGGCGCATCACCAACACTTAGCCATTTTGGCACTTGAGCGCACGGGCACTATTTAGGCAAATGGGAAACACTTGGGTGCATGGCCAACACTTAGACACATAGCCAACATGTTAGGCGTATGGGCCACTGTTTAGGCGCATGAGCCACTCTTGGGCGCATGGCCAGCACTTAGGCGCATGAGCCACTCTTGGGCGCATGGCCAGCACTTAGGTGCATGAGCCACTGTTTTGGTGCATGACCCACTCTTGGGCGCCTGGCCAACACTTAGGCGCTTGGCCACTTATGCTGGGCGCATGGGCCACTGTATAGGCGCATGAGCCACCTCTGGGCGCATGGACCACTATTCATGTTCATCAAAACTGTTGGACCAAAAGAACCAATGAGCCAAGATCAGAAAACCTCTAAGTCCCACATGGTATCACAACAACTGGTGAAAGCCTCATCAGCAGTTTGACAAGTGCTGAAGACTTCAACAGCTGAAGATCAAGTGCTGAAGACTGCATCAGCTGAAGAACTAAAGTGCTGAAGTACAACAGCTGAAGAACGCAAGTACTGAAGCTGAAAGACTAAAGTACTGAAGTACAACAGCTGAAGAGTTTACAAGTGCTGAAGATCAACAACTGATGTACAAAGTCTGAAGACAAAGACTGAAGACATCAGCTGATGATATCCACTGAAGTCATCAGCTGATGAAACATCTGAAGGTCATAGTCTGAAGATCAAGTACTGAAGCCTCAGTAGTTTGTCACAACTGCTGAAGAGTACTTCTTCAGTAGTTCTGATATCAGTATTTTTATATTTCTAGTTTGAGTAGTTTTATGTTTCAGTAGTTTTGTAAAACGACTGAAGTGCTTGTTCTTCAGTCGTTGTAGTTTCAGTAGTTTCCAATCAGTAGTTTTATATTTTTTGCTTAACACTCTGATATGTTCTTAGTAGTTGTGAACATTTCAGTACTTTGTTAAGAGTTAGTTACTTTTGTATTAGATCTGCCAGTTGTCACTTTCCGTGATAACAGCAGTGTTTGTTGCACTCTATATAAGGAGTGACAACCTATTGTAATATTGTTAATGACGTGAATGAATGAATGATTTGATTAGAAACATTCCATATCTATAAACATTCCTTGAATCAGAAATATATTCTCTCGCTATAACCGTATGTGCTCTTAATGCATACAAGCATCGACTTCTTGCTACAATTTGTCTGATTCCTATTCTTATTCCGCTGCCTTTAACTCTAATACATCAAACTTGTGATCGCTGATCCTGTCAAATGGTATCAGAGCAGGTTAATCATTGATCGATCTAATAATTGATCATTGAAACTGCTATTCAAGATCTAAGTTTGATTGAATTAGCTTTTGTTTTTGCAAGAAACGGTTATAGAGATTGAATTTTCTGTATTTCTGGTCATTCATCCTGAGATCTTTTCTTGGTTTTCATTGAGTTTGTTGTGGTCTGTGTAAAATTTTTAAAAGCTTGAATTAAATTGTTTCTGAACTGAAAATGACTACCCCTCCAATGATCCTCACAATACTGGTTCCTCAACCAAGCCACCAATGATGGTTAGGAATGAGTATAACATATGGCAAAGACGAATGCTCCATCACCTGTCTGTTAACAGCGCAGGTTGTTGGACATCAGTGGTACATGGTCCACACAAGCCTATCGTGAATAACCCGGAAACCAATCAAATGGTTTCGAAGAGGAGGGAGCAATACCCAGATAAGGATAAGAAGTTGCTTGAAATTGATGCAAAAGCCCATGGAATTCTGGCCATGGCATTGCCAAATGAAATCTATTCTGGGCTAATGCATCATAAAACTGCCCATGACCTCTGGAATGCCTTGAAAGAACAATTTGGAGGAACAGATGAGGTCTTGGCAAATAATAGAGAAATCCTCGCCCAACAATATGAGACATTTTCTCATAGAAAGGGTGAGACACTGACTCAACAATATGAGCGGTTCTCTTATTTGATCTCTGAATTAAAAATGGTCAATCTTGAGTACACTAGTATCCAGATGAATAACAGATTTCTCAGATGACTGCCTGAGAGATGGGACACATATACTATTGTCCTACGCTTTCGTGCAAGTTTGGACAAACTATCTCTCACCCAACTCCATGGGAAACTGCTCACGTTTGAGAGGGAGATAGAACAGAAGAGAAAGTTGTCTTCATCTGGAAAGCTCGCTGAAGACTTTGTACCAGGCAACACTGCCTTGGTGGGTCATGAGTCAGAATATGCTTCATCTGAATGCCAGTATGATGAGCATATTAATTTCTCTTCAAGCACTTCTGATTCTGCATTTGTGAGTGTTGATGGTCAGTTTACTAGGTGTAATAATGACAATCTATGCTTCATTATGGATGATCTCAAGGGGATTGCTGATGATGACTTAGAAGAGATGGATATTTTGAGCCAAATGGCCCTGATAAATATCAGATCTCAGAAGTTCTATAAAAGAACTGGAAGAAAATTCCCAGGACTCTCTGGCAAAACCAAAGTTGGTTTTGACAAGAGCAAGTTGAGGTGTCACAAATGCCAAAGGCTTGGACACTTTGCAAGAGAGTGTAGATGAACTGGATCTAACT
Organism: Flaveria trinervia; assembly: GCA_025506515.1. Classification (NCBI taxonomy): domain Eukaryota; kingdom Viridiplantae; phylum Streptophyta; class Magnoliopsida; order Asterales; family Asteraceae; genus Flaveria; species Flaveria trinervia. Next base: position 99,053,840 of record CM046444.1, read on the forward strand.
CCACTGCACCCTTTGTGACTTTCCTGGCAATAGTCAACAACACAGAGGGCAACATCCTGTCACTTCTAGTCATCATTCTCAACAACAATCCGGCATATTTTGTTCCTCAGGGTCAAATGCCATATCCGTACCCTTGTAATACACGCCACAGTCAATCAAGTTCAAGTTCCTATGGCACCACAACCTCATGCACTACCAGAACCTCAGCCATCCAAATCTCATCAACAAACTCAACCTCAACAACACAGCTTTTCACCCCAGGAGTGGTTGACTGGAGCAGTTTACCAGATGACATGTTTGGTCATGACCAACTGTTCTCAGGTGCTGGTCAACATGGTGGTGACAGTCCTTTTAGGAATCTAGCTCTTATGGCTTTGGAGTCTGCTGATACTTCATTTTCTAATGCCTCTACACCTCAGGTATCACAGGTATCCAATGAGGCAAAAGGCCAAATTATGTTCTGAACCATGCATAGCAGCATTTGCTTCCATTAGAGAAGCAAATGTAGCTCTAATTAATAAGAACATTGAGCTAGAACAAATAATTTCCAAAAAAAAGCTAGTTTGAGTCTGTGCTTAAAGATAAAAATGATGAGATTATAAAACTGAATTGCCAAATAATTGATGATAAGGCTAGAGAAGAGGTACTTCTAGAGAAGTACAAAGATCTCAAAGAAACCCTTGCAGTTACCCAAGTAGAGTGTGATAGAATGGTACAATCATGCAAAGGTTTTGAAATGCTTCTTAGTAAGCAATCTGCTTCCAATGTGAAGTTTGGAATTGGTTACAATCACACTGCTCCACCTACAGATTTTACCGCAAGAGCAGAGGTAGAACCTGATGGTGAGAGTGATAACCAATCCATCACATCATGTGATCTACCTTCTGATACAGCACAATCAGAAGTAGCAGTCAGCATCAAGCCCTCTTTGAACTTATCAGCTGATGTTGATGGTTCAAATGCTGACACCACATGATCAATGAGTTGATCAACTCAGGAGTTAATTCTGAAGGTCCTGAAAGGACTAGAGAGCAGGATTTAACACCTGAAGTTAAAACTTCAACTGCTGACAGTACTGAAGAGAAGAAAACTGCCAGTAGAAAGAGTTTGAAGTCTACTAAAGAGGCAGTCAAGAAAGCAAACAATGCTTCCAAAGCATTGAAGAACAAGTCTTCAGTTGCTTCACCCTCTTTAGTTGATGATCAACTTAAGATGAAGAAGAAACCATGTGAAGTATGTGGTTTGTTCAATCATCTTATAGATGATTGTTGGTACAAAAGAGGTTCCAAACTCAAACAAAAAGAAGAAATTAATGAGAAAATGGTAATGAAAAATGAAATGAGTTTGAGACCACATTTGTATCAGCAACATCAAATCCTGTAACCCTTAAGTCCTCAAAGAAATCCAAAAAGGAAGGGGTTAAACAGGTGACAGCTGAGAATGCTCAGAAGAAGAAGGGGCAACATAGGAACTTATCAAACTCCACTGGCAATGTGTCTGATGAGCTGAAAGCTTTGTCAAAAAATCAGACACAGCTGGTTATGATGGTTCAACATCTGTTGGGTAGAGTTAACCAACTAGATGCTCCTATGTTGAAACCACAGAAAAGGAGGTCCAAGCCAAAGGACTCCTCTTCTACACCATCTTCTTCCTCTCAGGCTGTTGTTTCAGATAAACCTGTTAGTTTACCATCTATTGATGAGACCAGGCCCAAAACCAAAAAGGTTTGGGTCTCTAAAACTAACTGATTGTGTATTATTGCAGGGTTCTTCAACATGCCAAAGTAGCATCTGGTATGTAGACAGTGGGGGATCTATGCACATGACTGGGAACAGCTCTCTTCTTCATGACTACTCTCAAGGAAAGAAGGGATTTGTTTCTTTTGGCAATGATGCTACGGTTACATCATTGGTAAGGGCTTTGTCTCCAACGGAGAAATCAATTTGATCATGCTAATCATGTGGAAAATCTCAAGTACAATCTCTTGAGTGTCAGTCAAATGTGTGATAAAGGCCATGTTGCTCTTTTCACCAGTCAAAACTGTAGGATTCTGTCATCCAAAGTTTTGCACTTGATTGACAAGGTGTTGGATGATCACACTCGCCTGAGAGCCAACAGGACAGGAAGAGTATATGCCTTAGATCTTTCCAAGAAAATAGATCTCAAAGGCAATCCTTGCCTATTTTCCAAAGCCTCTTCTCAGAATCTAAACTGTGGCACAGAAGGCTTGGTCATGTTAATCTCAATAACATGAATCAGCTTACCCATAATAGTTTAGTCAGAGGCTTACCAATAAAGGAGTTCCACTGTGATGAAACCTGCACTGCTTGTTTAAAAGGAAAACAGCACAAAGTTTCATTCCATCCTATTGAAGTGCCTAAGTCCACTGCCTGCTTGCAATTATGCATATGAATCTATTTGGTCCTGTGAGAGTAATGAGCATGGCAAAGAAGAAATACTGTCGGTAATTGTGGATGATTACTACGGATTTGTATGGACTTTCTTTCTACATTCAAAGGATGAGGCTGCTCAGAAGATTATTCACATTGTGTTGTATATTGAGAACTAGTATTCTCTTCCAGTCAAGTGTATTAGGAGTGACAATGGAACTGAGTTCAGAAATCATACACTTGATGACTTCTATCTTTCCAAGGGGATCAAAAGGCAGTTTAGCATCCAAGGACTCCAGAACAAAATGGAGTAGTGGAGAGAAAGAACAGGACCTCATTGAAGCTGCAAGGTCCATGCTGGCTGACTCAGGTTTGCCACTGACCTTTTGGGCTGAAGCTGTCAACACAGCTTGCTATGTGCAAAATAGGTTTTAGTAAATCAGAGGTTGATGAAGACTCCATATGAAGTTCTCCATCATTTGGCTCCTCTGATTTCATTTTTAAGCATTTGGGTGTCCCTGTTTATTCTCAACACAAAGGATCAACTCCATAAGTTTGATCCTAGGGGGATGCAGGGTATTTTGTTGGTTATTCATCTACTTGCAAGGCATATAGAGTCTTCAACTGCTGAACAAAGATGGTTGAAGAAACTCTACATGTAAGTTGAATGAATCTCCAAAGGACAAGATTCCACAAAGCCCTGTGGAGTTATTTGATTTGGACATACTGCAATATGTTCCCTATCAAACTCCTGCTGTTGCTCCTGTCAACAGTTCACCACCTGGTGGTACTGCTGATGATGATGATGATTGCAGTACTCACCTCTTCAGGTTTAGTGATCAGCTGCCTGATTCAGCTAGACCTGATGTTCCTGTAGCTCCAGTAGCACCATCCACACACAAATGCTGATGAGATCTCTTCGAATTCAACTTCCTTTGAACTACCATCCACTGATTGGTTTCAAGGAAATGATTCACCATCACCATTTGTTACTGCTAAGCCTGATACAAACACTTGCACAGATCTCATTGTGTATCAAGATCTGAAGAATCACCCTATGTCTCAAATCATTGGTGATATCACTGCTGGAGTATCAACAAGAAGTCAATTGTCAAATTTCTGCTTCTATGCTCTCTTCATCAGTCAGCAAGAGCCAAAGAATTATCACATTGCTTTAAAGGACAATGGATGGGTTGATGCCATGCAGCTTGAGCTTCTTCAGTTCAAGAACAGCAAGTGTGGGAACTGGTTCCTCTACCTCCAGGTAAGTGTGCAATAGGCACTAAATGGGTGTTTAGGAACAAAACCGATGAAAATGGGCTTATTGTTAAGAACAAGGCCAGACTGGTTGTTCAGGGGTTTGCACAAGAAGAAGGTATTGATTATTATGAAACCTTTGCCCCTGTAGCCAGACTGGAAGCAATTCGATTGTTTTTAGCTTATGCTGCTTATCAAAACCTTAAAGTTTTTCAATGGATGTCAAAAGTGCATTTTTGTATGGAAAAATTAAAGAAGAGGTTTATGTATGTCAACCTCCAGGCTTTGAGGACAATAAACATCCTAATGGGTGTATAAGCTTGATAAGGCTCTTTATGGGTTAAAACAAGCTCCTAGAGCCTGGTATGAGACATTATCAAACTTTCTTCTGGAAAATAATTTCACTAGAGGCTCCATAGATAAGACTTATTCATTAAGAAAGCTGGGCAGCATAATCTACTTGTTCAAATTTATGTAGATGATATCATTTTTGCATCCTCTGATCCAAAGTTGTGTGATGCCTTTACAAAGTTGATGCAAAAAAGTTTGAAATGAGTGCCATGGGAGAATTACAGTTCTTTCCTGGGTTTGCAAATCAAACAAAAGGCTGATGGAATTTTCATTCATCAGTCCAAATACACAAAAGATCTTTTGCAAAAGTTTGATTTACAAAAATGTAAGCCCGTTCTACCCCCATGTGCAGCACCACACAACTGGATACAGATCAGAAAGGTAAAGTGGTTGATGAAACACTTTACACATGCATGATTGGGTCCTTGATGTATTTAACAGCTTCTACACCAGATATTATGTTTGCTACATGTGTTTGTGCTAGATTTCAGGCTGCACCTAAAGAGTCTCATCTGATTGCAGTCAAGAGGATCTTTAGATATCTGCAAGGCACTCCATCTCTAGGTTTATGGTATTCTACTGGACATTCTGGTAAATTAGTTGCTTTTTCTGACAGTGACTATGCAGGGTGTAAGTTGACCAGGAAATCAACTTCTGGTGGATGTCAATCCTAGGCAACTGCTTGATTTCTTGGCAGAGCAAGAAACAGACCTCAGTTGCTACATCAACTGCTGAAGCAGAGTACATTGCTGCTGCAAGTTGTACATCTCAGGTACTCTGGCTTCAAAACCAACTTTTGGATTATGCATTAGAGACTAAGACTCCATTGTTAATGGATAGTGCTTCAGCTCTTTGCATTGTCAAAAATCCAGTCCAGCACTCTAGGACCTAACATATAGAGATCAGACATCATTTTATAAGGATTGTTTTGAAAATGGTCTGATTGATCCTAAGTTTGTGCCTAGTGCTGATGAGCTTGCAGACATTTTTACTAAGCCTTTGGATAGTTCAACTTTCCAAAACCTGGTGTTAAGGCTTGGTATGCTGCAGCTAGAATAAGTGACAACTACTGATGATCTTAGTAATAAGTACTGATGATCATAGTAACTATGTCACATATAAGTACTGATGAGCTCTTTTACCCTCAGCAGTTTTTATAACTACTAAAGGCTAAATATCTCACAAATACTGAAGTACTTCATCTGTTCTAAACTACTGATGTAGTTACAACTACTGATGCAGCTACAACTACTGCAATCAGTAAAAACAGATAAGTACTGATGTCCTATGAAACAACTGAAATCAGCCAAAAAGGCTGATGAATGTGTTGAGGACAGTATGAAACAGCTGACAAGCTAAGAATTGACGAAAACAGCTGAAGAGAACTTTCTCTTCAGTCGTTTCTACAACTGCCGTTTCATTCTAAACAACTGAAGCAAAACCATGTCTTCAGTAGTTTTATAACTACTAATGACTAATACCAAGTCTTCAGTTGTTTACAAACACTGATGGCAAAACCACTGTCCTCAGTAGTCATAACTACTGATGACAAACACCAAGTCCTCAGTTGTTTCAATCATCTGAAGTCAAAACCACGGTCTTCAGTAGTTTTCTAACTTCTGATGCCTAACACCACGACTTCAGCTGTTTCAACGTCTGAAAGGATAATACCATGTCAACGGTCGTTTAAAACTACTGATGACTAACACCACATCCTTCAGTCGTTTTCTTACCCGCACCCTATATACCCCTGACCTAATCCTCAATGCTTCATCTTCTTCAAACCTAACGTTCCTCTCCAAAACTTCCCTCCTCTCAATGGCGTCCATGCAAATTAAACCGCGACACAACTGTGTTACCTACCTCACTAAATCGCCTATCTGGACTAAGTTCGATACTGCTATCGATCTTATGGTTCAGTCCCAATACAATACGGCATTTCTTCTGAATCCCATACTACATGCCGAATCCCTTCAACAATTTTGGATGAACGTTACTATTACCACTGGGGAGAACAACACACCATCTCTCCAGTCGGTCGTCAACAACAAAGAAGTAGTCATCACTCCTGCAATAATCCGCCAAATTCTTCATCTGAATGATGCTAGTTCTCCTGCTGGATATCCGAAGGGCACCACAGATCTATCCTTTGCCCAACATGGATATCAAGGCGATCTCAGTGCCTCCACTATCATGAAGAAACACTTTAATGACGCTGAGGCCTAATTTTTCACATGGTGAATGTATGTTTGGCCCTAAGACGTCGTCTTGGGATCAAATGTCGACAAAATGGCAGCAGGTAATGTATTCTATTCTTGAGCAACAACCACTAACTTTTCAGAAATAATATTTTCAGAGCTCAAGGACATGGCTCAAAAACTAAATGCCAACCGTTGGATACTATATCACGGTTCATAATGGCCATCATTACAAACCAGCTTAATGCTGAGGGACTTGTTGGCTTCGGAGTCCCTGCTACGGCTGTTCTGCCGGAAGTATACTCCCGGCACAACTCTGACCAGACACTAAAAATGGCTGCCAAGCTGCGAAAACCACGCAGCTGAACCCACAGCCACCACCTCCAAATCAAAAGTCCCCACCAAACACCCCCCCAAAAGAAACCAAAACGGCTACTCAGGGAATTGAGTCCCCTGAGGATGCCCCTGCACCACAAAACGCAGGATATATCCACTAGTCCAAACCCCTAGTGGATACAATGACTCTTCCAGCCATAGCCGCTCAGGCCTCCTCTCAACAGGAGCCTGCAACAACCACACAAGGGTACCGACATATCTGGGATCTTCCTCACTTGAGGGGATTGCCATTGAAGAGCACCCACCTCCCCAGGTGCACACTGCTTCTATCCCTTCACCCCAAACAACCGTCCCTCACAGCCCAACTTTAATAGTTGCACAAGTGCTGACTCAACTGCACTCCTCACCCCCTCCCCAGAAACCACTTACTACTGGGAATACCTCTACAATTGAGGGGGAGGAACACAGTGCACTTGAGAACCCACAGCACAGGGGTTTACCACTTCTATCTCCTGGTGTAGACAAGGAGCTTAGAATATCTAGTGAGGCTGCCACCTCTCTGACTCAGCACATGATCAGAATGAGGCTGGTAACATTGCTAAGACCTCACTAGAGGCAACAGCTGATGATGGACACTGTCCTGAGGCTGGAAGTCCCCAGTACCAAGCACAAGGGCACATGCACCAACTGGTCTACACCCGTGCATGTAAATCCTGCTCTAAGCAGGAGGTCAGATGATTCAGTTTCGGCTGATGATGACCTGGGCTTTTTCTACGATGTTCTTGCCCAGAACACAATCCTTGAAGAGAAAGTCAGTAGGCTGCAAAACCTACTTGATCAACTCTCCAAGGAGAAAGACCATCTGCCTCTACCCACCCACAGATGGCACCTTCACTTGAAGGTTCCCCAAACACTGAGCCACTCCAAACTCAACCACCTGCCTCTGCTTCAGGCCCTATTTCTCAGGAACAGAACCCTCCTGAGCAAATAGGTGCTGTACTTCAAAATCCCTCCCTCTCATCACACCCATAATCACTGATATTGTGACTAAAGCCATTGATGAGAGGCTTTCCTCAACTTTACAGCCCTTGATTGATGCTGCTATACAAAAGACTCTTTCTGCGGTACAAACCCCTTCCTCCAATGCATCCAAAAAGGGGGAGAGTACTGCAGTGAAAGAAAAGAAGAGGAAAAGAACAGAGGAAAAGAAGGAAGAAAAGCAAGCCCAAGAGGAGGAGAAGGAAAAGCAACCTTGCTCACTTACAAGCGAAAGAAAAGTGCTGATGATCATACTGCTGAAGACAAATCTTTGGAGGAGCTGGTAAAAGAACTGACACTACACACAGCCGATCCATGGATAAAATAATTGAACAACTCTTCAGGCAGGGTTTGACACAGCCACACTGGATAGTGAGATCAGAAGGTTGGAAGTGCAAGAGATACAAACCCGATGGGCGGGTATGATGCTCTTGAAAAAGAGAGATTGGAAATAATGATCCGCTTTATTGCAAAATACTTGGAAGATCGTAATGGAGATTCGCGCGTGGACCAGGGACAGCATTCTTGCTATAGCCACCAGAATCTGTCTGTCTGAGCAATTCAACAAGGGATTATTGTGGAAGCCCTTGATAAGGCTGGGGCTGGTAAAAGGTTAGAGATGGCTAAACTCACAAAGGCGAAGCTAACTACAAAGATGCTGGATCAACCTTCCCTTCCACCCACTCAAACAGAGCCTATCCCTCAATCTCCCAACCAATCTCTAAGCCAAAATCCAAACATCCTCATTCTTCAAAACCAATTCCTTCACCAACCCAACCATCATCCAGTGATGCACCCAGAAGGAGGAGAAGGGTGCTGAGGATGGAAGAAGAAGAAGAAGAGGAGGATGAAGATGATAGTCTGCCACTCTCTGCTGTTCTAAAGCTACCAAAACCCAAAGTCAACTCATGATCACACTGACTCTCAAAGGGAAATGGTCAGAGTCAAGATAGAAGAAGAAGAACAGCAGAAACAGCACGATGAGCAACTGTTGAGATGGTTGACAAGGAATTTCCTCAGTCATCATCTATTCAAGCCATGAAAGGGCATGCTCAAAGGCTGTACACTCTTAGGCACACTTTTCAGTATCAGAAGGAGAGAGTGAGAGTATGGCCAGACCCCAGGGTGAGTTCTAGAATCCATAAAAGAACTATTCCGCACAGATACAATGGCCAGGTACGAAAAACAATAGATTCTACCATCATGTTGGCCATTGTAGTCTCACCTTGGGAAATCATTGATGAATTCAAGAAAGCTCACCAAGCAAAGAAGACCCCTCAAGCTTTACTAGAAAACCAAGATGATAAGAAGGGGTTGTTATATAAAAAGCTTGAAGACATCCAGAAGAATGAGCTCCAATTACTCCTTGAAGGCAACCATCCTCATGAATTCGTATATAGGGAGGTAACTACGGTGGAGCTGAAAAATGGCAGGACCATGAAGTACTTATCAGAGTACTATGGTCCAGAGTTCTTCGAAGGAGGAGTAGAAGAACTCTCTCAGGAGAACAAGTTGTTCTCCTTGAGGCCTATGTTCGAGAGTCATACAGACTCATTATGGGGAAGTAAATCTCATGAATGGGATAACAACTCTATGTCCAGTTCCCCAAAACAGAGTTCCCATCCATACCTGCCAAACAAATATCTGAGATTTCTTCCCAGGCCGGAGCTTACATGGGTCATCTTCTGTACTGATCAAGAAGAAAAAAGACCAACATTTGCCAACAATAAGTGGGATAATAAATAATTTAGAGGTTTTGGCTGCATTGGTTCAGGGGGAGTTTGTTGGACCAAAAGAACCAATAAGCCAAGATCAGAAAACCTCTAAGTCCCACATGGTATCACAACAACTGCTGAAAGCCTCATCAGCAGTTTGACAAGTGCTGAAGACTTCAACAGCTGAAGATCAAGTGCTGAAGACTGCATCAGCTGAAGAACTAAAGTGCTGAAGTACAACAGCTGAAGAACGCAAGTACTGAAGCTGAAAGACTAAAGTACTGAAGTACAACAGCTGAGAGTTTACAAGTGCTGAAGATCAACAACTGATGTACAAAGTCTGAAGACAAAGACTGAAGACATCAGCTGATGATATCCACTGAAGTCATCAGCTGATGAAACATCTGAAGGTCAAAGTCTGAAGATCAAGTACTGAAGCCTCAGTAGTTTGTCACAACTGCTGAAGAGTACTTCTTCAGTAGTTCTGATATCAGTATTTTTATATTTCTAGTTTGAGTAGTTTTATGTTTCAGTAGTTTTGTAAAACGACTGAAGTGCTTGTTCTTCAGTCGTTGTAGTTTCAGTAGTTTCCATCAGTAGTTTTTATTTGTGCTTAACACTCTGATATGTTCTCAGTAGTTGTGAACATTTCAGTACTTTGTTAAGAGTTAGTTATTTTTGTATTAGATCTGCCAGTTGTCACTTTCCGTGATAACAACAGTGTTTGTTGCACTCTATATAAGGAGTGACAACCTATTGTAATATTGTGAAAGATGTGAATGAATGAATGATTTGATTAGAAACATTCCATATCTATAAACATTCCTTGAATCAGAAATATATTCTCTCGCTATAACCGTATGTGCTCTTAATGCATACAAGCATCGACTTCTTGCTACAATTTGTCTGATTCCTATTCTTATTCCGTTGCCTTTAACTCTAATACATCAAACTTGTGATCGCTGATCCTGTCAAAAACATTCTGAATATTTTCTATACTACCAACATCACCCGATTATCATTCTAATGATACCTAAGCACAGATCTAACATACTAAGGGCATCTAAGCATGCTACACAAATGTGTTGAACTTTAGGTTCACTATCACTTTTAGGTGGCGTCACTAAGTTCCTCTTAAAAGAGCTAGGTTTTTGTTCAGGGAGTTCAACTTTCCTCCTTGGTGTCTGATAGTAAGGACAGTGAGACGCAATGTGTCCATACTCTCCATAATTGTTGCATGCTTTGCTTTCGACTTTATGATTTAACTGTTTTTGTTGAGATGTATGTGACCCCTGGGTGACCTTACTTTCTTTGGGTTCATCTCTGATTGTTTAGATGTTTTGTCTGATTTAACAAAGTTAATTGCTTTAACAGTTTTAACATCCTTTTCTTTTCTATTTTATGGACTTTGACATGATGCACATGATTGGTTAACATTATTGGTCCTTTTAGGCTCAGAATTGACATTTTTTGAACCAGACTTAATACTAGCCTTTTCCAACTCTTTGTCCAGATTAACACAATGCATTTACCTTTTGCCTTTGAAGTGGCCTCCTTTTGTTTAGTGCCAGATTCATTTGATGAACATGTGGAATCTGGATCACTTACAAGAGGAGTGGACATCACATGATCCTTGATTCGATTATCATTAATTGGTTTACATTTTGTGTTCATCAAGATCTCATATGGTGGTGGAACCACTTTATAACCCAATCCCTCCCCATTTTTTTCTCTCTCTCACTAAGTTTTGGACTATGTGTGAAGAACTAGTCCAACTAGGTAGTTTCTGTTTTAGGGAATTAACTTATACTTCAAAAACTACCTTTTGTCATTTGCTTGGTTAAAGGCTACAACATCGGTTTCCCTAAGCTGTTTGTTCAAAAGGTCTATCTTTTCTTTATAGCAATGCTCATTATGTTTTAAAACTCTGTTAGCCTCAGTGCATAGTTCTAGGTCCTTACTAAGTTATCATTATGATCTAATAACCTAGAAATTTTTAAATCAATGCTTTTCTAAAATTTTACAATCAGAACAAGCATGATTATTAAAGAGTGGTCAGTAGTACTTATCTGAGTGGTTTCTGAAGACTCAGCCATCAATGCAGAATATGATGTTTCTTGAGCTGGTGATTCTAATGTTGTAGTAGTTTTCCCGTCTTCAGGTAGGTAGGTGACCACTCATGCAGTTTCTTCTGATGTTGACATCGCAATTTCGACTGCTATATCTCCTCCACTGGCAGAGTCATCATCAATATCCTCAAAACTAGCGATATTGGATTCTCCCGGTGAGACAAAACGAAAGCTCCATTCCTGTCCTTCATCATCATGAGCAGTCAAGGCTTTGGGATCCTTGCTTGATGAGGTAAGACTGCTATTGGGTTTCTCCTGACGATTGAAGGAAGGGAAAGGATTCCCGTTGCCAGTCTTCTTTGGCTTCACACACTCCCTTTTGAAGTGCCCTTTCTGACTGCAGTTCAAGCAGGTTACCTTGGATTTCTCAAAGCCGAAGATAGTGTCCTTAGTGGCAATCAAATTTTGTCCGGTCTTTTTGACAAACTTCTTTGCTCTTCGGACTACACTAGCTAAGGCCCACATTATGTCCATCCTCCCCAGCTCTGTCTCATCCACCTGCTTATAGTCCTCATCTGCCAGGTAGCAGTTCCCAATCTTTCTAGCAATTAGTCCATCATAGGAGTGGACTACCACAACTAAGACATCCATGTGCTCTTTAGCTACCTCAATTGTCACATTGCCGAAGTTCTCGGTCTTCAGTTTTGCTGTGTTGGCTTCAGGTGCAACGTATTGGGTACCAGACGACCCTAACGTTTTTAACCCTGAAGTAGAGGCTCGTGAGGGACCAGACGAGCTTGATACAAACGTTGGCTGAAGAGGTGCTCCCGATGTCTTGGCTTGAGGAGTCCCGTTGTACAGTGTTGGATTCTGATCCTAAGAAGCCTTTTGAGCTCTGTACTTCATCCGCAGTTCTTCTTCTCTCAGTTTTAGAATGAAGTCATTGAAATCTAACTTCGTTAGCATACCATTCTGTCTGAGATTGGAGACAAATGACACAGATTTCTCCGGCATCCCGTCTACAAAATTTGATACTTTGTCCTCCATAGACGTCGATACTCCATGAGTATGCATCTCACTCATCAAGTGGTAGAATCTATCGATGACATCATCTAGGCTTTCTTTTCCCATTGAGGAGAAGTTGTCAAACTTCTTCTTTAAGGCCTTAGCCTTTATGGTCTTCAGTGATGTGTATCTGTCATACCGTTTCTCAATGCCTCCCAATGCTTCTTTGCTTGTGTATAATCCAAGAATTAATGAAAGATATCCTTCGGAATTGACTGAGTAAGCAAAGCATAAACTTTCTTCTCTACATTGTATTACACCTTTTATCTATCAGTCATGCCACTAAGTGTGAGTTTGACACCATTAGCTCCTACAGGCATGCTTTACCCCGACTCTATAGACTCCCACAGATTTGGATCTACTCCGTTTAAGTATATCTCGAAACATTGTTTCCATTATGGATATTCGTCTAATGTGATCAGCTTTGGGGGTTTGTTGTGATTCCCCACCTCATTCTCCAGTAGCAGTAAGTTTTGTATATGTGAGTCTCTCCCTGCTGTAAAGGCTGAATATTGGTCTTCCATTGCTATTAACTTTAACGTTAAACCAACCTTGTGTATTAGTGCGAATGAAGTTATACGATTGGGCTATTCGGGCGATTCGACTATGCGGATGGTTCAATCATGCGGCTGAACAAATGCGGATGACTTAGTCGGCCGAATGAACAAATGCGGATGAACAATGCGAATAGGCTTCTTAGTCGGATGAATGGAAGTGCGGCTGAGTCCAATCGTGCGTATGGGGAATGCGTATGACCTCAGTCATGCGATTGAACCTGCTGAATTTCGAAATTTTCAAGGTTTTAGGTGTTTGCCCGCAAAAACTCAAACTTTTACTAACCCTAATTGTCGTATGCCGGAAAAAAGTTAACTTTACGATCAGGAGATGTCTAAAACCCGATTTGACAAAGAAGATTGAGTTTTTGAGCATAAAAACACAATTTATATCAAAACGATTGAATCACACGTAAATCTAGAGCTAGAAGCTCTGATACCACTTGTTAGGGATCGTGTACTCGACGAATACTAACAGATTTACAAATATACGGAACCAAATAGTGCGGAATTGTAAGGCCCCGTTCCTGGGACGCTTACAGCTGATGATTCATCGCACGTAAAACATATACTTTACGTTTACAACGGAAAACATAAAACACATGGCATTTCATTTCATCCTAAAAATTTTTGCAAAATAATGCATCATTTGTTGGTTACAAAATTATATCGTTGTATTACATCACAAAAGCCTTAAATAAATAGATGCCATCCAAAAGAGCCGAGTAGCCGCCTCGTGCCATCCTCAGCAACGTTTACCTGCCAACTGAAAACGTATAAAAGTCAGCGTCGCTGAGTGAGTTCTAGTTTTATAATAAAACATACATAAAATCGTTATTTATTTCTTTACAGAGACCATACTTTACGTTTCGTTCGTTCGTGATCATACATCATACGTACATACAGATAACATCGTTATTATCTTTGATTACGTTCATTAACCTTCGTTCATTCATTACATCTTGTGACATGTACAATACCCCGAACATTGTGTAGGAAGCTGGTACTGGGCATGAGGTCTATCATAGACCCCGAACATTGTGCATGAAGCTGACTCCAGTACCTGAGGCAAGTACATTCACCGTTCATCTTTTCGTTTCATTCTGGATCAATGCCATATGCTATACCCCGAACATTGTGCACGAAGCTGGTTACTAGGCCTGAGGTCTATCATAGACCCCGAACATTGTACATGAAGCTGACTCAAGTACCTGGGGCAAGCGGAAAGGATCCCATACATGTGGTCGATCTCAAGGATTGGACCCCAGTATGCATCCTTTTGGGGTAGCTAACCCGCATACAGTTGAGCTAACATCCTTCATTGGGTGTGAACCTCCATACATTTGCTTGCAAGACTTTTTACGTTCATTCATTCGTTAATGCATCCATTCATTCATCATGTTCCTCTTTCATTATCTTTCACTTTAGGCTACATAATACTTTCGGTTCATTCATTAACATAACACGTAAAGCCATGGAACGATAAACATTCATCATCATAAGGAACATAACATAACATACCATACATACATTATCACAGGGCATCATACATACAAAACATACATCATGCATATTGATGCAACATCATCATCGTCATCCATAACATGGCCATCATACCATCTATGACCCCAAAAGTCAACTTATAGTCCCCCGGGAATTTCCCAAGTCAAAGCCTACTTTACACATTTTCCCCAAAAATAAGAAAAATATTCTAAGCCTTAGGCGCATGGGTAGTATGCAGGCGCATGGACACTATTCAGGCGCATGAGGAACACTTCGGCACATGGGCCACTTTTAGACGCATGGGTACTGTTCAGGCGCATGGGGAACACTTAGGCGCATGGGCCACTTTATGTGCATGGGTACTGTTCAATCGCATGGGGATCACAGGACGTCTGAACACTTAGTAAATTCCAGCCAATCTAGACTCATGGATACAATTCAGACGCATGAACACTTAGGCGCATGGGCCACTTGGGCGCATGGGCACTATTAGGGCGCATGGCCCTACACTTAGTCATCCGACTAATATTTCTAGGCGCATGGGCCACTGTTCAAGTGCATCAGCTGAACTGAATATTTCTAAGGCAAATTTTGGGCGCATGAGCTACTGTTTAGGCAAATGACTTACACTTAATTCTTTCTAAGGCACTTCCAGATGTATAAACACTTATCTAGACGCATGAGCATTCTGTAAAACATGTTTCTAGTATATTTTCAATCCTATTCATCGAACCCATCTGTTCTAAGCATAATGTGGCTATTCTAACCATGAGTAGCCTATAAACCATCCAGAACTATCATCCAACATACACCATACATACAGATATTCACACATAAACTTGTAAAATCATTTTAATACGTTTTCAGCCCCAAAGATAGTTTAAAACATGTAAAAACCGGGGTCTAGAACTCACCTGGTGGAACTTGGGTGTTCTTCCTTTAAAACACACATCCTCATACTACCGTCTTTCTCCTTCACAAATAATACCAGAGCACCCCATGGAGAGATACTCGGTCTAATGAACCCCTTATCCAGCAATTCTTGCAACTGCTCAATTAACTCTTTCATTTCCGTGGGAGCTAATCGATACGGTGCTTTGGCAACGGGTTGGGCACCAGGTATCAGATCGATCCGGTGGCACACTGGGTAAGTTTTCCGGGAGTACGTCCGGAAAGTCACGCACCACTGGTACTTCGGATAAATCCAGCACCGACGCATCCGCATCTTTTATGTATGTCAAATAGGCACTACATCTGCGTCTCATGCACTTTCCCGCCACCATCATCGAAATCACCCTCGGGATTATCATGACGCGATCACCATAGACCGTCACCTCATTTCCGTCAGGTGTTGTCAATCGGATCATCTTCTTGCGACACACGATGTTTGACTCATAGGTTGCTAACCAGTCCATCCCTAGTACTACAACAAGTCCACCTAGGGGTATCACGTGTAACCTAGCAGCAAACCTATGGCCTTCTAGTTCTATGGCACAACCCTCTATCACCTCAGTAATTCTAGTGGACTTACCAATAGC
Organism: Flaveria trinervia; assembly: GCA_025506515.1. Taxonomy (NCBI): domain Eukaryota; kingdom Viridiplantae; phylum Streptophyta; class Magnoliopsida; order Asterales; family Asteraceae; genus Flaveria; species Flaveria trinervia. Next base: position 99,069,854 of record CM046444.1, read on the forward strand.
AGTTTCTACCTCAAATGGCTCACCAATACATCTACTCTTATTGGGAAACTTAGCACCAAAGGCAGCAAAAATGAAACTCCTACTAGCACTAGAATCAAACAACACAGATGCAAGAGTTTGGTTTACTAGAAACATACCTGACACCACGTTAGGATCTGTCCTAGCCTCCTCCCGAGTCATCGTGAATGCTCGGGTGTTTGCCTTCTGCCCTTCTCCTCCGGCCTTCTTCACCCCGGAACCCTCGGCCCTTGGCTTCTTACACTCCGTGCTCATGTGACCACTTCCCCCACAGTTGAAACACTTTACACCTCCACAGTCTTTAGCCATATGACCAGGCTTCCCACACTTGAAGCAAATATTCGACCCCCATCTACACTCGCCACCGTGCTCCTTCCTGCACTTGCCACACTTCTCCAACGCAGTACCAACTGTGACCACACGTCGGTCACCTACCCGCGCCACCTTATTGTTTGGAGTGGCTCTACCACCTCCAAACCGTTTTCCATTCCAGTTTCTCCCATCCCAACTCGTCTTCTTCTCCTCAGCCACTACCACCTCACGCTCATCATATAGTCTACCAGCCAAATCAACCACTGACCTCAAAGTGCTTGGCTGAGCGGTGATCATATGCCTACGGATATCAGCCGGCAGTCCCTGGATATATCTCTTAGTCTTTCGTGACAGTGGCGTCACCTGATCAGGCACCAGTCATGCCATTTCATTGAACCTTGTGGTGTACTCTTGGTGCGTCATAGTTCCTACCTCTAGTTGCAGAAACTCTCTCTCAACCTTGTCCATTTCCTGGTGAGGACAAAACTCCTCGATCACCAACTTCTTCAACTCCGACCATCTCATTCTCCCGATTGCCCGCCTACCCTCGGCTTGGACGATATTGTCCCCCCAGCACAGAGCCGAGTCTACGATTGAGTGGGTAGCGAACTTAACCTTCTGGTCTTCTCGGAACTCGCTGATATCAAGTACTGCCTCCATTTCCCTCACCCACCGGTGAGCAGCAGCGCCAGTGTCGTTTCCATCGAAAGTAGGGGGTTTGCATCTCATAAACACACCATAGTTTCAGCCTCGGGTCGCCTCCAGCGCAGGCTCTTCTTCCTCATCCTCATCATCGGACGGAATTGTCTCAGTCTCGGGCTGTCTTCTTTCACCCGTAGGTCCACTCCTTTCCTTTCTCTCTCCCTCTCTAACTGCCTTTATTACTTCAGTCACCACAGACGGTAGGATCGTCTGCATGACTTGGTGCACTTCTTCCACAACCACCTCCTTCACTGAGGCTCTCAGGTTAGCACTCTTATCTTGGCCTTTGGATGAGGGGTTTTGGTTCTTCATGAACCACTTTCTCGACTCTGGGTCTCCCCCTCTTGGGTCGCGGTTCAGCATCGTGACCTCCACCACGAGAGGCCTTCGAAGATCTACCACCAGCCATCACCTAACACACTGAAATATTCAAACACCAACACGGTCATTCAAGGGAACAGCTCAGTTTATGTCAAGTATAGTAAGTCCCTAATTACAGTGTCCAGTTATGATTAGCCACTCACTTAACTCTTCATACCCCGAGCATTACCTGTCCTGACTTCATAGTATTTAAATCTACAACACAAAACCACATATCATGCGCACATAAACCGGTTAACATTACGAAAATACCTGATGGCACGCATCTACTCAGATTGGCATCCCATTCCCATTCCATCCCATTCTCAATTTAAGTTAAGGTTTATTTTCAAATTTACCCATTTCACTTAAACTTTGGCTCTGATACCAACTTGGAAGGCCCCATTCCCAGGACGCTTACAGCTGGTGATTCATCACACGTAAAACATATACTTTACATTTATTCATCAAAGCATTGCAGCGGAAAATATAAAACACATGGCATTTCATTTCATCCTAAAACTTTTGCAAAATAATGCATCATTTTTCGGTTACAAAATTATATCATTGTATTACATCACAAAAGCCTTAATTAAATAGATGCCATCCAAAAGAGCTGAGTAGCTGAGTGAGTTCTAGTTTACCTGCCAACTGAAAACGTATAAAAGTCACCGTCGCTGAGTGAGTTCTAGTTTTATAATAAAACATACATAAGATGGTTATTTATTTCTTTACAGAGACCATACTATGCGTTTCGTTTGTTCGTGATCATACATCATATGTACATACAGATAACATCGTTATTATCTTTCATTATGTTCGTTAACCTTCGTTCATTCATTACATCTTGTGACATGTACAATACCCCGAACATTGTGCACGAAGCTGGTTACTGGGGCTGAGGTCTATCATAGACCCCGAACATTATGCACGAAGTTGACTCCAGTACCTGAGGCATGTACATTCACCATTCATCTTTTCGTTTCATTCCGGATCAATGCTATATGCTATACCCCGAACATTGTGCACGAAGCTGGTTACTAGGCCTGAGGTCTATCATAGACCCCGAACATTATGCACGACGCTGACTCCAGTACCTGAGGCAAGTGGCAAGGATACCATACATGTGGTCAATCTCAAGGATTGGACCCCAGTGTGCATCCTTCTGGGGTAGCTAACCGCACACAGTAGAGCTAACACCCTTCATTGCATGTGAACCTCCATACATTTTCTTGCAAGACTTTTTACATTCATTCATTCGTTAATGCATGCATTCATTCATCATGTTCCTCTTTCATTATCTTTCACTTTATGTTACATAATACTTTCGGTTCGTCCCTAACATAACACGTAAAGCCATGGAAAGATAAACATGCATCATCATAAGGAACATAACATAACATACCATACATACATCATCACAGGGCATCATACATACATAACATACATCATGGATATTCATGCAACATCATCATCATCATCCATAACATGCCCATCATACCATCTATGACCCCAAAAGTCAACTTATAGTCCCCCGGGAATTTCCCAAGTCAAAGCCTACATTACATATTCTCCCCAAAAATTAGAAAAATTTCTAAGTCTCAGGCGCATGGGCACTATGCAGGCGCATGGACACTATTCAGGCGCATAAGGAACACTTAGGCGCATGGGCCACTTTCAGGCGCATGGGTACTGTTCAGGAGCATGGGGAACACTTAGGCGCATGGGCCACTTTCAGGCGCATGGGTACTATTCAGTCGCATGGGGAACACTAGACGTCTGAACACTTAGAAAATTCCAGCCAATCTAGACGCATGGATACTATTCAAACACATGAATACTTAGGCGCATGGGCCACTTGGGCGCATGGGCACTATTGGGGCGCATGGCCCTACAATTAGTCATCCGACTAAAATTTCTAGGCGCATGGGCCAATGTTCAGGCACATGGGCTGAACTTACATATTTCTAAAGCAAATTTTGGGTGCATGAGCTACTGTTTTGGCGCATGACTTACACTTAATTCTTTCTAAGGCACTTTCAGACGTATGAACACTTATCTAGATGCATGAGCATTCTATAAAACATGTTTCTAGGATATTTTCAATCCTAATCATTGAACCCATCTGTTCTAAGCATAATGTGGCTATTGTAAACATGAGTAGCCTATAAACCATCCAGAACTATCATCCAACATACACCATACATACGGGTACTCACACATAGACTTGTAAAATCATTTTAATACGTTTTCAGCCCCAAGATAGTTTAAAACATGTAAAAACCGGGGTCTAGAACTCACCTAGTGCAACTTGGGTATTATTCCTTTTAACCCGCTTGCAAAGAGTTCAAAACACCTAGAAATAACACCAAAAACACACACACCCGAGCACAAACACAACCCATAAGCATAAAACACATAACAGGGATAAAACCCGACATAAAAGCATAAAAACCTTGAATTCTTATCTTGAATTCGACTTCTCTTCTTCTTCTTATCTTCAACCGAGAGTTTTCTCTGCTCGCTCTTTCTCTAAAACTGAAGAAGATGATGATGTGAAATGAGGGTGGGTGGCCATGCCCACCTTTACACAAACTTTTCAAAGACTTTTGTCCTTTTTACATTTTTAGTCCCTCCACTTGGACCTTATTGCCTTTCTTGCTTTTATTCTTCATATCTTGACTTTTAAAAATAACCGGGTGTTACAAGAATCCTATTTGATTGGTGATCCAATCAGTGAGAACGCACGTAGAATCAATTAAATATTGAATCTAAATGTCAAGAACGATTAGCAATCGATCTACTGCGATCTTTGAAATTGAAACAGGTTCTATAGGTCTCTGGACGGCTAGGGTACGTCTGGGTATCAAGATATTCGAAGTGTCTAATTTTTACATGAATTAAGTGGTATTTATAGGTTTAGGTTTCTCATTCCGGCGACCGAACCAGTGCGATTGAGTCGTGCGGTGGATCCATTCGCAGGAATGAGTTTTCAGTCGTGCGACTGAGCCAATCTCATGTTTCAAACATGCGACTGATCCAGTCTCCTGGTTCATTTGTACGACTGTTTCATTAGCATGAAGTTGTTCATGCGTATGGTCCATTAGCATGGGCCAATCGCATGTGAACTTCACATGATATAGTTTGAATATGTTTCATATTCATTAATTGATTTAGATAGTATTCAACAACCACAACATATATAGTCAAGTCAATAACCGTTATTACATATCAAGCAATGAAATATTCAACATTAAGCACAACCACATATTGTATTTCATTGAGGACCCATACAATTACAATTACATAAGTGTAAGACATTACAAAGATATTACATTAAGATCAGAAACTAGGGACATATGTATCTACAATAGTTCTTGTTCTTATATCTTGAAGCAAGGTTTCAGATTAGCAAATAATGGCGAGTTGTTAAAGTTGTTTATGATTGAGATGTATACAAGTTAGATATGTCTCAAGTAGATCCTTCGACAAAAACAACTTTGTTAGGATCAGTGATCTACGTTTGATTGATTTGAGAGTATAGCAGCGGAAAACAAACAATGAATTAGCCAATTCATAAGAACACAAAAGATATCCAGGTAAGAACAAACGGTTATAGACAGAGAGAATTCTGCAAAATATATTTCATTCAATATTCGCTTTCGTGGTAACAGAATGTCACGCATACAATTAGGTCAACACCTCTTATATAAAAGATGTGACATCTGCTGATGTCACTTGATAGTGACATCTAACATAATTTATTCAAACTACTGATAGTTAACACAACTACTCAAGATGACAAACAGCTGACATCTTCTTACAAAAATACTAAGTGTTACTATCACTACAACTACTGAAAAGAAACTACTGAAACTACAACGACTGAAGAACATGCTCTTCAGTCGTTTTACAAATACTAAAACAAAAAGAAAACTACTGAAAGGAAACCATCACAACAACTAAAGAATGCTTCTTCAGCTGTTGTAACAGACTCTGAAGGCTTCAGTACTTGCACTTGAACTTCAGCTGTTGTCATCAGTTGATGTCTTCAGTCTTTGTACTTCAGCTGTTGATCTTCAGTACTTTGTTCTTCAGCTGTTGATCAACAGACTTTGGTCTTCAGCTGTTGAAGTCTTTAGTAATTTAGTCTTCAGCTTGTTGAAGTCTTCAGTACTTTAGTCTTCAGCTGTTCATCTTCAGACTTTGGTCTTCAGCTTTTGAAGTCTTCAGTACTTTGTCATCAGCTGTTGATCTTCAGACATTGTTACAACAGCTGATCAAGTCTTCAGCAGTTGTTGTGATGTCTGTAGGACTTAGAGGTTTTTCTGATCAGGCTCATTGGTTCTTTTGGTCCAACAAACTCCCCCTAAACCAATGCAGCCAAAACCTCTAAACTTATTGAAGATGTCCCACTTATTATGGCAGAAGGATTGGTCTTTTTGTCTTCTAGATCAGCTCAGAAGTGACCCTTTTAAGCACAGGCCTGGGAAGAAGTCTCAATGATCTGTTTGGCAAAGTATGAATGGGAACTCTATCTTGGGGAACTGGACACAGAGTTGTTACCCCATCGATGAGATCTACTTCCCCACTATGAGTCTGTATGACTCTCTTCTGTAGGCCTCAAGGAAGGTAATTTGTTCCTCCATGGTCAGCTCTTCAGCACCTCCTTCAAATAATGATTCAGGCCCATAGTTTTAGATAGGTATTTGACCTGTTTCCCATTCTTTAGCTTCATAGTTGTTATTATTCTATAAGCAAATTCATCAGGGTGATTACCTTCTAGGAACAACTGGAGCTCATTCTTTCTGACTTCTTCAAGCCTGTTATATACTAACCCCTTTTTTACCATTTTATTTTCCAGCATCTTCTGTGGGGTTAGGTTCGCCTGGCCAATGTATCTCTGTGGAATGTTTTTCTTGTGAATCCTGTGAGACACCCTGGGATCAGGCCAAATCCTCACTCTCTCCTTTTGATATTGAAATGTATGCTTATGAGTGTATAATCTGAGTGCATGCTTCTTCATGTTCACGATAGAAGATGTGGCAGCATATGCTTTGTCAACCCTCCTCAACAATTCCTCATCATGTTGTTTGTGAAGCTCTTCTTCTTCTAGCTTCACTTTCACAATTTGTCTTTGAGTTTCAGGAGTAATTGTTGGAGATGACTTTTGGCCTTCGGCAACTGTATAACAGCTGAGAGTGGCAGCCTATCTTCATCTTCATCATCATCTTCTTCATCATCTTCTAGCCTCAATACCCTTCTCTTCTTCTTCTGGGGTACATCATCGGCTATTGGTTTTGAGGGTAAGGGAGTTGGTTTGGTAGGTTGTTGTTTTGGTGGTTTTGGTGTGGGAATGTTGACAGGCTGTTCTAGCATTTTGGAGGTGAGTGTGGCTTTAGATTGCTTGGCTAGTTTAGTCCTGCTCCCAGCACCAGCTTCATTTAAAGCTTCAATAACTAATCCTTTAGTGTATACTTGAGACGAACAGATCAGTGTGGTTATTGCCAAGATGCTGTCCCTGGACCAAGCCTTGATTTCGATTATTGATCTTCCAAGATATTTTGCTATAATCCTGATCATGATCTCCAGCCTTTCTCTTTCTAACATATCATAACTTGCCCATCTATTTTGGATTTCTTTAATCTCTAATCTTCTGATCTCAGAGTCAAGTTTATCAGTGTCATGGCCTTGCCTAAACAACTGATCAATGATGTTATCCATTGATCTGCTGTGTTCGCATCAGCCTCTTTTACCATCAGCTCCAAGGCAGTCTCCTTTTCATTTTTTCTTTTCTTTGATTTCTCCATGTCAGCTTCCTTCTCGTTCTCTTTTTCAGTCTCCACAGCCAACTCCTTCTCTTTTTCCACTTCTGTCACTTCTGTTTCTTTCTCTTTCTCTTTCCTCTCTGCACTCCTCTTTCTTTTTGCTCTCACTGACTGAATCTCCCCCTTTTTGGGTGCATTGGTTGTAAGGGTTTGTTGTCAGAAAGCTTTTTGCCCACAACTTCCTCTATCAAGGGTTGTATTACTAAGGAAAGTCTCTCATCAATGGTTTTGATCACTATATCAGTGATTATAGGTGTGATGAGAGGTATGGAATTTTGAAAGATAGCAGCTATTTGCTGAGGGGTTCTGTTCCTGAGAAATAGTGCCAGAAGCAGAGGCAGGTGGTTGTGTATTTGGGAGTGGCTCTATGTTTGGGAGACCTTCAGATGAAGGTGCCATCTGTGGGATTTGAGAGGAAGATGGTCTTGATCCTCAGAAGTTTTGGCAAGCAGCTCTTTGAGTCTGCTCACCTCCTCTTCCAGGATGGTGTTTTGGGCTAACACATCGTAAAAGAACCCCAGGTCATCATCAGTAGTTACTTAATCACCTAACCTCCTGATATAATCAGGATGAACATGCACTGAGTGTAGATCAGTTGTAGCATGTGCCCCTTTGTCTTGGAACTGGGGACTTCCTTCCTCGGGACTATGTCCTTCATCAGTAGTTGCCTCTGGTAAGGTCTTAGTGATGGTACCAACTACATACTATCATATGCTGAAGCAGGATAAGTGGCAGCCTCACCAGAAGTTCCAATCTCCTTTTCTACACTAGGAAATGGAACATTGTAACCCCTATGCTGTGGGTTATAAGATGCACTTTGATCCTCCCCCTCAATGGTAGAGGTATGCCCAGTTGTAATTGGTATCTGGGGAGGGGGTGAGGAGTGCAACTGACTCAGCACTTGTGCAACAATTAATCTAGGACTTTGGGGGCGGTTGCATGTCTTGATTGGGTAGAAGCAGATTGCACTCGGGGTGAATGGTGCGCTTCAATAGTAACCCTCTCAAGTGAGATAGGTTCCCGCAGTGTGGGTTCCCCAATATTGGTTGCAACAGGATCTTGTTGAGAGGATACCTATGCGGCTTTAGCGGGTTGAGTCTTTGACACAACTGGGGGTTAATACCAGTATGTGTTCCTGTGTTTGTGGTATAGGGGCATCCTCAGGGGACTCATCTCCCTGAGTAGCCTTTTTTGGCTTTTTGGATTTGGGTTGGTAGGGACTCTGGATCTGGAGGTGGTGGCTGTGGGTTCCAACTGCGTGGGTTTTTGTAGTTTTGCAGCCTGTTTCAGTGTTTGGTTAGAGTTGTGCCTGGAGTATACTTCAGGCAATACAGCCATTGCAGGGACTCCAAGGCCAACAAGTCCCTCAGGTTTCAGCTGATTCTCTATGATGGCCATAATGAACCGAGGATATAATATCCATCGATTAGAAAGAGGTTTTGAGGCTACATCCTTAAGTTCAAGAAAAATAATTTCAAAAAACTTTAAGTCTTGTTGCTCAAGGATAAAGAATAATACCTGCTGCCACCTCGTAGACATTTGATCCCAAGAGGATGTCTTAGGAGCTAAGCAAACACTAACCATGTGAAAGATAAGACGTTCTGCATCATGGAAATGCTTCTTCAGGATGGTAGAAGCACTGAGGTTTCCCTGATATCCATGGTGGGCAAAGGATAAATCAGTTGTGCCCATTGGATACCCAGCGGGGAAAGTGGCATCATCCAAGTTTAGGGTTTGGCGAATGATTTCCGGAGTGATGACCACTTGATGGTTGTTGACGAACGACTGGAAAGAGTCGGTGTTGTTCTCCCCAGTTATAAGGTGACGTTCGTCCTAAACTGGTGTAAGGATTCGGCATGAATGCTGGGATTTAGAAGGAAGGCCGTTTGGTAGGGAGATTGGACCATTAGATCAATGGCGTTATCGAACTTTGTCTAGAAGGGTGATTTTGTGAGGTAGGCAACACAGTTATGGTGTGGTTTGAGCTGCATAGTCGCCATTAATGAGAGAGAAGTTTTGGAGATTTGAACGTTAGGTTTGAAGAAGATGAAGCTCTGAATGATTAGGTATTGGGTATTTATAGAGTAAGGGTTAGAAAATGACTGAAGGGTTTGGTGTTATTCATCAGCAGTTATAAACGACTGATGACATGGGATTACCCTTTTAGAAGTTGAAACAACTGAAGTCTTGGTTTTAGGCATCAGTAGTTATAAAACTACTGAAAACCTGGTTTGGTCATCAGTTGTTGTAAACAACTGATGACTTGGTGTTAGTCATCAGTGGTTGTGAAACTACTAAAGACATGGTTTTGTCATCAGTTGTTGTAAATAGTTGATGGCTTGGTGTTAGTCATCAGTAGTTGTGAAACTACTGAATACATGGTTTTGTCATCAGTTGTTTAGGATGAAACAGCAGTTGTAGAAACAACTGAAGAGAAAGTTCTCATTAGTAGTTTTCGTCAACTCATAGCCCTTCAGTTGTTTCATACTGTCCTCAACACTTACTCATCAGCCTTTTTGCTGTTTTCAGTTGTTTCATAGGACATCAGTACGTATCTGTTTTTACTAAAATCAGTAGTTATAACTACATCAGTAGTTGTAACTTTATCAGTTTTTTTAACAGAATCAGTACTATATGTGATATGGTCACTAATGATCATCAGTACTTATTTTCTGAGATCATCAGTAGTTATCACTTATTCTAGCTACAGCATACCAAGCCGTAACACTAGGTTTTGGAAAGTTGAACTATCCAAAGGCTTAGTAAAAATATCTGCAAGCTCATCAGCACTAGGCACAACCTTAGGATCAATGAGACCTTTTTCAAAACAATCCCGAATAAAGTGATGTCTGATCTCAATATGTTTGGTCCTAGAGTGCTGGACTGGATTATTGACAATACACAGAGCTGAAGAACTATCCATTAATAATGGAGTCTTAGTCTCTGTAATGCCATAATCCAGAAGTTGGTTCTGAAGCCAGAGTACCTGAGAAGTGCAACTTGCAGCAGTAATGTACTCGGCTTCAGCAGTTGATGTAGCAACAGATGTTTGTTTCTTACTCTGCCAAGAAATCAAACAGTTGCCTAGGAATTGACAACCACCAGAAGTTGACTTTCTAGTTAACTTGCACCCTGCATAGTCACTATCTGAAAAAGCAACTAATTTGCAAGAGTGTCCAGTGGAATACCATAACCTAGAGATTATGTACCTTGGAAATATCTAAAGATCCTCTTGACTGCAATCAAATGAGACTCTTTAGGAGCAGCCTGAAATCTAGCACAGACACAAGTAGCCAACATGATATCTGGTCTAGAAGCTGTTAAATACATCAAGGACCCAATCATACATCTGTAAAGTGTTTCATCAACAGCTTTACCTTTTGGATCCGCATGTAGTTGTGTGGTGTTGCACATGGGAGTAGAACAGGGCTTATAATTTTGTAAATCAAACTTATTCAAAAGATATTTTGTATATTTTTACTGATGAATAAAGGTTCCATCAGCCTTTTGTTTGATTTGCAAGCCTAGAAAGAACTGTAATTCTCCCATTGCACTCATTTCAAACCTCTTTTTCATTAATTTGGTAAAATCATCACACAACTGAGGATCAGAGGATGCAAAAATAATATCGTCAACATAAATTTGAACAAGTAGCTTATGCTGATCCACCTTCTTAATAAATAAAGTTTTATCTATAGAGCCTATAGTGAAATTATTCTTGCGAAGAAAAGTGGAAAGTGTCACATACCAGGCTCTAGGAGCTTGTTTCAACCCATAAAGAGCCTTATCAAGTTTATACACCCATTCAGGATGTTTATTATCCTCAAAACCTGGTGGTTGACACACATAAACTTCTTTTATTTTACCATATAAAAATGCACTTTTGACATCCATTTGAAAAACTTTAAGATGGTGGAATGCAGCATAGGCTAAGAACAATCTAATTGCCTCTAGTCTGGCTACAGGGGCAAAGGTTTCGTCATAATCAATACCTTCTTCTTGTGAAAACCCCTGTACAACCAGTCTGGCCTTGTTCTTAACAATAAGCCTATTTTCATTAGTTTTATTCCTAAACACCCATTTAGTGCCTATTGCACACTTACCTGGGGGTAGAGGAACCAGTTCCCACACTTGCTGTTTCATGAACTGAAGTAGCTCAAGCTACATGGCTTCAACCCATCCGTTGTCTCTTAAAGCAACATGATAGTTCTTTGGCTCTAGCTGACTGATGAAGAGAGCATAGAAGTAGAAGTTAGACAATTGACTTCTTGTTGAAACTCCAGCATTGATATCACCAATGATTTGAGACATTGGGTGATTCTTCAGCTCTTGATAAACAATGATATCTGTGCAAGTGTTTGTAGAACCTTCAGCAACAGCAGATGTTGATGCAGACTCTTGAAACCAAGAATTTGATGGTAACTCAAAAGATGTAGAGGAATCAGAAATCTCATGAGCATTTGTTGTGGATGGAACTGCTGAAGCTACAGAAACATCAAGTTTAGCAGACTCAGGCAGTTGGTCACTAAACTTAAATAGGTGAGTATTGATATTATCATCATCATCATCAATCCCACCAGGTGGACGACCTGCTGCAGAAGATGATTTATCCACATGATCTGCAACAGCTGGAGGTTGATAAGGAACATATTGCAGAATGTCCAAATCAAACAACTCCACAGGGTTTTGTGGAATCTTGTCCATTGGAGATTCATTAAAATTCACATGCAAAGTCTCCTCAACTATCTTTGTTCTGTAGTTGAAGACTTTGTATGCTTTGCAAGTAGATGAATAACCAACAAAATACCCTGCCTCCACCTTAAGATCAAATTTTTGGAATTGATCCTTTGTGTTGAGAATAAAACAGGGAGACCCAAATGCTTTGAAAAATGAAATTAGAGGAGCCAAGTGATGTAGAACTTCATATGGAGTCTTCATCAACCTCTGATTTACTAAGGCCTCTATTCTGCACATAACAAGCTGTGTTAATAGCTTCAGCCGAAAAGGTCAGTGGCAAACCAGAGTCAGCCAACATAGACCTTGCAGCTTCAATTAGGGTCCTGTTCTTTCTCTCCACTACTCCATTTTGTTGTGGAGTCCTTGGAATGCTAAACTGCCTTTTGATTCCCTTTGAAAGATAAAATTAATCAAGTGTATGGTTTCGGAATTCAGTTCCATTGTCACTCCTTATACACTTGACTGAAAGGGAATACTGCTTCTCAACATACAACACAAAGTTGATAATCTTCTGAGCAACCTCGTCCTTTGAATGTAGAAAGAAAGTCCATACAAATCTGGAGTAATCATCCACAATTACTAGACAGTATTTCTTCTTTTCCATGCTCATCACTCTCACGGGACCAAATAGATCCATATGCAGTAATTGCAAGCAGGTAGTGGACTTAGGCTCTTTAATAGGAGGGAATGAGACTTTGTGATGTTTTCCTTTTAAACAAGCACTGCAGGTTTCATCACAGTGGAACTCCTTAATTGGTAAACCTCTCACTAAACTATTGTGGATCAGCTGATTCATGTTTTTGAAATTAACATGACCCAACCTTCTGTGCCACAGTTTAGATTCCTCAGGAAAGGCTTTGGAAAATAGGCAAAGATGGCCTATGATATTTATTTTCTTGGAAAGATCAAAGGCATACACTCTTCCTGTCCTGTTGGCCCTCAGGAGAGTGTGATCATCCAACACCTTATCAATCAAATTTAGAACTTTGGATGACAGAATCCTGCAGTTCTGACTAGTGAAAAGAGCAACATGGCCTTTATCACACATTTGACTGACACTCAAGAGATTGTACTTGAGATTTTCCACATGATTAACATCATCAAACTTTATTTCTCCATTGGAGACAAAGCCGTTGCCAATGATGTAACCCCTAGCATCATTGCCAAAAGAAACAAACCCCTTCTTTCCTTGAGAGTAGTCATGAAGAAGAGAGCTGTTCCCAGTCATGTGCATAGATCCCCCACTGTCTACATACCAGATGCTACTTTGGCATGTTGAAGAACCCTACATTATAAACAATCAGTTAGTTTTGGAGACCCAAACCTTTTTGGTTTTGGGCTGGTCTCATCAACAGATGGTAAACTAACAGGTTTGATAGAAACAACAACCTGAGAGGAAGAAGATGGTGAAGAAGAGGAATCCTTTGGCTTGGACCTCCTTTTCTGTGGTTTCAACATAGGAAGAATACTTTGTTCTTCAGCTGTTGATCAACAGACTTTGGTCTTCAGCTGTTGAAGTCTTCAGTACTTTAGTCTTTAGCTTGTTGAAGTCTTCAGTACTTTAGTCTTCAGCTGTTGATCTTCAGACTTTGGTCTTCAGCTTTTGAAGTCTTCAGTACTTTGTTCTTCAGCTATTGATCTTCAGACTTTGTTACAACAGCTGATCAAGTCTTGAGCAGTTGTTGTGATGTTGTAGGACTTAGAGGTTTTTCTGATCAGGCTCATTGGTTCTTTTGGTCCAACAAACTTGCCTAATTACTCAAGCATCAAATAATGAAAATCAATTATGGCATAGATGTCTTAGGCATTCAAACTTCAAGAACATGAAGAAGCTTGTTGTAGGAAATCATGTTGTAGGAATTCAAACACAAAAGTTTGATACAATAGATCTCGGCAAAGAATGTTTAAAAAGGAAGCAACACAAAGCGTCTTATAAGCCCAAGGTAATAAACTCAAGATTTTCATGGGTTTTCTTATAAGCGTCTTAATAAGCATCTTTAGATGTTGTACATGGATCTATTGGGACCAATAAATGTGTTGAGTATTGTAAATAAATCTTATTATTAGTTATCATTCATGACTTTACAAGATTTTCATGGGTTTTCTTATTGCATGCTAAATAGAAATGGCTGAATTGTTAAAAGAATTCATTATTAAAGTAGAAAGTCAATTAGAACAACAAGTGAAAATAATTAGAAGTTATACTGGAATTGAATTTAAAAATGCTAATATTACATATTTTGTATAGGAAAAGGAATTGGTTGTCAATTCAGTGCACCTAGAACTTCACAACAAAACGGAGTTGGTGAAAGAAAAGTAGAAATTTGATTGAGGCCGCACGCTCTGTTTTAGTAGATGCAAATATTACAATCACTTTATGGGATGAAGCCATATTCATTGCGTGTTCTGTATAAAATCATACGTTATTGGTGAAAGATAAATAGAAAACTCCTTATGAGTTGATGCTTGGCAGGAAACCTAATATTGATTTTCTTAAATCTTTTGGTTGTCCAATTTTCATTTTAAATTTAAATGATTATCTTAGAAAAGTTTTGATGCAAAATCTGATGATGGATTTTTTGTTGGATATTCGTCGGTCTGAAAAGCCTATTGAGTTTATAACTCTAGGACGAATATTATCATTGAAACTTTCACTATTAAATTCTCGAAAACTCATTTCCATCATTACCAAATGGTCTAGCTTGTTTCTTCGTCAAACTCATTGAATTCTAACTTGTTTAAATCTCAAGGTGAGCAAAAGAAACAAGTTGGAGATCTTAAAGATCTTTTAGGGATGATTCTGATTCTGATGAAATGGATGATTCTAGCCTAGATTATTCATTATTTTCATGTTTTAAGGATCTTGTATTTTGTTCTGAATCTCATGATCAATCTCAATAAGCACAAGAACATCCGGTTTCTTAAAATTCAATTGATTCACAACCTGTTCCTAATGATGAACCTGAAATTGTACAACCTGAGTCTAGGACTTCATTAGTTTCTGATGATGTAGTTGGAATGATCATCTTGATTAGTTTATCAACTCACCGACTCAAGTTCCTAATGTCACTATACTTCTTCGAACCTGTTGTAGCAACTTTCTGACTTGAACCAGACCAATCTTGAAGTTAATGTTCAAGAAGATGAGATTCCAGCGTCTCATGTTCATAAGAACCATTCAACGTCACAGATTTATCGGTCCGTTGAATGACAAAACGACGAGAAAACCTCTGCTTATACTCCAGTTTTCTATCTTAGTTGTCCCTAAAACATCACACAAGCTTTACATGACAATAGTTGGATTGAGGCAATGCAAGAAGAGTTATTACAGTTCCGCAAACATGAAGTGTGGAAGCTTATAGATTTACCAAAAGGAGAAAATGCCATAGGCATAAAATGGTTGTTTATAAACAAGTCAGGCGGTCGTAGAATTGTTGTTCGCAACAAAGTGACACTCATTGCCCAAGGTTACACCCAAGAAGAAAGAATAAATTATAAAGAATTCTTCGCTTTAGTTGCAAGACTTGAAGAAATTCGTGTCTTCATGGCTTATGATTCTTATATAAAATTCAAGGTGTTCCGGATGGACATAAAAGGTGTTTTCCTGTATGGACCAATCACTCATGATATGTGTGTCAAACGACCTCCGGGTTTTGAAGATTTAGATTATCCTCATCGTGTGTACAATCTTAGTAAAGCCTTACATGGTTTTCATCAAGCTCTGAGAATTTGGTATGATACATTGTCACAACAATTGACCTAAGATGAATACACGCGAGGACAATTGATCCAACTTTGTTTATAAAGAAGGATGGTGTTGATCTCTTATGTGTTTAAGTGTATGTTGATGATATCATATTTGGTTCTCCAAGTCTAACATTGTCCAATGAATTTGAAGAAATCATGTAGTCTTGATTCCAAATGAAATCTATGGGAGAAATTAACTTTTTCCTTGGTCTTCAAGTGACACAATTTGCATATGGAATTTTTATTATTCAGGAGAATTCATTGAAAAGCTCTTGGAAATGTTTAAACTACAAGATTGTCAATACATGAGAACTCTAGCTGACAATTGAACCTGATTGGAAAGAAAAATCAATCAACCAAACTTTATGCAGATCTATGATTGGATCTTTGATGTATCTTGCTACATCTAGACCTGATATGATGTACGTTGTTGTGTCTGTGCTAGGTACCAATCTGACCCGAAGGAATCTCACATTATCGTTATCAAAAAAATATTCAGATATCTTAAAAGAAAACTGGCTCTAGGGTTATGGTACCCTTATGAAGGAAACATTGAATTACATGGATATACAAATACTGATTATGGGTAATGTTGACAAGATCGTAAATTTACGACCGATGGGTTTGATAGAACACAAAATAAACAAGTTTAGCCTTTTAAACTTTCTAAAAAACGCAGCGGAAGTATAGCATTATAACATGTTTATAAACTGAAAATTTCATGTTCTTAATGATGTTATAAGATGGAAAAACAAACCCAAATCAAAAGGATCTTTAATATGTGAATAAACCAGCTATGAACATAATGAAAGTGAACATAAAATCACAGCTACATAAAGCTGTGATAAACTACCTTTCCCAGCTGAAATGTCAACCAAAGAAGGGTGATTGGATGCTAGAATTTCGGCCAAAACTCCAAGGAAGGAGCCCTCAAGCTTGTATACCCCAAGCCTCCTTGCAAAGCACCTTCTTGTTAGGAAGAATCAACACCAAAACCAACCAAAATCGCTCTCAAAACTCCTTATGCTGCTGCTCCTGGCCGTAGCTTTTAGAGAGAGAGAGAGAGCCCCTTTTGGTGTTCTTGCATGTATTGAGATATGAGAGAAAAGGTTAAACAAGAAAAGTATTGATGTGTGTTACTATCAAGGCCAAGGATCCAATGAAAATAAAGGGGGGGGGGGGCGGCCGAAAATTTTAAAAGGGAGGCTTCCCTCTTCTAAAATTTAACACACACATATATTATTTGTCTTGTAACTAGTTTATGCAATTAACCATTTAATTGTATAAGTAGTATACTCTCATTATTATGTGGTCTTATCCAACTAATTTAGATAAAACATCAAATAATATTATTGAACAAAATATTATACTAATAAGGTGTTCATTCTCATATGCAACTTATTTAGAAAAACCCATTTTCTAAATTGGTGTAAATATTTAATTGCATGATCATATCATCAATCAAATATTAATGGTGTTTGCTAAGCTTGTTATTGGGTATAACCCGACTTGGAAGATTACGTACTAACCGCATCAATATTCTATGTGTCTTGGGCATATAGACCCTACAATCTCCCACTTGCCCAAGATTCATAGAAGATTGATGCAAGCAGTAAATACCGCCTAACAACGGTTTACTACCCTTAATACGCATGACTTATGACCATTCAATAACATCATTCCATTTAAGTATCTACTTGAAATGATTTAGGTGAATTAAATTTATTTGTCCTTTTGTTACAGATGTCATGTTAAATCTAAGGACACAGAATGATCATTCCTTGTAGATTTAACTTAATCAGGCCTTAGACATCTAACTCTCAACGAATAAGAGGAACAAATTCCATCTTGACCACATACGTTTTTCACAAACACCTCCTGTCATACCTGAACATACCCTTATGTATTGTCCACTACTTCAGGACAGTGAAGAATTAGCTCAAGGTATAACACTTGGTGAATATCAAAACCCAATATGTATCTCAGGTCGGAGGATACCAAATGATATTCGCCTTTACTCAAATTTACTTATGATCAATCAATAAGATTCCATGTAGTAAAATTTGAGATGCGGGTTAGTCCAGTATTTGTATCCCACAAATATCTATGAACCTTGGTAGCAACCCATTGCTCTATATTCATCCTTATGAATATCAACCAATCCAAGTTCATAATACTCTTACCCTCACACTTGTTCCCACAAGTATGAACGACTACGGACATTTAGAGTAAACAATTTACTCATGGATTAAACATGCTAAATTGGAATATTAATTGAAACATTATAACCAAATAAATTTATTCAAATAATAAAGAGTTCCACATATCCAAATACAAAATTTACAGATCAAATCCAATCACTAGAATATCGAAGTCCCATGGCACAAGTATGACCTTCATGCTTTGCCTTTTCAAGGAGCTTCGTGAGAGGATCCGCAATGTTCTGATCCGTGTGAACTTTGCGAATACATATCTTTCCCTTTTCAACATCATCTCGTATGTAGTTGAATATCCGCTCAATGTGCCTAGTCTTTTGATGAGCATGAGGTTCCTTGATTTGAGCAATCGCACCCTCATTATCACAAAAGATCTCTAGGGGGTCCTGAATGGAAAAGACAACCCCCGAGATCAGCAATGGATTTCTTTAACCATGCAGCTTCTTGAGCTGCCAATGAGGCGGCGACATATTCTGATTCTGTAGTTGATAGAGCCACCACATCCCGTTTGGAGCTCTTCTAAGAGACCGCTCCTCCATTCAGAATGAAAATATATCCCGATTGTGACCGAGAATCATCATGATCGGTTTGGAAACTCGCATCCGTGTAACCTTTTACAACAAGTTCCTCATCACCAGATCCATAGATTAGGAACATATCTCTTGTCCTCCTTAGGTACTTAAGTATGATTTTAACAGCCATCCAATGACTGCTTCTAGGATTTTACTGGTAACGGCTTGTCATGCTTAAGGCGCATGACATGTCCGGTAGAGTGCATATCATCGCATACATGATGGATCCAATAGGAGATGCATATGGGATTGCCTTCATTTTATTTTATTCATCCTTTGATCTTGGACATTGAGTCATACTCAATATCGTTCCTCTTTGAATAGGTACGGTACATTTCTTAGAGTTCTCCATCTTGAACCTTTTCAAGATCTTATCAATGTATGCACTTTGATTTAAACCAATCAACCGCCTTGATCTATCCCTATAGATCTTTATTCCTAGAATATTGGCGGCTTCACCAATATCCTTGATGGAAAAACAACTTCCAAGCTAGGTTTTTACACCTTCCAAGGTTGGAATGTCATTTCCAAATAGTAGTATGTCATCAACATACAATACTAGGAAAGTTACTGTGCTCCCACTAGCCTTCTTATACACACAAGCCTCATCGGCGTTTTTGATGAAGCCAAATTTCTTTAACTCCTCATCAAAACGATGATTCCAGCTTCTCGACGCTTGCTTCAATCCATAGATTGATTTCTTTAACTTGCATACTTTATTCGGATGTTTTGGATGGACAAAACCTTCAGGCTGAACCATATAGACATCTTCCTCAAGATATCCATTTAGGAAAGCGGTTTTGACATCTATTTGCCAAATCACATAATCATAATAAGCAGCTATGGCAAACAATATCCTTATAGACTTTAGCATCGCAACAGGTGATAAGGTTTCATCATAATCAACCCCTTGAGTTTGAGTGAAACCCTTTGCTACAAGTCTAGCTTTATAAGTATCCATGTTTCCATGCATATCGTTTTTCTTCTTGAAAACCCACTTACTTCCAACTACCTTGGAATTAAGAGGTGGTACAACAAGTTCCCAAACTTGATTGTCATACATGGATTGCATCTCAACGTTCATGGCCTCAAACCATTTGTCACAATCCAATTGGACACTGCATTCTGGTATGTGGTTGGTTCATCTGAATCTACCACATAGCATCCATCCATGAAAAATCCATATCTTTCAGGTGGATTACTAGTTCTACCACTTCTGCGAACGTTTTGTGTGTATTGATCAACCGCTTGATCATCCTCAACATCCTCATGTTGAGTGCTAGTTTCAACCAAACGTGCATCGGGTTGTGGTTCTTGATCCTCCTCAAGATCCACTGTTCTATTGCTAGTTCCTTCCATAAGGAACTTTGCCTCTACGAACTCACCCTTTCTGGCAACAAACACCTTTTGTTCCAGTGGATCATAGAAATATATCCCATAGAGTCTCTAGGATATCCAATAAAGATACACTTGGTGGATCGGACTTCCAATTTGTTGGGGTGGGAGTCTTACCATAAGCCTCGCAACCCCATACCCTTAAGTATGATAGGGATGGAACTCTTCCATGCCATATCTCAAAAGGTGTCCTTCCACCTTTTGGTTGGGGCCATATTTAAAATACGGGCCGCAGAGAGCAAAGCAAACCCCAAAATGATAGAGGTAATGTGCTTCTAGCCATCATAGATCGAACCATATCCAATAAGGTCGATTCCTCCTCTCAGACACATGATTATGGTGGGTGTTCCAGGTGGAGTGAGTTATGAGACAATCCCACGACTCCTAAGATGATATTGAAAAGCATCACTTAGGTATTCACCTCCTCTATCGGTGCGGAGAACTTTAATTGACTTGTTGAGTTAATTTTCTACTTCATTCTTGAAGATTTTGAACATTTCAAAAGCTTCATCTTTGTGCCTTAATAAGTACACATACCCATAGCGACTATAATCGTCGGTAAAGGTAATGAAGTATCTTTCACCATTCCTAGTCATGGTTAAAAGGACCACATACATCCGAATGTATGATTCCTAATAAATCTTTTGCCTTTTCGTTAGTTCCACTAAAGGGTGCCTTAGTCATTTTACCTTGTAAACAAGATTCACAAACATCAAATGAATCACATTCATTCGTTTTTAAAAGACCATTCTTTTGAAGTGTTTGTATACGTTTCTTGTTTATATGACCAAGACGACAATACCAAAGATAGGTATCACTCAATCCAACTTGAGTTCTTGGTGTTAGTATGGTACAATGAACTATTTAAAGTATTTTCATGACCAATTCATAAATACCATTAATGGGAATGCTTTAAAATAGAACATATCATTTAAAGAAACATGAATATCATTTTCAACAAAAGATAATACATAATCATAATGTCTTAATTGGGATACAGAATAATGTTCCTAGTCAAACTAGGAGCATACAAAACATTCTTCAAAATAACATCCAAGCCACTTGGAAGTTTTAAGATGTAGTCCCCAAGAGCTTCAACTTGGACTTTGGTTCCATTGCCCATGAAGAGGCTAAGATCCCCTTGATTGAAGTCCCTACTTCTTTTGAACCCCTGCAACAAATTGCAAATATGAGTTCCACATCCGGTATCTAATACCCATGTGTTGAAGATGTAACATTAAGATCAATATGAATCATGTATATTGTACCTGAGGTCTGCCCGGCATCCCTCCTTGCTTTCAACTCTTGGAGATTGACAGGACAATTCCTTGCCCAATCTCCAATCTCCCCACACTTGAAGCATGGGTCATTAGTAGCAACCTTTTGCTTTCTTTGATGTGGTTTGGGTGGCACCCTTGCCACCCCTTTCCCTTTTCCCCATACGGGTCCCTTACCGTTGGCAACCTTGCCTTGGGTGCGGGATGAGGCCTTTTCTTGTTCCCACCTTCATTGATCGTGAGAACGGGTAAAACCCTTTTACCCATGCCGCCTCGGCCGTTTTAAGCATTGAGTGAAGTTCACCAATGCTCTTGTGCCATGCATTCATGTTGTAATTCAACACAATGTCTCGAACTTCTTGGTAAGGCCATTAAGGATCAAATCCGTGGCCAATTCCTTCGAGACAGGACAATTAAGCCTCTCGAGGCGGTCAATATGACTTTTCATCTTAAGTACCTAAGATGAAACTGATTGGTTGTTGTCCATACGACATGCATGGAGTGCTCGAACCGTTTCGAAGCACTCAACCCTTGCTTGTTGTTGGAACGTTTCCTTTAGCTGGGTTATCATGTCATAAGCTCCGTGATGTTCATACTCCTTTTGGAGATCCGGAGTCATGCTCGCTAGCATGAGACAAGACACTTGGACAGAGTCCTCAGTGTACTTCAGCCAATCGTTGTAGGCCTCTTCATCATCCAGAAGGTTGATCGGGGATAGGGTCGTCTAAAACATATGATCTTCTCTCTTGCTTGAGAACGATTCTCAAGTTTCGATACCAATCAATAAAGTTGTTATGATTTAGACGTTCCTTTTGGAGGATCGCTCGTAATGATTGGTTGGACGCGGACGAGTTATCGTGATTTTCATTGTTGGTGGCCATCTACAAAATTTAACAAAGATCTATTTTAGTATTTTTGATATTGTTATTTTTAATAATTAATGCCTTTTAAGGTCATTTTTATATTAAAGTCTAGAACCCAACATTACATTTAAATGTGGTTAGGTGACCTTTATCCCACGATTTAAATTAATAAGGTGGTCAACGATTGACGGTTGCAACCACTTGCAACTTCTAGAAATATGGGATCGACTTGAAACATCATATGTAAAGTTGGCATGTTAATCCCATCAACACCATTTGGAAACCACACCGTAGGTGATCCATTTGACATGGTTTGCAAATCAAGATACCCTACTTACACCTACGTGTGAGTTTGCCAAAATAAGTGGTTAGGTGACCTTTATCCCACAAATAAGGCATTCTCACCTCAAGTCACAAGTTCCCTCAAAATGGTTAGGTGACCTTTATCCCACTAAGAGTTCCCAAGTGACTCAAGTGTTGTGTAAAAGGACGGTGTTGATCTTGTTTAAAATTTTAGAGATTTCATAATACAAGTTTTAGAAAACTCTATGTACTTGTATTTGCATGCTTTCAAATACAAGGTACCCTATGGTCCTTTGATTAAAACCTATTTTAATCATTAAAATCATTAAATCATTTTAATAACCTTTTATTACATTTTAATGATTAAGAACCATCATTTTTATAACTTGTTAAGTTTGTTAATTAGTTTGTAATGCATGTCAAAATTTCAACCATACAATCAAATAACCAACATTCAAACAAGCATAAACACACAAACATGAGTGCATAACCATAGCCACTAAGTTGACAACACTTATTTGCCATCACAAGTGTCATCATAAGGTCTTTCCTAAAGGTTGAAATCAACACAAAATCGTTAGGACCAGTGATCTACGTTTGATTGATTAGTGAGTATTTCAGCGGAAATCAACAATCAATGATTAGACATTCACAAGAATACTGTGATTTCAAAGTAGAGCAAACAATTATAGAAAGAATTCTGCAAATCAAATATTTCATTCAATACGTGCTTTCGTGGTGGCAAAATGTCATACATACAATCAGGTCAATCATCCCTTATATAAGATATGTCGTGGTGGAACATTCCTTATTAGGAATGTGACGTCTGCTCATGTCATTTGATAGTGACATCTAACAGAATATTCAGACTACTGAAAGTTAACACAACTACTGAAGATGTCAAAAGAGCTGACATCTTCTTACAAAAATACTAAGTGTTAACTATCACTACAACTACTGAAAAGAAACTACTGAAACCACAACGACTGAAGAACATGCTCTTCAGTCATTTTACAAATACTGAAACATAAAAGAAAACTACTGAATGGAAACCATCACAACAATTGAAGAATGCTTCTTCAACTGTTGTAACAAACTCTGAAGGCTTGAGTACTTGTACTTGAACTTCAGCTGTTGTCATGAGCTGATGTCTTCAGTCTTTGTACCTCAGCTGTTGATCTTTAGTACTTTAGTCTTCAGCTGTTGAAGTCTTCAGTACTTTAGTCTTCAGCTGTTTAAGTCTTTAGCAGTTGTTGTGATGTCTGTGGGACTTAGAGGTTTTTCCGATCAGGCTCATTGGTTGTTTTGGTCCAACAAACTCCCCCTGAACCAATGCAGCCAAAACCTCTAAACTTATTGAAGATGTCCCACTTATTATGGCAGAAAGATTTGGTCTTTTTGTCTTCTAGATCAGCTCACAAGTGACCCATGTAAGCACAGGTCTGGGAAGAAGTCTCAATGATCTGTTTGGCAAAGGATGAATGGGAACTCTATGTTGGGGAACTGGACATAGAGCTGTTACTCCATCCATGAGATCTACTTCCCAACAATGAGTCTGTATGACTCCCTTGTATAGGCCTCAAGGAAGGTTATTTGTTCCTCCATGGTAAGCTCTTCAGCTCCTCCTTCAATAGTGATTCTGGCCCATAATATTCAGATAGGTATTTGAACTGTTTCCTATTTTTGAGTTCCACAGTTGTTATTACTCTATAAACAAATTCATCTGGGTGATTATCCTCTAAGAAGAACTGGAGCTCATTCTTTCTAACTTCCTCAAGCCTCTTATATACTAACCCCTTTTTCACCATTTTATTCTCCAGCATCTTTTGTGGGGTCAGGTTAGTTTTATAGGCTTTCTTGAAGTCATCTAGGATTTCCTAGGGTGATACTACAAAGACCAGTGAGATCACTTCATCTACAATCTTCTTCACTTGGCCAATGTATCTCTGTGGAATGTTTTTCTTTTGAATCCTATGAGACACCCTGGGATCAGGCCAAATCCTCACTCTCTCCTTTTGATATTGAAATGTATGTTTAAGAGTGTATAACCTGAGAGCGTGCTTCTTCATGTTGATGATTGAAGATGTGGTAGCATATGCTTTGTCAACTCTTCTCAACAATTCCTCATCATGTTGTTTGTGAAGCTCTTCTTCTTCTAGCTTCACTTTCACAATTTGTCTTTGAGTTTCAGGAGTAATTGTTGAGAGTGACGTTTGGCCTTAGGCAACTGTATAACAACTGAGATTGGCAGCCTGTCTTCATCTTCATTATGATCTTCTTCTTCCTCTTCTAGCCTCAGTACCCTTCTCTTCCTCTTCTGGGGTACATCATCGGCTATTGGTTTTGAGGGTAAGGGAATTGGTTTGGTGGGTTGTGGTTGTGGTGGTTTTTGGGGTAAAGGGATTGTTTTAGTGGGTTTTGGTGTGGGAATTTTGACAGGCTGTTCTAGCATTTTGGATGTGAGTTCGGCTTTAGATTGCTTGACTAGTTCAGTCCTGCACCCAGCACCAGCTTCATTAAGGCTTCAATAACCAATCCTTTGTTGTATACTTCAGACGAACAGATCTTGGTGGTTATTGCCAAGATGCTGTCCTTGGACCATGCCTTGATTTCAATTAATGATCTACCAAGATACTTCGCTATGAACCTGATCATGATTTCTAGCCTTTCCCTTTCCAACACATCATAACTTGCCCATCTAGCTTGGATTTCTTCAATCTCCAGTCTTCTGATTTCTGAGTCAAGTTTTTCAGTGTCGTGACCTTGCCTAAACAACTGATCAATGATGTTATCCATTGATCGGCTGTGTTCGGCACCAGCCTCCTTCACCATTGTCTCCAAGTCAGTCTCCTTTTCATTCTTCCTTTTCTTGTATGTGACATGAAAGTCTTTAGTACTTTCAGTCACTTTCTCCGTGTCAGCTTCCTTCACCTTCTCCTTCTCAGTTTCTTTCCTATCTGCATCCTCTTTCTTTTTGCTTTCACTGACTGAATCTCCCCGTTTTTGGTTGCATTGGTTGCAAGGGTTTGATTGTCAGAAAGCCTTTTGCTCACAACATCCTCTATCAAGGGTTGTATAACTGAGGGAAGCCTCTCATCAAGGGTTTTAAGCACTATATCGTGATAGTTGATGTGATGAGAGGTAAGGAATGTTGAAAGATAACAGCCATTTGCTCAGGGGAGTTCTGTCCCTGAGAAATAGTGCGAGAAGCAGAGGCAGGTGGCTGAGTGTTTTGGAGTGGCTCTATGTATGGGAGACCTTCAGAGGAAGGTGCCATCTGTGGGTTTTGAGGGGTAGATGGTCTTTGATCCTGAGAAATTTTGGCAAGCAGCTCTTTGAGTCTGCTCACCTCATCCTTGAGGATGGTGTTTTGGGCTAAAACATCATAAAAGAAGCCAGGTCATCATTAGTGTTTAGTGAATCACCTGACCTCCTCATAGAATTAGGATGAACATGCTCTGAGTGTAGATCAGTAGTAGCATATGCCCCTTGGTCATGGTACTGGGGACTTCCTGCCTGCCTCAGACCATGTCCTTCATCGGCAGTTGCCTCTGGTGAGGTCTTATGGATAGTACCAAATTCACATCCGATCATCTGCTCAAGCAGGAGAAGTGACAGCCTCAACAGAAATTCGAATCTCCATTTCTATAATTGGAGGTTGAATATGGTAACCCCTGTGCTGTGGGGTGTCAGAAGCACTTTGGTCTCACCCCTCAGTTGAGGCTATCCCAGTTTTGATTGGTATCTGGAGAGGAGGTGAGGAATGCAACTGAGTCAGCACTTTGGCAATTGTTATGGTAGGACTTTGGGGGGCGGTTGCAGTGGGAGAGGTGTGAAGGCAGTATGCA
This sequence comes from Flaveria trinervia, assembly GCA_025506515.1. NCBI lineage: Eukaryota > Viridiplantae > Streptophyta > Magnoliopsida > Asterales > Asteraceae > Flaveria > Flaveria trinervia. The sequence goes on from CM046444.1 coordinate 99,096,032, forward strand.
CCCGGGGAGAGTGGTGCGTTTAATGGCAAACTCCTCAAGTGAGGAAGGTTCCAGATGTATAGGCCCCAGAGGTGGTTGATACACGCTCGTTGAGAGGAAACCTGAGCGGTTGAGGGTGAGTGAGTACGTGTATCTACTGGGGGGTTATGACCAGTAGATATAACCTGCATTTATGTTGTAGGGGCATCCTTAGGGGACTTATTTCCCTAAGTAGCCTCTTTGGCTTTATTGTGTTTGGGTTTGGTGGGGACATTGGATTTGGAGGCGGTGGCTGTGGGTTCCAGTTGCGTGGGTTTTCGCAGTTTGGCAGCCAGTTTGAGTGACTGGTCTGAGTTGTGCCTGGAGTATACTTCAGGCAATATAGCCGTCGTAGGGACTCCAAGGCCAACAAGTCCCTCAGCTTTTAGCTGGTTTACTATAATGCCATTATGAACCGAGGATATAATATCCATCGGTTAGCAATAGGCTTGGAGGCCATATCCTTGAGTTCAAGAAATAATATTTCAGAAAAATTTAAGCTTTGTTGGTCAAGGATAGAGAATAATACCTGCTGCCACCTCGTCGACATTTGATCCCAAGAAGAAGTCTTAGGAGCTGAGCATACATTCACCATATGAAAAATTAGTCGTTCCGCATCATGGAAATGCTTCTTCAGGATGGTAGAGGAGCTAAGGTTACCATGGTATCCATGTTGGGCAAATGATAAATCAGTGGTGCCCTTTGAATACCCAGTGGGGAAAGTGGCATCATCCAGTTGTAGGGTTTGGCGAAGGATTGCTGGAGTGATGACCACCTGATGGTTGTTGACGAACGACTGGAGAGAGTCGGTGTCATTCTCCCCAGTGATAGGGGTGACGTTCGTCCAAAACTGGTGTAGGGATTGGCATGAATGGTAGGATTTAGAAGGAAGCCGTTTTGTATGGAGAGGTGATCATTAGATCAATGGCATTATCAAACTTTGTCCAGAAGGGTGATTTGGTAAGGTAAGCAACACAGTTGTGTCGTGGTTTAGCTTCATGTTCGCCATTGATGTGAGAGAAGGTTCTGAGTTTTTGAATGTTAGGTTTGAGATGATGAAGCTCTGTAAGATAAGGTATTTATAGGGTAGGGTTATAAAAGCACTGAAGGGTTTGGTGTGAGTCATCAGTAGGTTTAATCGACTGATGACGTGGTATTAACCTTCAGAGGTTGAAACAACTGAAGTCTTGGTTTTAGGCATCAGTAGTTATAAAACTACTCAAAACCATGGTTTTAGCTTCAGATGTTGGAAACAACTGATAACTTGGTGTTAGTCATCAGTAGTTATGAAACTACTGAAGACATGGTTGTGTCATCAGTTGTTGTAAACAGCTGACGACGTGGTGTTAGTCATCAGTAGTTGTGAAACTACCGAAGACATGTTTTGTCATCAGTTGTTTAAGATGAAACAGCAGTTTTAGAAATAACTGAAGAGAAATTCTCATCAGTTGTTTTCGTCAATTCATAGCTTTTCAGCTGTTTCATACTGTCCTCATCACTACTCATCAGTCTTTTTGGCTGTTTTTTAGTTGTTTCATAGGACATCAGTACTTGTCTATTTGTACTGATATCAGTAGTTATAACTACATCAGTAGTTGTGACTGTATCAGTTCTTGTAACAGAATCAGTACTTATTTGTGATATGGTTACAATGATCATCAGTACTTATTTACTGAGATCATCAGTAGTTATCACTATTCTAGCTGCAGAATACCAAGCCTTAGCACTAGGTTTTGGAAAGTGACTATCTAAAGGCTTAGTAAAAATGTCTGGAAGCTCATCAGCACTAGGCACAAACTTTGGATCAATCAGACCTTTTTCAAAACAGTCCCTAATAAAATGATGTCTGATCTCTATATGTTTGGTCCTAGAGTGTTGGATAGGATTCTTGACAATGCAAAGAGCTGAAGCACTGTCCATTAATAATGGAGTCTTAGTCTCTGTAATGCCATAATCCAAAAGTTGGTTCTGAAGCCAGAGTACCTGAGAAGTACAGCTTGCAGCAGCAATGTACTCTGCTTCAGCAGTGGATGTAGCAACAGATGTTTGTTTCTTACTCTGCCAAGAAATCAAACAGTTGCCTAGGAATTGACATCCACCAGAAGTTGACTTTTTGGTTAACTTACACCCTGCATAGTCACTATCAGAAAAAGCAACCAATTTGCAAGAGTTTCCAGTGGAATACCATAAACCTAGAGATTGTGTACCTTGCAGATATCTAAAGATCCTTTTGACTGCAATCAAGTGAGACTCTTTAGGAGCAGCCTGAAATCTAGCACAAACACACGTTGCAAACATGATATCTGGTCTAGAAGCTGTTAAGTACATCAAGGACCCAATCATATATTTGCAAAGTGTTTCATCAATAGCTTTACATTTCTGATCTGCATCCAGTTGTGTGGTGTTGCACATGGGCATAGAACAGGGCTTACAATTTTGTAAGTCAAACTTATTCAAAAGATCTTTTGTATATTTAGACTGATGAATGAAAGTCCCGTCAACCTTTTGTTTGATTTGCAATCCTAGAATGAACTGTAATTCTCCCATTGCACTCATTTCAAACTTCTTATGCATTAATTTGGTAAAGTCATCACAAAACTGGGAATCAGAGGATGCAAAAATAATATCATCAACGTAAATTTGAACAAGTAGCTTATGTTGATCCACCTTCTTAATGAATAAAGTTTTATCTATGGAGCCTCTAGTGAAATTATTTTGAAGAAGAAAATTTGATAATGTCTCATACCAGGCTTTAGGAGCTTCTTTCAACCCATAAAGAGCCTTATCAAGCTTGTATACCCAATCTGGATGTTTATTATCCTCAAAACCTGGTGGTTGACACACATAAACCTCTTCTTTTATTTTACCATATAAAAATGCACTTTTAGCGTCCATTTGAAAAACTATAAGATTGTGGAATGCAGCATAGGCTAAGAACAATCTAATTGCCTCCAGTCTGGCTACAGGGGCAAAGGTCTCATCATAATCAATACCTTCTTCTTATGAAAACCCCTAAACAACCAGTCTGGCCTTGTTCTTAACAATAAGCCCATTTTCATCTGTTTTGTTCCTAAACACCCATTTAGTGCCTATTGCACACTTACCTGGGGGTAGAGGAACCAGTTCCCACACTTGCTGTTTCTTGAACTGAAGTAGCTCAAGCTGCATGGCTTCCACCCATCCATTGCCTCTCAAAGCAACATGATAGTTCTTTGGCTCTTGCTGACTGATGAAGAGAGCATAGAAGCACAATTTAGACAATTGACTTCTGGTTGAGACGCCAGCATTGATACCACCAATGATTTGAGACATGGGGTGATTCTTCAGTTCTTGGTGCACAATAGATCAGTGCAAGTGTTTGTAGCTCGTTCAGCATCAGCAGATGTTGATTCAGATTCTTGAAACCAAGTATTAGATGGCAAATCAAACGATGTAGAGGAATCAGAAATCTCATCAGCATTTGTTGTGGATGGAGCTACTAAAGCTACAGGAACATCAAGTTTAGCAGAGTCAGACAGTTGGTCACTGAACTTGAAAAGGTGAGTACTGATATCATCATCATCTTCAGTACCACCAGGTGGAAGACTTGCTACAGAAGATGATTTATCCACATGATCTGCAACAGCTGGAGTTTGATAAGGAGCATATTGCAGTATGTCCAGATCAAATAGCTCCACAGGGTTTTGTGCAATTTTATCCTTAGGAGATTCATTGAATTTCACATGCAAGGTTTCTTCAACTATCTTTGTTCTACAGTTGAAGACTCGGTAAGCCTTGCAAGTGGATGAATAACCTACAAAATACCCTGCATCCACCTTAGGATTAAATTTGTGTAGTTGATCCTTTGTGTTGAGAATGAAACAAGGACATCCAACAGCTCTGAAGAATGAAATCAAAGGAGCCAAATGATGTAGAGCTTCATATGGAGTCTTCATCAACCTCTGATTTACTAACACTCTATTCTGCACATAGCAGGCTGTATTGATAGCTTCAGCCCAAGAGGTCAAAGGCAAACCAGAGTCAGCCAACATGGAGCTTACAGCTTCAATTAAAGTCATGTTCTTTCTCTCCACTACTTCATTTTGTTCTGGAGTCCTTGGGATGCTAAACTGCCTTTTGATTCCTTTTGAAAGATAAAAATCATCAAGTGCATGGTTTCTGAATTCAGTACCATTATCACTCCTTATACACATGACTGATAGGGAATAGTGCTTCTCAACATACAACACAAAGTTTATAATCTTCTGAGCAACCTCATCCTTTGAATGCAGAAAGAAAGTCCATACGAATCTGGAGTAATCATCCACAATTACCAGACAGTATTTCTTCTTTGCCATGCTCATCACTCTCACAGGACCAAATAGATCCATGTGTAGTAACTGTAAGCAGGCAGTGGACTTAGATTCTTCAATGGGAGGGAATGAGACTTTGTGTTGTTTTCCTTTCAAACAAGCAGTGCAGGATTCATCACAGTGGAACTCCTTTATTGATAAACCTCTCACTAAATGATTGTGGATGAGCTGATTCAGGTTTCTGATATTGACATGACCCAACCTCTATGCCATAGTTTAGATTCCTGAGGAGAGGCTTTGGAGAACAGGCATGGATGACCTTTCAAATCAATCTTCTTTGCCAAATCCAAGGCATACACTCTTCCGATTCTATTAGCCTTCAAGAGAGTATGTTCATCCATTACTTGTCAATCAGCCTCAGAACTTGGGAAGACAGAATCCTGCAGTTCTGGCTTGTGAAAAGAGCAACATGCTCTTTATCACACATCTGACTCACACTCAGCATATTATACTTGAGATTCTCCACATGGTTGACATCATCAAACCGGATTTGTCCATTAGACACATATCCTTTCCCAATGATGTAACCTCTGGCATCATTTCCAAATGAAACAAATCCCTTCTTTCCTTCAGAGTAGTCATTAAGAAGAGAACTGCTCCCAGTCATATGCATAGATCCTCCACTGTCCACATACCAGATGCTCCTTTGGCATGTTGAAGAACCCTACATAGAAGAAAACTAGTTAGATTTTCAAACCCAAACCTTTTTGTTTTTGGGTTTGTTTTCATCAATAGATGCAACCATAACTTGTTTCTTATGATTAACAGCTGATGAAGATGGAGATGGTGCTGAAATGGATTCCTTGGATTTGGGCTTGGAATGCTTTTTCAGTGATTTGATCACAGGTGCATCTAGTTGGTTAACTCTCCCCAACAAATGCTGAACCATCATAACAAGTTGTGTCTGATTTGTAGCCAAAGCTTTCAGCTCTTGTGACATATCAGTACTTGTGTTTGATGAGTTCCTGTGATCCACTATTTCCTCCTTAAAATTAACAGACTTAGTCTGATGTTTATCATGAGGAGCACCATTAGCTGTTTTGTGATGAACCTTATCCTTCTTTTTGGATTTGGTTGAAGGCTTGGGTTTATCACAATGGAATGATTGCGGTACAAACTTGGTCTCAAACTCAGTTATCATTTCATCCATCTGGATTTTAATGAGCTTATCTCTGTTGAGTTTGAAACCCTTTCTGTACCAACATTCATCAGAAAGATGATTGAATTTACCACATATTTCACATGGCTTATTCTTCATCTTGGATTGATCAACTGCTGATGTGGAAACTACTGAAGGTGTGCTCTTCAGTACTTTCATCCTTTCAGTACTTTTGTTCAGTACTGAAGAATCTGTAACAACTGAAGAGTTGTTCTTCAGATGTTCATTGTCAGCAGTTGTTAATCCATTTATTTCAGCTGATTTGAAATGCTTTTCAGTTGTTGTAACTTTCCCTTCAGTACTTATGTTACTTTGAGGGACAACATCTGAAATACTCAGCTTCATGTGCTTATCGGTAGTTAACCCATCAGCCAATTGACTTGCTGAGGTATCAACCCTTATTTCATCTTGTGATTTTGGGAGATCACTTGAGGATGATGCACATGATGATGTGGTTTGGAGATTGCTTTCACCTTCAGATTTTACTATTGGTTTTGGAGTAAAATCTATTGGAGGTGCAATATGGTTGTAACCAATTCCAAACTTCACATTCGAAGCAGATTGCTTACTGAGCAGCATTTCAAATCCCTTGCAGGATGACACCCAGCGGTCACACTCAACTTGGGTAACTGCAAGTTTTTCTTTGAGTTCCTTTTGGTTCTCAAGAATGACCTCTAGCTTAGCCTTTTCATCATTTAATTGGCATTTAAGCTTATAAATCTCATCATCTTTGTCCTTAAGGACAGACTCATATTCAGCTTTTCTTTTGGAAATAGTTTGCTCAAGCTCTAGATTTTGATTAATTACAGCTACATTTGCTTCTCTAATAGAGAAAAATGCATCTATGCAAGATTCAGAACAAAGCATGGCCTTAGCCTCAGAGGATACCTAGGTTACTTGTGAAGAAGATGCATTGGAGCATGAACTCTCAGTAGATTCCAGGGCCATGAGAGCTAGATTCCCAAAAGGATGTTCACCACCATGTTGACCATCACTAGCAAATAATTGCTCAGTACCAGAGAGATCATCTGGTAAACTGCTCCAGTCAACATTACCAGGGGTGAAAAAGCTGTGATGAGGTTGTGATTGAGATGGTAGAGGCTCAGGTAATGCTTGTGGTTGTTGTGCAGTAGAAACTTGAACTGGATTTGGCTGAGGCATGTAATAGCAGGGATACGGATATGACATTGGACCCTGAGGGACAAAATATGCAGGCGAAATAGGTTGTGAATGATGACCAGAACTAGCAGGATGTTGCCCCCTATTTTGTGGACTAGTGCTTGGAAAAGTCACAAAGGGTGCCGAGGAGTTAGATCCAGATGATCTACACTCTCTAGCAAAGTGTCCAAACCTTTGGCATTTGTGACACCTCAACTTACTCTTGTCAAAACCAACTTTGGTTTTGCCAGAGAGTCCTGGAAATTTCCTGCCAGTCCTCTTGTAGAACTTCTGAGATCTGATATTAATCAAGGCCATTTGGCTCAGAATATCCATCTCTTCTAGATTATCATCAGCTATTCCTTTCAAATCTTCCATGATAAAACATAAATTGTCACTATTACAGCCTGAGTGACTATCAACACAACAAATGCATGATCTGAACTGTTTGAAGAGAAATCTATATGCTCATCATAATTACTTTCAAATGCAGCATATTCTGACTCATGACCAACCAAGGCAGTTGTGACATCCGTCACCTTAAGGTCCGTCGAACGACATAAATAACATAGAAATATTTTAATTATTTTTCCTTTTCTTCATGAACTCCTGCTTTAAGGAATCATGTCTGCTTATTTTTCTTGTGCCTGTACTTCCTTCGAAAACGTGTGTTAAGCATAAAACTTTTATAAATTTCATAACCATTACCACCAAATATATCATTTTTTTTAAATTCGATCATTGTCATTAATCAAACCATTTTAGGCTATCAAATGCCATTAAACACGCTTTTAACCGTAATATAACGAACATTTTAAGATCGTAATCAACCGAAGCAAATTTTTGGGAAACTCGAGGGTTAAGTGCAGGGACTAAACTTGTAATTTTGCAAACCTGGGCTGGGTATATAAACCCCATTCCCAGCCATTTATCCTCATATTCATCTTCTTCACCTTCAACCTTTTCTCCACTTTCTCTCTCGATCTAGCACCAAAAATCGTCACGTTTGTCGTGTTTTCACTGCCAAATCTTGGTTATCATCGTGTATACGCGTTCCTAGCAGGTAGACAACCTTGTTCAACCCGTTTTTGGTTCGGTTTTACTACTGCGTTTTCTAGGGTTTCGGGTGCTCGGGTTCGTCCGAGCACATAAGGTCGAGTGGGTGCGTGTGAGGTCATTCTGCTTATGTTTCATGTTTGTGTATGTTTGTTGAGTGTTTCTGGAAGTCCTCATGGTATAAAACTCGCGTTAGAGCAGCTTGGGGGCTGCTCAGCCTGACCACAGTCGCGATTCTGCAGTTCAGGCAACTGGGTCTGTCATGCGATTGAGCCGTGCGACTAAGTGAGTCGTGCGACTGAATCATGCGTCTAAGTCAATCGTGCGACTGAGTTGTGCGACTAGGCATGTCGTGCGACTAAGTCGTGCGACTGGGTGTTTGTATGCGATTGAGTCATGCGTGTGGATGATTGTGTGCGATCGAGTCAGGTGACCAACTGAGTGTATGCGGTTGTGCGTGTTTCGCACGACTGGAGTCCAATCGCACTAATGAAGGTTCAATCGCACGAAAGTAGCTAATTCGCATGATTGAGGGTTGATTCGTGCGCATGGAGGTTGGGTCGTGCGAATGTGTGTGTTGTGTGGTGCGACTGAGTTCAATCGCACGAATGAAGGTTCAATCGCACGAAAGTAGCTAATTCACACGATTGAAGGTTGATTCGTACGAATGCAACGTGGGTCGAGCGTCTAGTCCTGTTGCGTGACTGATGATGAGTGTGAATATCCCTTGAGCGTCTGATGATGATAAGGCAACATCAGTAAAAGTGTCATTGCTTGACCCAAAGATTAAAGCCAACGCTATCAACATGCACATACTATTTCAATTGAAATAACCTAAAATTTTACAATTACCGACAACCCCTTTTGAAACTACAAATACTTAACAAGTGTCATCTTTCATAACATGAGATCTTTACAAGGATGTCATAAGCAATGACGACTACTCGTAGTACTTGGATCTACATAAGATCTGGTACGTGTGTCCGCTTGTGTGTGTGGCCACCCACGACCGAACCGATAAACCCGAACCGACCAAGCATTACTTACGCTTTATACATGTCATTAACACTTGACAATAACTGTCAATAGGTGTTTGACCGATCATTGCATTCAACTGTTGGAAATCGACCTTCATACTTACCACTTAACATGTGAGTTTCGTGGCCCCTTTTTATGCTTATACTATTTACAAACATTTACAAACGTGGGGGAAAAGTATGCTCGCCCGTTTTCTGTGCTGTACAACATACATACAATTTTTATACAAGGAATCAACGTGATACTGTGTTGCAAGTACCTATCTAATACATGCTTGGGTCTGCTGTGTGGTTCTATCTTTACAACTATTTAATTCCAGTGTGGGAACCGACGGTTAGGTATTGGTAGTACTACTGGGTTGACACCCCCACCCTCATGTTGGTATACTAGTTAGTACCAACAATAGCCAGGTACGGGTCTTGGGTGAATACGTCGACAATTTCTTTGTGTACGTCGCTAGGTTTGGTTGCAAAGCTCATGTCATGTGATTTTTACTTGTGTATATAACTGTATTCACGGTATTCCATATCATTTACTTTATACAGCATACTTACACTTTTATTACTTAATCCTGCGAGCTCACCAATAATGTTGACCATTTTTGAGCATATCTTTTCAGGTGATCAAGCTAGCTGAGATTCTAGGTGTGCTGCCTTAGTGGAGACCCTAGGATGCATTTTTGGACTAAACATGTTTGACAAACAGTTACTTTGAACAATGTTGAACTGTGTAAACAATTATAATCTTTTGAAACTTGTTCCCGGATTGTGGGATTTACATTACAATTTCATCTTTTTGTGATCGTGTGAATCGTTTATCCTGTTATGCTTATGGCTATGTTGTCGTGAACATTGACTATACACGACACAAGTCCCCTTGTTGTCGGGTGTCGTCATGACACGCTTGTCATCATTTTTATTATTGCATCTCTATCGCTTACCATGTGTTATGACGATTCCCGTCTCGTCGCAACCCCATGTTTTTGCTCTTAGCGGGGGTGTGACAGACTGGTATCAGAGCCATTGGTTATAGAGAATTAGGCAATACACTTGACCTAGACTATAACCTAGGAACCTTCATGTAGATTGCATGTCGGGGTTGTGTGCATTTGTATCTCATACGTGTTCCTTATTACTTGTTGTTATCTATCTATTTTGTGATCTTTCCACCCTATGAGAGAGCCTTGTGCTCACTCTTTTATAGGATGCTCCTATTGATCTCCCGTTCCCTCTGCGCGCCAAGTTATCATAACCAAATTCGGATATTAAGACCCGAAGAGATCTTCACAGATCATATACTGCGCTTGACCTTGGATACTGAGACCGACCCGAGGAGGCTATGTCTGAATCATTTAAGGATGCGAGATAGGCAACCTCCACCAGACTATACGTGATTACGTGCTTGTGCTCTTAGTTGACCTGATGGATTATTATGGATATGATGTAAAGGAAAGTCGGATGTCATGTAACCGGATCGGGCATCATTCTCGGTACATCGTGGGTGTGGTGGGAACGCTGTGGGGAACCCTATATATAAACATCACCGGTGTACCGAGAATATGCTTGAAATGGGCTGCATGGTGGTCTTGACCGACCGGAACATGAACATTGGAACTTGATAAACGGAATACTTGTGTATCTTGTGGTGACTAAAGCTTACTTGTTACCTCCTTTATGAATAGAACATGCCGCCTCAAAGATCTACTCGCAGTAATAGTAGCAGAATTGAAGCCCCGAGGGGCAGAGGCAGAGGTAGAGGCAGGGGAAGAACCCCAAGAACAAGTGATGCTCCAACCAGTAGCAATCAAGGAACAGGGAACGCGGATATGGCAGCCCTGATCGCTCAACAGCTGGCTGCACTAATTCCGACTATCGTGGCCAAGTGAGCGATGCTCTTCAGAATTCTCACCCCCACGGGACGGTGGCAATGATAATGAGGATAACGGTAACCCGACTGGGAACGAAAGCAATCAGGAGACCGGAAATGGTGGTACAGCCTGTAACGAAACTGGAATTGTTAATGAGACCGGGGTTGTGAATGCTAAAGGGATGTTCGTACAAGGAATTTGTGGCTTGTAAACCACGAGAGTTGATGGCAAAGGTGGAGCCATAGCTCTGACCAGATGGCTTGAAAAGATGGAGGCCGTGATCGACATCAGCGAATGCCTCGACAGTCAAAGAATTAAGTACGCCACTTTCTCATTACAGGGCAAGGCACTGACGTGGTGGAACACTCAGATTCAGGCTAGGGGAAGAGAATCCGCGATGCAAATGTCGTGGGATGAGTTCAAGGCCCTAATCACCGAGGAGTACTGTCCTCTCAATGAGATGCAAAAACTTTAGCATGAGTTCTGGAATCATGCCATGGTGGGGGCTGGGCACGCAGCTTACACCGACCGTTTTCATGAGTTAGCAAGGTTGGTTCCACTCTAGTCACCCCGGAATCGAAAAGAATAGAGAGGTACATTTGGGGACTGGCGCCTCAAATCCGGGCAATGGTAACCGCTTCCCGCTCCTCCTACTATTCAGAGCGCGATTCTAAACGCTGGCGCTTTGACTGATGAAATGGTGAGAACGGGAGTTTTGGGTAGAGGAGCAGAAAAGAGAAAGGATTTTGGGGAAACGAGTCGGTCGAGTGCCGGGAAGTTTGATAAAGAGCCAGACAACCAGAAACTTTGTGGCAGTGACGCAGGGCAGGCGAGAGTATGTGGGTCCGCACCCCAAATGTGACAAGTGCAATTATCATCATCCCCCAATGCAGTGCCGCCGAGTGTGCGCGAACTGTAGACGCCCGGGGCATCTTGCAAGAGACTGCAGAACAGCGCCAATATGGTTGCACCGTGAACACGGTTAACCCTGCCGGGAATGAAAGGGCTTGTTATGAGTGTGGGAGCCTTGATCACTACCGAAACATGTGCCACAGGCTGAATCGGGCACCGGGTCAACAAGAAACAACAGCAGCAAGTGATGGCCATAGCTGGAAATCAAGGCCCGACCAATCAGGGGAATACAGCTCGGGGACGTGCATTCGTCATTGGAGCCAACGATGCTCGCCAGGACCCGAATGTTGTCACGGGTACGCACTTACTCAATAATCACTTTGCATCTATACTGTTTGATACTGGAGCAGACAATAGCTTTATATCTTCTGAGTTTGTGCAATTGCTTCAATTAAGCCCTAGTAGGCTAGAAACTAGCTACTCTGTAGAAATGGCCAATGGTAGGATTGTTCAGGCTGATGAAATTATTAGAAAGTGTTTGATAATATTAGAGAATCACGCCTTCGATATAGACTTGATACCCTTCGAGTTAGGAAGTTTCGATGTGATTGTGGGAATGGATTGGTTGTCGAAACACGGGGCCGAGATTGTCTGTCGAGACAAGGTAGTGCGAATCCCTATGTCAGACGGGGGAGTACTCAGAATTCAAGGAGAATACCGGGGAGAAACTTAAAGCTTATTTCCTGCATGAAAGCACGTCGGAGTTTACGAAAACAGTGCTACTCTTTTCTGGCTCATGTGGTTGAAAAGAAAGACGAGGAACTGGCAAATATCCCTATAGTGCGGGATTACCCAGATGTATTCCCAGATGACTTGTCTGGTTTGCCTCCTCAAAGACAGGTGGAATTTCGTATTGATTTGGTTCATGGAGCTACACCGGTAGCAAAGAGACGTATCGGTTGGCACCGTCTGAAATGCAAGAATTATCTAGCCAGTTACAGGAACTACTGGAGAAGGGTTTTATTCGGCCGAGTCACTCACCTTGGGGAGCACCATGCTATTTGTCAAGAAGAAGGATGGGTCGTTCCGTATGTGCATTGAAGTCCGTGAGTTGAACAAACTAACTGTGAAGAATCGGTATCCTCTCCCCAGGATCGACGACCTGTTTGATCAGTTACAAGGAGCTTCGTATTTTTCCAAGATCGACCTTCGGTCTGGATATCACCAACTAAGAGTTTTCGAGGAGGACATACCAAAGACAGGATTTAGAACTCATTATGGGCACTATGAGTTTTTGGTCATGCCGTTTGGATTGACTAACGCACCAGCTGTGTTCATGGACTTGATGAATCGAGTGTGTAAACCTACTTGGATAAGTTTGTGCTCGTATTCATCGACGACATACTTATCTACTCTCGATCGAAGGAGGACCATGAAGAACACCTTCGGGCAATACTGGAACTGTTAGAGAAGAGAAACTTTTCGCCAAGTTCTCGAAGTGTGAATTCTGGCTGCGAGAGGTGAAGTTTTTAGGTCATGTGGTTAACAAAAACGGGATTCATGTAGACCCCGGCAAGATCGAAGCGGTAAAGAAATGGGATACACCCCAGACACCTTCAGAGATACGACAGTTCTTAGATTAGCCGGATACTATCGTCGTTTCATTTTGAACTTTTCAAAGATCGCTCAACCGTTGACATTGCTGACTCAGAAAGACAAGAAGTTTGATTGGGGAGATGCACAAGAACGGGCGTTCCAAACGCTGAAAGATAAGTTATGCAATGCACCGATATTGTCCCTCCCGGACGGAACTGATGATTTTGTGGTGTACTGTGATGCTTCGCATCAAGGGTTGGGATGTGTACTAATGCAGAAAGATAAGGTGATCGCCTACGCTTCGCGACAACTTAAGGTGCACGAGAAGAACTATACGACTCATGATCTTGAGTTAGGCGCTACAGTATTGGCACTTAAGATATGGAGGCATACCTGTATGGAACCAAATGCATCGTATACACATATCATAAAAGCCTTCAACATATTCTGGACCAGAAGGAACTCAATATGCAACAGCGACGTTGGGTAGAGCTTCTTAGTGACTACGATTGTGAAATCCGGTATCATCCGGGGAAAGCTAACGTGGTGGCTGATGCTCTAAGCCGCAAAGAACGCGTGTGAAACCACTACGTGCTCGAGCTGGGATTGACCATTCAAACAAATTTGAAAACTCAGATTCAAATTACACAAAGTGAAGCGTTGAAGGAAGAAAACCTCGCGGGAGAAGAATTCCGAGGGTTGGATAAACAACTGATGTGCAAGGACGATGGCGTACAGTACTTCGTGGACCGTATATGGGTACCCAAGTGTGGAGGTGTACGTACCTTGGTCATGGATGAAGCACATAAGACACGATATTCTATTCATCCTGGCGCATACAAGATGTACCACGATCTCAAAGATCTGTACTAGTGGCCAGGCCTGAAGAAAGACGTTGCCACGTACGTCAGCAGATGCTTGACATGCTCGAAAGTTAAAGCTGAACATCAGAAACCATCGGGATTATTACAGCAACCTGAAATTCCCGAGTGGAAATGGGAGAATATAGCCATGGATTTCATTACCAAACTCCCTAAAACAAGCAACGGGCATGACTCGATATGGGTCGTAGTGGATCGAATGACGAAATCAGCACACTTCTTGCCAATCCGAGAAGACTACAAAATGGACAAGTTGGCGAGATTGTACATTAAAGAGGTCGTGACAAGACACGGAGTGCCGGTGTCGATCATCTCCGACCGTGACGGCCGATTCACTTCACGATTTTGGCAAAAACACTACAGAAAGCAATGGGCACTCGATTAGACATGAGTACCGCCTATCACCCTAAACAGATGGCCAAAGTGAACGAACCATACAAACGCTAGAAGACATGCTGAGAGCGTGTGTAATCGACTTTGGTGGTAGTTGGGATACTCATTTGCCATTGATTGAATTCTCATACAATAACTGCTACCACACCAGCATTGGGTGTGCTCCGTTCGAAGCGTTGTACGGAAGGAAGTGTAGATCACCCGTTTGCTGGGCCGAGATTGGTGAAAGTCAGCTAACAGGCCCAGAGATCATCCAGGAAACGACCGACAAGATCTTCCAAATCAAAGATAGACTGAAAGCCGCTAGATATCGCCAAAAGAGCTACGCTGATAATCGTCGAAAGCCTCTAGAAATCAACGTTGGGGACCGAGTGTTACTCAAGGTCTCTCTTTGGAAAGGAATTGTTCGGTTTGGAAAGAAAGGGAAGTTAGCCCCGAGATACGTTGGACCATTCGAGATTACAGAAAGAATTGGTCCAGTGGCTTACCGATTAAGATTACCACAAGAACTCAACGGTGTGCATGATACTTTCCATGTGTCGAACCTCAAGAAGTGTTTGGCTGACGAATCACTTCACATACCCATTGACGATATCCAAATCGACGAAAAGCTTCATTTTATTGAGGAACCCATTGAGGTCATGGATCGTAAAGTCAAACAGTTGAAGCGCAGTAGAATACCAATTGTTCGCGTAAGGTGGAATTCGAAACGAGGGCCAGAGTTTACATGGGAACGGGAAGATCAAATGAAACTCAAATACCACACTTATTCGTGGATGACACTCTTGGACCTAACTCCAGCTGAATTCGGGACGAAACTCTCTCAACTGGGGGATACTGTGACATCCGTCACCTTAAGGTTCGTCGAACGACATAAATAACATAGAAGTATTATAATTATTTTGCTTTTCTTCATGAACTCCTGCTTTAAGGAATCATGTCTGCTTATATTTCCCTTGTGCCTGTACTTCCTTCGAAAAGTGTGTTAAGCATAAAACTTTTATAAATTCATCACCATTACCACCAAATATAACATTTTTTTAATAAATTCAATCATTGTCATTAATAAAACCATTTTAGGCTATCAAATGCCATTAAACACGCTTTTAACCGTAATATAACGAACATTTTAAGATCGTAATCAACCAAAGCAAATTTTTGGGAAACTCGAGGGTTAAGTGCAGGGACTAAAATTGTAATTTTGCAAACCTGGGCTGGGTATATAAACCCCATTCCCAGCCATTTATCCTCATCTTCATCTTCTTCACCTTCAACCTTTTCTCCACTTTCTCTCTCGATCTAGCACCAAAAATCGTCACATTTGTCGCGTTTTCACTGCCAAATCTTGGTTATCATCCTGTATACGCGTTCCTAGCAGGTAGACAACCTTGTTCACCCGTTTTTGGTTCGGTTTTTTTGCTGCTGCATTTTTAGGGTTTCGGGTGCTCGGGTTCGTCCGAGCACATGAGGTCGAGGTGGTGTGCGTGTGAGGTCTTCTGCTAGTGTTCATGTTTGTGTATGTTTGTTGAGTGTTTCTGGAAGTCCTCGTGGTATAAAACTCGCGTTAGAGCAGCTGGGGGCTGCTCAGCCGACCACAGTCGCGATTCTGCAGTTCAGGCGACTGGGTCTGTCATGCGATTGAGCCGTGCGAGCTGAGTGAGTCGTGCGACTGAATCATGCGTCTAAGTCAATCGTGCGACTGAGTTGTGCGACTAGGCATGTCGTGCGACTGAGTCATGCGACAGGGTGTTTGTATGCGATTGAGTCATGCGTGTGGATGATTGTGTGCGATCGAGTCAGGTGACCGACTGAGTGTATGCGATTGTGCGTGTTTCGCACGACTGGAGTCCAATCGCACGAATGAAGGTTCAATCGCACGAAAGTAGCTAATTCGCACGATGAGGGTTGATTCGTGCGCATGGAGGTTGGGTCGTGCGAATGTGTGTGTTGTGTGGTGCGACTGAGTTCAATCACACGAATGAAGGTTCAATCGCACGAAAGTAGCTAATTCACACGATTGAAGGTTGATTCGTACGAATGCAACGTGGGTCGAGCGTCTAGTCCTGTTGCGTGACTGATGATGAGTGTGAATATCCCTTGAGCGTCTGATGATGATAAGGCAACATCAGTAAAAGTGTCATTGCTTGACCCCAAAGATTAAAGCCAACGCTATCAACATGCACATACTATTTCAATTGAAATAAACCTAAAATTTTACAATTACCGACAACCCCTTTTGAAACTACAAATACTTAACAAGTGTCATCTTTCATAACATTGAGATCTTTACAAGGATGTCATAAGCAATGACGACTACTCGTAGTACTTGGATCTACATAAGATCTGGTACGTGTGTCCGCTTGTATGTGTGTGCCACCCACGACCGAACCGATACAACCCGAACCGACCAAGCATTACTTTACGCTTTATACATGTCATTAACACTTGACAATAACTGTCAATAGGTGTTTGACCGATCATTGCATTCAACTGTTGGAAATCTCGACCCTTCATACTTACCACTTAACATGTGAGTTTCGTGGCCCCTTTTTATGCTTATACTATTTTACAAACATTTACAAACGTGGGGGAAAAGTATGCTCGCCCGTTTTCTGTGCTGTACAACATACATACAATTTTTATACAAGGAATCAACGTGATACTGTGTTGCAAGTACCTATCTAATACATGCTTGGGTCTGCTGTGTGGTTCTATCTTTACAACTATTTAATTCCAGTGTGGGAACCGACGGTTAGGTATTGGTAGTACTACTGGGTTGACACCCCCACCCTCATGTTGGTATACTAGTTAGTACCAACAATAGCCAGGTACGGGTCTTGGGTGAATATACGTCGACAATTTCTTTGTGTACGTCGCTAGGTTTGGTTGCAAAGCTCATGTCATGTGATTTTTACTTGTGTATATAACTGTATTCACGGTATTCCATATCATTTACTTTATACAGCATTACTTACACTTTTATTACTTAATCCTGCGAGCTCACCAATAATTTGTTGACCATTTTTGAGCATATCTTTTCAGGTGATCAAGCTAGCTGAGATTCTAGGTGTGCTGCCTTAGTGGAGACCCTAGGATGCATTTTTGGACTAAACATGTTTGACAAACAGTTACTTTGAACAATGTTGAACTGTGTAAACAATTATAATCTTTTGAAACTTGTTCCCGGATTGTGGGAATTTACATTACAATTTCATCTTTTTGTGATCGTGTGAATCGTTTATCCTGTTATGCTTATGGCTATGTTGTCGTGAACATTGACTATACACGACACAAGTCCCCTTGTTGTCGGGTGTCGTCATGACACGCTTGTCATCATTTTTATTATTGCATCTCTATCGCTTACCATGTGTTATGACGATTCCCGTCTCGTCGCAACCCCGTGTTTCGCTCTTAGTGGGGTGTGACAGCAGTGTTCCCTGGTACAAAGTCATGAGTGAGCTTTCCTGATGATGCCAGTTTCCTTTCCTACTCTATCTCTCTCTCAAATGTAAGCAGTTTCCCATGAAGTTGGGTGAGAGATACTTTATCCAGGTTTGCACTGGAGTGTAGGACAATAGTGTATGTGTCCTATGTCTCAGGCAGTGATCTAAGGAATCTGTTGTTCATCTGGCTATTGGTATATTCATGTTTGACCATTTTTAGCTCAGAGATCAAACAGGAAAAACGCTCAAACTGTTGAGTCAGTGTCTCACCCTTTCTATGAGAGAATGTTTCATATTGTTGGGCAAGGATTTCTCTGTTGTTTGCTAAGACCTCATCAGTTCCACCGAATTGTTCCTTCATTGCATTCCAGAGGTCATGAGAAGTTTCATGATGCATAAGCCCTGAATAGATTTCATTCGGCAGTGCCATGGCCAGAATTCCATGGGCTTTAGCATCAATCTCAAACAGTTTCCGATCTTCATCTGAGTATTGTTCCTTCTTCTTTAGAACCATTTGATTGGTTTCTGGATTGTTCACCATAGGTTTATGTGGACCATGTACCACAGATTTCCAACAACCTGAACTGTTAATAGACAAGTGATGGAGCATTCTTCGTTGCCATATGTTATACTCAGTCCTAACCAGCATCGGAGGCTTGGTTGAAGAACCGGTATTGTGAGGGTCATTAGAAGGAGTAGTCATTCTCAGATTCAACCAAAATCAATTAAGTTTTAACAGATTTAGAACAAAACACAACAAACCAAATTGAACCAAGAGAAAACAAAAGGCAATAAAACGAAAGTAGCAGAAATTCAATTGAACTATAACCGATTCTTGCAAATATGCTAATTCAATCGAATGCAGATATCGATTAGAAGTTTCAATGATCAATTGTTAGATTGATCAATGATTAACCAGCTCTGATACCAATTGTTAGGATTAGTGATCTACGTTTGATTGATTAGAGAGTATTGCAGCGGAAATCAAACAATGAATTAGACAATTCACAAGAATACAGTTGATATTCAAAGTAAGAGCAAACGATTATAGAAAGAATTCTGCAAATCAAATATTTCATTCAATAGGCGCTTTCGTGGTGGCAAAATGTCACACATACAATCAGGTCAATCATCCCTTATATAAGATATGTCGTGGTGGAACATTCCTTATATAGGAGATGTGAGGTCTGCTGATGTCATTTGATAGTGACATCTAACAGAATTATTCAGACTACTGAAAGTTAACACAACTACTAAAGATGTCAAAACAGCTGTCATCTTCTTACAAAAATACTAAGTGTTAACTATCACTACAACTACTGAAAAGAAACTACTGAAACTACAATGACTGGAGAACATGCTCTTCAGTCGTTTTACAAATACTAAAACATAAAAGAAAACTACTAAAAGGAAACCATCACAACAACTGAAGAATGCTTCTTCAGCTGTTGTAACAAACTCTGAAGGCTTCAGTACTTGTACTTGAACTTCAGCTGTTGTCATCAGCTGATGTCTTCAGTCTTTGTACTTCAGCTGTTGATCTTCAGTACTTTAGTCTTTAGCTGTTGATCTTCAGACTTTGGTCTTCAGCTGTTGAAGTCTTCAGTACTTTAGTCTTCAGCTGTTTAAGTCTTCAGCGGTTGTTGTGATGTCTGTGGACTTAGAGGTTTTTCTGATCAGGGTCATTGGTTCTTTTGGTCCAACCAAAATTGAGGTCATCATAGACCCCCACTTGAACTTGCATCCATATGCTTCAAGTTCCATGTCTTTGATGTCCATCTTTGGGTCTTGATCTGGTGCATCTTCCTTTTACAAAATTGTATCCTAATACATTTTTCTAATAAAAGAAATGCACCTAATATATTAATTACATAACCAAATGAACAAATAATTACAACCCAAATAATAAACATAATATTACAACCCAATTGAATGAATAAACCAACCATTCCAATCATCCAAATCAAAAGGCCAAAGGCTAGGTTATGCACACTAACATCCAATGATCATATCATCCAAACATATAATGAAACCCCACTTAAAACCACCAAATTTCAGCCAACATAACTAAAATTTTGGGTTTTAAACATTGTCCAAACAATCAACATTTCATAATATATATCTTTCAAGTCTAATCACTAGCATGTGTGATATGACCTTGAAAGTTTGGGGAATCATTCATACAAATATAGCAGCCCAAAATCAGCCTATAATAAGTGATAATACTTCTTTAAAACGATTTTAAAGACTAAGAACAAGCAAGTTATCCACATAACCGGCTCTTGATGCCATTGATGGGTTTGATAGAACACAAAATAAACAAGTTTAACCTTTTAAACTTTCTGAAAAACGTAGCGGAAGTATAGCATTATAGCATGTTTATCAACTGAAAATTTCATGTTCTTAATGATGTTATAAGATGGAAAAACAAACCCAAATCAAAAGGATCTTTAATATGTGAATAAACAAGCTATGAACATAATGAAAGTGAACATAAAATCACAGCTACATAAAGCTGTGATAAATTACCTTTCCCAGCTGAAATGTCGACCAAAGAAGAGTGATTGGATGCCAGAATTTCGGCCAAAACTCAAGGAAGGAGCCCTCAAGCTTGTATACCCCAAGCCTCCTTGCAAAGCACCTTCTTGTTAGGAAGAATCAACACCAAAACCAACCAAATCGCTCTCAAAACTCCTTATGCTGCTACTCCTGGCCGTAGCTTTTAGAGAGAGAGAGAGAGCCCCTTTTGGTTTTCTTGCATGTATTGAGATATGAGAGAAAAGGTTAAACAAGACAAGTATTGATGTGTGTTACTATCAAGGCCAAGGATCCAATGAAAATAAAGGGGGGTGGGGCGGCCAAAAATTTTAAAAGGGAGGCTTCCCTCTTATAAAATTTAACACACACATATATTATTTAGTCATCTAACTAGTTTATGCAATTAACCATATAATTGTATAAGTAGTATACTCTCATTATTATTTGGTGTTATCCAACTAATTTAGATAAAACATCAAATAATATTATTGAACAAAATATTATACTAATAAGGTGTTCATTCTCATATGCAACTTATTTAGAAAAAAACCCATTTTCTAAATTGGTGTAAATATTTAATTGCATGATCATATCATCAATTAAATATTAATGGGTTTGTTAAGCTTGTTATTGGGTATAACCCGACTTGGATCATTACGTACTAACCGCATCAATATTCTATGTGTCTTGGGCATATAGAACCCTACAACGACAAGTGAATGTTAGTTTTTGGGTCCCAAATTAGTCTCGTCGCAATCTAAGAAACAAGCAAATGTCTCCATTTTAGCTGCAAAAGTAGAGTACATAGCTGGATCAGTAGGATGTTCTCAAATACTTTGGTTGCAAAACCAACTCCTAGATTACAGATTCAATTTTCTAAAAACTTCTATTTACATTGATAGTGTTATGTTTATGACAGCTAATCCTGTTCAACACTAAAAAACAAATCATATTGAAATTCAATATCATATTCTCAAAGATAACTTTAAAAAAAGTTTAATCATTTTGATTGAAATCTCAACAAAAAAATAGTTGGCTGACCTATTTAGAAAGGCCTTTTTCGATAATAGTTTGAGTATTTGGTCGAGTCAATTGGTCTTATTAACTATGTTTGAAAATGGATTTTGAATCATAATAATGATAAGAACCCAACACTAGCTGAAAGAAAATAAAAGTGAAAACTGTCAAAGTTGGCTGTCTGATTGTATATATTGCGCGTGCATGCTTAAAATGAAAAAAAGAAAATAGAAAAATAGAAAATTAAAAAAAAGAAAAAAGATAAATATAAAATGAAAAATCACAAAAATAGAGTTTTGGTACCCAATTATTCTTTTAGGATTGAATTTGCCTTTGCAATATGTGAGAAATGATAGTACATAAGTTTTGATCGGTTACATACTTCGCTTGCGAATAAAGTCTGACGTGATAAGAGATGATGTGTAGGAAAGTTCATGCAGTTATACTGAAATAGTAAATTCTTAGGATTAAACTAAATCAACTATGCTTTCATGTTTGTCCATCTTAGTACCAATGAGTAGTGCTGACTTATTAAATTGATTGCTTGTAAAGTCACAACCTCACACCTAATGGTGATATGAATAACCATGAGATCTATTTATAGCATTTATTCACTTCTGTGTTATGAGTCATCATAGACCTGATGTGACCAGGTATTCTCTACTGTAAGTCATTACGGACCTAGATATTCTCACCTTATGCGAAAGATGCCAATGTGCACAATCCTGTCAAAGTCCAAAATGGATGTCTTATGTGTCTTTATGTATCATTGCTATTTATTTCTTTATGAAATGGGTGCAGAGATTACCTAATGGTTCATCCATGGTGTTTTTCTTGGAGATTATCAAATAGTTACCCATTATGATTCTCTCATTGGCCTAAACGTAAGATCTAGTTATACATATATGTCAGGTGAATAAGGTAAGTAACTGTATTTTCTTGCATATGTTGACAAGGGTTGAACTCTTTATGTCTAAGTGTGGATCACATTAGGTGATATCCAATTGAACCTTAATCAATCCAAGGACTTAAAAAGTAAGTAAGTGGATACTATTTCCAAAAGCACTATTGTTTGTCCTTAGATCTAGTGTCTCCTTTGTTGTGGGAAAGTTGACCTCGAACATACTCGAGTCGGATTTAATCATTGTCTATGACTATCCACAATTTTCTTTTATTCTTAATGTCGTGATCTTAACTAATTTGAACTCACTATAGGATTGTGTTAGGATCTCGGCATCTAGTTTGATCAATTAGATTGGATTTGCAGCGGAATAAGCTCACGAATTAACAAATTTAAACAAGAATACACGAAATTTATCAATGAAACAGTGTTTGTTATTGAGAGAGAATTTCTGCCAAAAGGAATATATTCATTCAATACACGCTTCGGCTCGGCTTTTTCACGCTGTTACAATTAGGTCATCTTTCCTTTTATGAGGAAAGCTGACGTCAGCCGATGTCACTTGACAGTGACATCTAACTGTTATTTAACTACTGAAAGTTAACACAACTACTGAAGATGTCAAACAACTGACATCTTCTTACAAAAATACCAAGTGTTAACTATCACTACAACTACTGAAAAAAAACTACTTAAACAACAACGACTGAAGAACATGCACTTCAGTCGTTTTACAAGTACTGAAATAGAAAATAAAACTACTGAGAGGAAACCATCACAACAACTTAAGAATGCTTCTTCAGCTGTTGTAACAAACTCTGAAGACTTCAGTACTTGGACTTCTTGAACTTTAGTTGTTGTCATCAGCTGATATCTTCAGAGTTTGTACTTCAGCTGTTGATCTTCAGTACTTTAGTCTTCAGCTGTTGATCTTCAGACTTTGGTCTTCAGCTGTTGAAGTCTTCAGACTTTGGTCTTCAGCTGTTGAAGTCTTCAGTACTTTAGTCTTCAGCTGTTGATCTTCAAACTTTGGTCTTCAGCTGTTGAAGTCTTCAGTACTTTAGTCTTCAGCTATTGAAGTCTTCAGTACTTTAGTCTTCAGCTGTTGATCTTCAGACTTTGTCAAACAGCTGATCAAGTCTTCAGCAGTTGTTGTGATGTCTTGTGGGACTTAAAGGTTTTTCTGATCAGGCTCATTAGTTCTTTTGGTCCAACAAACTCCCCCTGAACCAATGCAGCTAAAATCTTTAAGCTTATTGAAGATGTTCCACTTATTATG
Source organism: Flaveria trinervia (assembly GCA_025506515.1). Lineage (NCBI taxonomy): Eukaryota > Viridiplantae > Streptophyta > Magnoliopsida > Asterales > Asteraceae > Flaveria > Flaveria trinervia. The sequence continues at coordinate 99,119,580 of CM046444.1, forward strand.
GCAGAAAGAATGGTCTTTTCGTCTTCTAGATCAACTCAGAACCCTTGTAAGCACAGGCCTGGGAAGAAATCTCAATGATGTGTTTGACAAAGGATGGATGGGAACTCTGTGTTGGGGAACTGGACACGAAGCTATTACCCCATCCATGAGATCTACTTCCCAAATATGAGTCTGTAAGACTCCCTTGTATAGGCCTCAAGGAAGGTTACTTGTTCCTCCATGGTAAGCTCTTCTGCTTCTCCTTCAAAGAGTGACTCTGGCCCATAATACTCAGAGAGGTATTTGACCTGCTTCCCATTTTTTAGTTCCACAGTTTTTATGACTCTATATGCAAATTCATCTGGGTGAATACCCTCTATGAACAACTGGAGCTCATTCTTTCTAACTTCCTCAAGCCTCCTATACACTAACCCCTTTTTCACCACTTTATTCTCCAGCATCTTTTATGTGGTCAGTTTAGCTTTATAGGCTCTCTTGAAGTCATCTAGGATCTCCCAGGTGATACTACAAAGGCCAGTGAGATCACTTCATCTACAATCTTCTTTACTTGGCCAAAGTATCTCTATGGAATATTTTTCTTTTGAATCCTATGAGACACCCTGGGATCAGGCCAATCCTCACTCTCTCTTTTTGATATTGAAAAGTATGTCTGAGAGTGTATAATCTCTGAGCATGTTTCTTCATATTGATGATTGAAGATGTGGCAGCGTATGCTTTGTCGACTCTTCTCAACAGTTCCTCATCATGCTTTTTTTAGTCTGGAACAAATGAGAATGAGTCAATGCGGATGGCTCATTCGTGCGATTGAACATACGACTAGTCCAGTCGCACGACTGAACATATGACTGGTCCAGTCGTACGAATGGCTAATTCGCATGGTCCAGTCGTACGAATGGTCCATTCGCATGGCCCAGTCATATGAATGGTCCATTCGCATGGCCCAGTCGTACGAATGGTCCATTTGCATGGCTCGGTCGCATGAACGGGTCTGCAGCCGCCAGGGCTGCCCAAAACCCTAATGTGACGAATTCAACATGAACCGAAACAAAGTAGACATCATCAGATTCGAAAGGGTGACAGGAACGTGGTTTCGAATTCGATTTGAACATAGAAGCAACACACGTAACAAGATCTGAGTAAAACACGAAGAACACGAAGTGGGTTTAATGTCAAGATCTGAAATTCAATCCAGAAATCAAGAGCTCGGGTTGCTAGAATGATTGTTAGATCATTCCAACAGTAACCTGCTCTCATACCAATTGTGAAGTTGCTGGATCGGTAAACATCCGAGCATGTTCTTGACGGAAGGATAAACAACAGCACAACCAAAAAGTCAAATAATAATACGAACTATAATTGAATGGTTTCATTGATAAAACCTAACGATTACAAGTTCGTTACAACATAAGAATCAAGACTCTTGGCAAGGGGAAGATCGAGCATGATCTCCCCTCTCATCTGGCAGCCCTAGGCTCCCGGGCAGACTCCTTTCTCCCCTTCACCCTTCTACACATTAAAACTGGTATATATATAGGCCTCGGCCCATATTAGATGCCACTGGGCCCATTCGTGTGATTGGACCATGCGTATGGTTCAATCGTACGACTGGACCATGCGTATGGTTCAATCGTACGACTGGACCATGCGTATGGTTCACTCGTATGACTGGACCATGCGTATGGTTTAATCGTACGACTGGACCATGCGTATGGTTCAATTTACGACTGGACCATACTTATGGTTCAGTCTTACGAATGTCCCAATCGCATCTCTCAGTCGCACGGCTGGTCCATTAGCATGGCTCAGTCGTACGACTGAGTCTCATTCGCATATGCTCCTGCGAATGACCCAGTTTCATGTGTTTACAACATATCAGGTGTATAACATTAAGCCTAGACTATTCGACAAGCAACGGGCACACTATATATGACTATATATGCTCCAACAGTTTTTGTCTAAGCCATGCTTGTGAATAGTGCCCAATCTCCTGGACCGTACTCATGCATATGAGAAGTTTTAACTAAACGTAACTAAGTGTGATCATGGATCAAAATCTCATTTATCTCAATAGTGTCCATACGCCTTCACAGTTGTCATGCGCCTAAGAGTTTCTACACTTATATATATTCAATATTTTTGAGAATTCTACATTTTCACACTCAAACTCACTAAAACTCTCTGTTGCTCTCAATTCGCACTCGATACATTCATTCACTTATTATTTGATTGATTTCATGTTAATCTTTGTGATAAATAGATAATCATTGAATCTAAACTTCATATTGAACTTATACCATCGGATTTGGTTACTTGATTCGAACATTGATTACGCATTTCATGTCTATTTGGGCGTTCGAATCCTAAGGGTTTTAAAAAACTTGCAAGTTGTGATTTAAATGTGAAATAATAACTAAACTTGAAATTAAATTAATTGTTAAAACATTTTTTGGATCATGTTGTAATATTCAAAACCTAATTTCATCATCAAGTGTTTTCGATGATTTAGTGTTCACAAGTCGACCCTTTTGAATAAGAACTAAATAATAAAATTTATATTTTTAATTAAAATGATATGTGAATCATCATAATTCACATAATAAACAGATTTTAAAAGGAGTTTCCATGATTTAGTACTCTCTAATCATTTGAACTTAATTTTGAATGTGCTCTTCCCATGTAGAGTGTATTCAACACTTATAAAGTTTACGTGAAAATTGATTAAGTTTTCAAAATTTAAAATGTGTTAATTCTATTGAAAATTAACAAATGTGCATACTTCATGGTGTTTTAGTTGGTTTAATCTCAAAATGTTAATTCAAAATTTTAACTAGTACATTCTATGTTCTTAGTGTACAAAACACTTAAAAAATTTCTAGGTGTTATTGGTTCAAAATTGGTAACACATAATGTGATTTAAATCATTGTAATTCATATATACTTATCCTTTGTCTTTTGTCAATAGATGGATGATCTAGAGTTTGAGCCAAAGCATAATGTAGAAGCCTTTCTGAATGAAGATGTTCGTGATGCTATGGGCTATGAAAGATTATTAGATTCTTGTTGAGGACTAAGTATGTATATGTCATATATGCTTATTTGATCAAGAAATTTAGAAGAACAGATAAAGTGGATAGAGCTGAATAAGGGAGGAAAGTTGTTTGAGAGTTTATCACTTATTATAGGATGATTGAGGTCTCTGAGTAGTCAATTAGAGATGCTCAAAGATTGGGTAACAATGATGCTCAAGATTTAGCTGAGCTTACTTTTAATGAGTGTACATATACGTTCATTGCTATGGGTATCCTAATCATTTACAAAGAAGCAATTCTTTAGAGCTAGAGTACATAACAACAAAAAACTCTTATACTCTATATCTTCCAAGATTGCATGTCAAATTGAGTGCAGGATGGAATTCATTTCTGGTTGATATTGCATCTCCCATTGTAGTTGTCGCCACAAACCAAAGATTCAATATGGCAAAGTGGATCTTGAACGGGTTTATATTAATATTGAGAAAAGGATAAGGAATAAATACTTTATGTATTCTAGGTTTCTTAAAATGATCATAAATGAAGAATACCCAGATCTACATGCTTCTGGAGTGAGTAGTGAAAGACTAGAGTTAGAGCATACGTCTAAAACTATATATAAAATACTTGCTATCATTACTAGTACTCAGAATGTGCCAATGTCTGGTTATATGAGGGAAATAGAAAGAGATGAGGTGAACATAGGTGAAGATCTCTTTCACTTGACTAAGGTTGAACCAATTGATCTAAGTGATCTGATAGAAGATCTTCCTTAAGGTTTGTCTGATTCTGATGCTGAAGAAATGAGAATGAGTAAGAAGAGGGATCTAAGAGTGAATAAAGTTCTTCCTCTAGTAGTGATGAAGATGATGATGATGATAATGCAAGAGAGAATGTAATTGATGTTGAGAAAGAAGGAGATAAGGAAGTTGACAGTGAAGAGATTGAATATGGTAATAAGAATGATGATGTTAATGATGCTAATGTTGGTGATGATGTAAATAATGATGAGAATGATAATGGTGATAATGTTGATGTAGGTGATGATGCTAATGAGAATGTTGATGAAGGACTTGAACAACAACAAAACATTGATTTTGTTTACACTGATGTAGATATGTATGAGCCTATTCAAGTATATCTCCTGTTGTTGAATCTCCAATCCAAATTGCGCATGAAAATATGATTGCTGAGAAGTCTTGCCTCAAGCCAACACAAAATGTTTCAGTCCAAATTGAGGTCTTAAACACTAAGTTGATTATAGAGTCATTGAAGAAAAAAATACTAACCAGTTTGGGTTGATTGAAAAGTTGAAAGAAGAAAATGAACTATTGAAAGCTAATTCTTTAAAGAAAAATTCGATGATTGCTGAGTTAGAAGAAAAATTCAAAATGTTATATGAAGAACATGTTACGCTAAAAGAGCTCATTATATGTTGAAAGAAAGCTTCAAAGCTCAATATCAAGCACCTGATATTGTACCATCAAAAAAGGAGACAACAACTAAAATTCAAGCTATTGAAGTTGAAAGAATGTTTGAAGCTGATAAAGGAAAGAGAAAGATAAATGAATTGTTGCCTAAATCATCTTCTATCACACCATCAAAAATACAAAAAACTATGATGAATCTTTGAATGTTGATGAAGTTAATATTCAAAAGAAAATAGAAGCTTTAAATGATGTCGATATAGATTTTCCTGATGATTGGTATGATGAGGTTTTGGAAGAAGCAGATGTTTATGAAGTACTTGATTTTTCTAATGAAACTATACAAGAAGACATCCCAATTGAAATAGATGATAGATATAATAAATTGGTTCAAAAGAAGTACAACCTTTTCTTCTTGGATGATCTGACTATTTCTTAAACTAATGAAGAATATAAGAAATGTTTGTTAGCAGAGTCTACAGCTCTAGTTGATCCTCATGAGATTTGTTTGGAACATGGTGAATGGACTCCAATAAATGCAAGTATTAAAATCAATGATATTCCAAATTATAAACTTCACCATCATGATCCATAAGATATGAGTATTATTGAGTTGAGAATTTTGTTACAATCTAGAAATTATCCATGGAAGAGACTTAATAGACTGGAATGTACTTCTCAAAAAATTAGTTACAAGTTTTCAAGCAAAAAGAAGCGAAATGTAATGCCCGGTTATTTTTTTCAAAAGTCAAAAAAGTGGAATAAAGTGAAGAAAAAGAAGAAAAAGAAATAAAGCCCAAATCTAGGGGTTAAAAGTGTCCAAAAGGAGAAAATATTTGAAAAGTAGGTGTAAAAGGTGGTATGGCCACCCATGTGTCACACACATCACAAATCCTCATATTTTAGAGATAGAAAGTACCAAGTGCAGCAGAGACTCTTAGTTTTAGAAAGAAGAACAATAAAGAATTTGAATTCAAGGTAAGAATTAATGGTTTTATGATGTTCTTGACTAGTTATATCCTAGGGTTTCTTATGGGTGCTGTATATGTTTGGGTATGTTTCTAGTGGTTTCTAGGCAGTTGAATTCAATTTGCAAATGACTTTAGAAGAAGCCATACTCAAGAGCTGCAAAGGTGTGTTCTAGATGAAGGGATTTTAACAAGTTTATCAAAGTTGTTTAACCATTTTAAACATAAAACGCAGCGGATAATCATTTTAACATCTTGTTAGAAGTTTACATAAAACATTTTATGTTGATAAAACCCTTTAAGATGGATCTATTTGCATGAACAAGTAACTAACAAAACAAGCAACGAAAGATAATGAAAACTACATTTCAAAGCTTTCTTTTGAGATGAGAAGGATAATGTTCTTGATGGCAAGACTCCAAATAGCAATCCTCAAGAAGTAATACCCCAAGCTCCTCCAAACACCCACTTGCTAGGTTGTGTTGCACCACTTAAAAGAATCTCTCTTCCAAGTCAATTTCCAGCCAAGAATCCCTGCTTGAAGGCTGAAAATGAACTTGTTTTCAGCCCTAAAAACGAGTTCTAGAGAGAGAGATGAGAGAATTTCTATTGCTTTGTGTGTGAGAGAGAAAAGTGTGTTCTCTTTGGAAGAGTGTAATACATTGGTTGCTTGGAACAACAACAAAATAGAGAGTTCCAAAGCCCCTTAGGGGCGGCCGAATTCACTCCCCAAAGGGGAGTTTCCCTCTCATTTTTCATTTTAAAATGTACACTTTCAACCTTATGTTTTTATAAAATTAAATCCCTTTTAATTTTATAACAATAACACCACTATATTTGTCATTGTTTAACTAATTTAAATAATGAAACAAATATCTCTCATGAACAAATTATTATATATAATCTTGTTCATTTACAAAAGCAATGTTTTTAGAAAACCCGGTTTCTAAATTGGTGCTAATATTTATTCGTATGATCAAATCGACGGACAAATATTTATTGGTGTTTGTTTGGCTTGTTATTGGGTATGACCCGACTTGGATCATATCACACTAACCACATCAATTTAATATGTGTTTTGGGTAGATCACTTCTTTCAATCTCCAACTTGCATAAGATTCATAGTAGATTGATGCAAGCAGCAAATAACGCCTAGCAACGGTTTGCTACCCCTAGTGTATATGATTAAGTGCCATTCAATAACATCATCCTCTTCAAGTACCTTACTTGAAATGTTTTAGGTGAATCAATCATCTATCCTTTTGTTTCAGATGTCATGTTGAATCCAGAGACACAGGATTGTCATTCTCCGATGATTCAACTTTAACAGGCCTTAGACATCTAGCTCTCAACGAATAAGAGGAACAAATTCCATCTTGACTACATACGTCTCTCACAATCACCTTATATCATACCTGAACCTAGCCTTATGTACTGCCAATCTTTCATAACAGTAAAGAACTAAGTCAAAGTACAATACTTGGTGAATGTCAAGACCCAATATGTATCTTAGGTCTGAGGATGCAATGATATTTGCCTTTACTCAATATCTCTTATGACTAATCACAAAGATTCCATGCATAAATAATTGAGAGCGGGTCAGTCCTATATCTATATCCCATAGATATCAATGAACTTTGGTAGCAACCTCTTCCTCCATATTCATACCTTATGAATATCAACCAATCCAAGTTCATTATAGTCTTACATTCATAGTTGTTCCCACAAGTATGATCGACTATGGACGTTTAGAATAACTTACTTATTCACGGATTTAAAACATGCTAAAATAGAAGAACAAATGAAAGTTATAACCATATAATTAAGTTAAATAACATAAGTTCCAATAATAAAAAAAAATAAAATCAAATCCAGTCATTAGAATATTGAAGTCCCATGGCACAAACATGACCTTCATGCTTTGCCTTTTCAAGGAGCTTTGTGAGTGGATCCGCAATGTTTTTATTAGTGTGAACCTTGTGAAGACATATCTTTCCCTTTTCAACTTCATCCCTTATGTAGTTGAATCTCCGCTCAATGTGCCTTGTTTTCTGATGTGCACGGGGTTCCTTGATTTGTGCAATCGCACCCTTGTTATCACAAAGAATCTCCAGAGGATCCTGAATCGAAGGGACTACCCCTAGATCGGCTATGAATTTCTTCAATCATGCAGCTTCCTATGCTGCCAATGAAGCAGCGACGTATTCTGACTCTGTAGTGGACAACGCTACGACTTCTTGCTTTGAGCTTTTCCAAGAAATAGCTCCCCCATTCAGGATAAAGATGTACCCCGATTGAGATCGTGAATCATCTCGATCGGTTTGGAAACTCGCATCCGTGTAACCCTTTACAACGAGTTCCTCTTCACCAGTCCCGTAGATCAAGAACATGTCTTAGTCCTCCTTAGGTATTTTATAATGTTCTTAACAGCCATCCAATGACTATTACCATGATTTTGCTGGTATCTACTTGTCATGCTGAAAGCGCATGACACGTCCGGTCTAGTGCATATCATTGCATACATGATGGATCCTATAGCAGATGCATATGGGATTGCCTTCATTCTATTCTGCTCCTCCTTTGAGCTTGGACATTGAGTCGTACTCAATATTGTCCCTCTCTGAATAGGTACAGTACCTTTCTTAGAGTTTTCCACCTTGAACCTTTTCAAGATTTTGTCAATGTATGCACTTTGATTTAAACCAATCAGCCGCCTTGATCTATCCCTATAGATCTTTATTCCCAAAATATTGGCAGCTTCACCAAGATCCTTAATGGAAAAGCAGCTTCCAAGCCAGGCTTTTACATCTTCCATTGTTGGAACGTCATTCCCAAACAGTAGAATGTCATCGACATATAATACTAGGAAGGTTATTGTGCCCACTAGCCTTCTTATACACACAAGCCTCATCAGCGTTTTTGATGAAGCCAAATTTCTTGATCTCCTCATCAAAACGGTGATTCAAGCTTCTTGATGCTTGTTTCAATCCATAGATTGATTTCTTTACTTGCATACTTTATTAGGGTGTTTTGGATCAACACAAACCTTCAGGCTGAACCATATAGACATCTTCCTCAAGATATCCATTCAGGAAAGCGGTTTTGACATCCTTTGCCAAATCTCATAATCATAATGAGCAGCTATGGCAAACAATATCCTTATGGACTTTAGCATCGCAACAGGTGAGAAAGTTCATCATAATCAACCCCTTGAGTTTGAGTGAAACTCTTTGCTACAAGTCTAGCCTTATAAGTATCCAAGTTTCCATGCATATCGGTTTTCTTCTTGAAACCCCACTTGCTACCAACTACTTTGGAGTTAAGAGGTGGTACAACCAAGTCCCATACTTGATTGTCATGCATGGATTGCATCTCAACGCTCATGGCTCAAGCCATTTGTCATAATCGAATTGGGCATTGCATCATGGTATGTGGTTGATTCATCTGAATCTCCACATAGCATCCATCCATGAAAAATCGTATCTTTCAGGTGGATTACTAGTTCTACCACTTCTGCAAACGTTTTGTGTGTATTGATCATCCACTTGATCATCTTCAACATCCTCATGTTGAGTGCTAGTTTCAACCAAACGTGCGTCGGGTTGTGGTTCTTGATCCTCCTCAAGATCTACTATTCTACTACTAGTTCCTTCCATAAGGAACTTTGCTTCTAAGAACTCACCCTTTCTCGTAACAAACACCTTTTGTTCCAGTGGATCATAGAAATAATATCCCATAGATTCTCTAAGGTATCCTACAAAAATACACTTGGTGGATCGGACTTCCAACTTGTTTGGGGTGGGAGTCTTAACATAAGCCTCATAACCCCAGATCCTTAAGTATGATAGGTATGGAACTCTTCCATGCCATATCTTAAAATGTGTCCTTTCCACCATTTTGGTTGGGGCCATATTTAAAATATGGGCCGTGGAGAGCAAAGCGAAACCCCAAAATGTTAGAGGTAATATGCTTCTAGCCATCATAGATCGGACCATATCCAATAAGGTTTGATTCCTCCTTTCAGACACACCATTATGTTGTGGTGTTCCAGGTGGAGTGAGTTGTGAGACAATCCCACAACTCTTAAGATGATCTTGAAAAGCATCACTTAGGTATTCACCTCCTCTATCGGTGCGGAGAACTTTAATCGACTTGTTGAGTTGATTTTCTACTTCATTCTTGAAGATTTTGAACGTTTCAAAAGCTTCATCTTTGTGCCTTAAAAAGTACACGTACCCATAGCGACTATAATCGTCGGTAAAGGTAATGAAGTATCTTTCACCATTCCTAGTCATTGGCTTAAAAGGACCACATACATCCAAATGTATGATACCTAATAAGTCTTTTGCCCTTTCGTTAGTTCCACTAAAGGGTGCCTTAGTCATTTTTCCTTGTAAACAAGATTCACATACATCAAATGAATCACATTCATTTGTTTTTAAAAGACCATTCTTTTGAAGTGTTTGTATACGTTTCTTGTTTATATGACCAAGACGACAATACCAAAGATAGGTATCACTCAAATCCAACTTGAGTTTCTTGGTGTTAGTTTGGTACAATGAACTATTTAATGTATTTTCATGAACCAATTCATAATACCATTAATGGGAATAGCTTTAAAATAGAACATTTCATTTAAAGAAACATGAATATCATTTTCAACAAAAGATAATACATAACTATAATGTCTTAATTGGGAAACAGAAATAATGTTCCTAGTCAAACTACGAGCATACAAAACATTCTTCAAAGTTACTTCCAAACCACTTGGAAGTTTTAGGATGTACTCCCCACGAGCTTCAACTTTGACTTTGGTTCCATTGCCCATGAAAAGGCTAACATCCCCTTGATTGAAGTCCCTACTTCTTTCGAACTCCTGCAACAAATTGCAAATATGAGTTCCACATCCGGTATCTAATACCCATGTGTTAGAAGATGTAATATTGAGATCAATATGAATCATGTAAATTGTACCTGAGGTTTGCCCCGCGTCCCTCTTTTCTCTCAACTCTTTGAGATAGATTGGACAATTTCTCATCCAATGCCCTATCTCACCACACTTGAAACATGGGTCGTTTGCAACAACCTTCTGCTTCTTCTCCTTGGGCTTCGGAGGTTTTGCCCTGACGACCATCTTCCCTTTTCCCCCAGCGTGCCCCTTTCCTTTGGCAACAATTGCCTTAGGAGGGGGTTGAGACCTTTTCTTCCTCCCACCTTCATTGATGGTGAGAACGGGTAAAACCCTTTTACCCATTCCCTCCTCGGCTGTTTTGAGCATTGAATGAAGTTCATTTATGCTCTTGTCCAATCCGTTCATGTTGTAGTTCATGACGAATGCCTCAAACCTTTTAGTTAGGCCATTAAGGATCAAATCCGTGGCCAACTCCTTTGAGACAGGACAATTTAGCCTTTGAAGGCAGTCGATGTGGCTTTTCATCTTGAGAACATAAGATGAAACTGATTAGGATTCCTCCATCCGACAGGCATGAAGCGCTCGAACCGTTTCGAAGCGCTCCACCCTAGCTTGTTGCTGGAATGTTTCCCGCAACTGGGTGATCATGTCATAAGTTCCATGGAGCTCATATTCCTTTTGGAGGTCGGGTGTCATACTTGTTAACATTAGGCAAGAGACTGGGATGGAGTCTTCCATATATTTAACCCAATCATTATAGGCCCCTTCATCCTCCTCGTTGGGTTCATTGGGGATGGGATCATCAAGGATGTAGGCCCGCTTTTCTTTCTTGAGAACGATTCTCAGTTGCGGTACCAGTCGATGAAGTTGTTAGGTGTTAGACGATCCCTTTGAAGGATCGCCCTTAGAGATTGGTTGTTTTGGTTTGGTACATCGTTATTAGCGTTGTCGTTATCGGCCATCTACAAGATTTTACAAAGTTCCATTTTAGTACTCTTTGATATAATAATATTTTATTTATTAATACCCTTTTATGTCTCATAGAAGACTAATAAATAAAAATTTTAGAATCTAACGTTATTTTTAAATTAACAAGGTAGTCATGAATGACAATTGCAACCTATTGCAACTTCTAATGGTATGGGATCGTTTGAACATCTTATGTTTGAAACGGCATGTTTATCCCATCAACACCTTTGTAAAACATATTTTAGGTGATCCATTCAATATATTTCACAAATCAAGTCGTCCTACTTACACACATGTGTGAGTTTACTACATAAGTGGTTAGGTGACATTTATCCCACAAACATAGTATTCTCACCTCAAGTTACAAGTTCCCTCAAAATGGTTAGGTGACCTTTATCCCACTAAGAGTTTGCAAGTAATCTAAGTGTTGTGTAAAAGGATGGTGTTAAACTTGTTTCAAAAGGGATTTAGTTTAGTTTTGAAACCTCTATGTACCATATGATTGTATGCATTCAACCATATGGTACCCAATTTGTTCTTTTATATAAAACCCATTTTATTTTGCAAATCATTAACCCTTTTATAAAACCATTCTATTAGTGCTTAATGATTAGAGAACCAATTTCTTGTTATAGCATGTTTTAATAGACGTTTGTTAATCATATTCAAATATTCAAAACAAATATCAACATAAGCAATCAACCAAGCATAAACAATCCATTCACATATGCATAACAAAGCGTACTAAATTGAGCACACTTGTTAGCCAAAACAAGTGTGTCAAAAGGTCTTGTCCTAAGGGTTTAGAACATGACACAAGGATGGCAAAAGGACTCCCACTTGAAACCACATCTTCAAGCATCCTCTTTGTCCATCTTTTCTTCAAATCTTGATCTTGAGCATCCTTACAAAATATGTATCCTAATACAATTTTCTAATAAAGGAAAAACTCCTAATATATTTATTACAAACCAAATGAATAAATAAATTACAAAACAAGACTTTCAACATATAATAAGATTATTACCTAACCAAATGAATAAAACATGGCAATCAATCCATGAATCCACAAGATCAAGGCTTTGTTATGCATAACTAAACAACATATCCCAAAAAGGAAATCATCCAACTCAATCATGGCTTCATGTAATTAAAAAATCCAACAAAAATATTATTTTTTTATACACACTGCTGTCGCACAGCAGCATCATGAAAAAAATTGGATTTTTCAATTTTTAACAAAATTAAAACCACAAGATTCAAGTCATCTCAATGCATATAAGATTAACCAACTTGAATCAAGAGAAACCAAGCTAAATCTTGAGCTCTAGGGTTTCTAATAACCCAAGAAAAGACACAAAGCGATCAAAAGAAGTTAGTGTCCATGCAACCGGCTCTAGATGCCATTGAAGGGATTTTAACAAGTTTATCAAAGTTGTTTAACCATTTTAAATGTAAAACGCAGCGGATAATCATTTTAACATCTTGTTAGAAGTTTACATAAAACATTTTACGTTGATAAAACCCTTTAAGATAGATCTATTTGCATGAACAAGTAACTAACAAAACAAGCAACGAAAGATAATGAAAACTACATTTCAAAGCTTTCTTTTGAGATGAGAAGGATGATGTTCTTGAAAGCAAGACTCCAAATAGCAATCCTCAAGAAGTAATACCCCAAGCTCCTCCAAACACCCAGTTGCTAGGTTGTGTTGCACCACTTAAAAGAAACTCTCTTCCAAGTCGATTTCCAGCCAAGAATCCCTGCTTGAAGGCTGAAAATGACCTTGTTTGCAGCCCTAAAATCCGAGTTCTAGAGAGAGAGATGAGAGAATTTCTATTGCTTTGTGTGTGTGGGAGAAAAGTGTGTTCTCTTTGGAAGAGTGTAATACATTGGTTGCTTGGAACAACAACAGAATAGAGAGTTCCAAAGCCCTTTAGGGGTGGCCGAATTCACTCCCCAAAGGGGAGTTTCCCTCTCATTTTTCATTTTATAAAATGTACACTTTCAACCTTAGGTTTTTATAAAATTAAACCCCTTTTTAATTTTATAACAATAACACACTATTATTTGTCATTGTTTAACTAATTTAAATAATGAAACAAATATCTCTCATGAATAAATTATCTATATATAATCTTGTTCATTTACAAAAGCAATGTTTTTAGAAAACCCGGTTTCTAAATTGGTGCTAATATTTATTCGTATGATCACATCGACGGACAAATATTTATTGGTGTTTGTTTGGCTTGTTATTGGGTATGACCCGACTTGGATCATATCACACTAGTCGCATCAATTTAATATGTGTCTTGGGTAGATCACTTCTTTCACTAGAACCCCTCGTTTACTAGCTTATTACTCATTTTGGGGCTGGAAATTCATGAACATATCTTTTTATAAAACTTGGTTTTATTCCTGTATGTATGAATGTATGTATACTGTGATTGCGATGTGATGTTGGACTATGTTCATGCTTGTTGATGTTATGGTTGTGTTTCTAAGGCTTAGAATGTGAGATTTAAGCGTAGAACATGTTAGTTGGTGTTGGGTAACTGAGATTTGATGTTTAGGGCTCATATGTTTAAGTTTTAGAATCTGCCTAGGTATGTAGAAGTCAATGTGGATGGGCAATGGAAAGTCAATGCGAATGAACAATTAATGCGGATGAGCATTGATTATTAAGTAAGTCAATGTGGATGGAAAGTCAATGCGGATGAACAGTTAATGCGGATGATCATTGACTATTAAGTAAGTCAATGCGGATGAAAGTCAATACGGATGAATAGTCAAAGCGGATGAACCTTTTTAATATGTATGATTATTTTCCCTTGGCTTTACGTGGTATGTTAATGATGAAATGAAAGTATTATGTAACGTAAAATGGAAGATAATGAAAAGAGGAACATCATGAATGAATGCATGCATGAATAATCGATGGAAGGTAATGCAACTCTTGCAAGCCTTGTATGTCGGGACACACCCCAATGTTGGGTGTTAGCCTAATGGTGTGCGGGTTAGCTACCCCAGAAAGATGCACATCGGGGTCATTCTTTGTGATTGACCATTTGTATGGAACCATTGTTGCTTATCTTTGGTACTGTGGCCAGGCTGCTGTGCGCCATGATAGAAGGTCTATGATAAACTTTGGCCTAGTACCAGCTTTATGGATGACGGAAGGGTATAGCAAATGACAATGGTACACCTGAATTTACCTTCGGTACAGTGGTTAGCCTACTTTGCACCATGATGGAAGGTCTATGATAGACTTCGGCCCAGTACCAGCTTTATGCATGACGGAAGGGTAAATTCGTGGTTTTGACGGAATGAAAAGATGTAATGATGAACGTATGAATGAAAGCATGATAGTTATATATGAAATGAATGATAATGACATACGATGAAAGAACGAAAGTTAACCAATGAATGATGAAGATAATAATGATATTATCTATGTGTACGTATGATGTGTGATAACATGTTAAACTAAGGAATGGTTTAATGAATGTAAAGTATGTTTTATGTTAAAACTAGAACTCACTCAACAACGCTGACATTTTATTCATTTTCTAGTTGGCAGGTGAGCATTGCTGAGGATGGCACGGGGCAGCTACTTGGCATTTGGATGGCATTATTTTGTTAATCTTTTTACATTGTAATGTGAACAAATGACATTGTGTAACAAATGTTGTATTATTTTGCAAAGGCATTTATAATGAAAAAGTTATTTTAATGTTCCACGGCGATGTTTTATGAAAGTTAAATGTAATTATATGTTTTATGAGCGATGATTGGCCAGCTGTAAGCATCCTGGGAACGAGGCCTTACAAGTGGGTATCACAGCCAAAGTTTAAGTGAAACGGGTAATTTTTCGAAATAAACCTTATCTTAAACTGAATATAGGATGGAAAGGAAGGGATGCAAGTCCGAGTAGCTGCGTGCCCTTAGGTATTTTCATAATGTTAATTGGTATTACATGTGCATGTTATGTGGTTATATGTTGGTTGTAGATTTAGATACTGATGTAGTCAGGGCAGGTATTGCTTGGGGCATGAAGAGTAAAGTAAGTGGCTAATCACAACTGGCCACTGTAATTAGGGACTTACTATACTTGACATAAACTGAGTTGTTCCCTTGAATGACCATGTTGGTGTGTAATATTCCAGTGTGAGTTAGAGGATGGCCTGTGGTAAATCATCAAAAGTTTCTCGTGGTGGTGGTGGACGTGGTGCTAAACCACGGGTCACGAGAAGAAGGCCTAGAGCCGAAAAGGTGGTTCATGAAGAACCTGAGACCCCTCATCCGGAGGGTGGAGATGAGAGTGCTAATATGAGAGCCTTAGTGAAGGAGGCGGTCGTGGAGGTAGTGTATTAGGTGATGCAGATGATCCTACCATCTGTGGTGACCGAAGTGATAAAGGTTGTTACAGATGGGGAGAGAAGGGAAACGAGTAGACCTACAGGCGAAAGAAGATAGCCCGAAACTGAGATGGTTCTGTCTGATGAAGAAGAGCAAGAGGAAGAAGGAGAGCCTATGCCGGAGGCGGCACGAGGCTATAACTATGGGGCATTCCAATGGTGCAAGCCCCCTAATTTTGATGGAAATGGCACCGCTGCTGCTCACCAATGGGTGAGGGAAATGGAAGTACTTCTGAATATCAACGAGTGCCGAGAGGACTAGAAGGTGAAGTTTGCTGCCCACTTGTTTGTGGACTCGGCTCTGTGTTGGTGGGATAATATAGTCCAAGCCGAGGCTAGTCGGGCAATTGGGAAAATGAGGTGGTCTCAGTTGAAGAAATTGGTAGTTGAGGAGTTTTGTCCTCGCCGAGAGATGGATAAGGTGGAAAGAGAGTTCCTGCAGCTGGAAGCGGGAACGATGACACATCAGCTGTACACCACCAGGTTTAATGAAATTGCATGGTTGGTGCCGGATCAGGTGACACCTCTGTCACAAAAGATCAAGTGATTAATTCAGGGCTTGCCGGTGGATATTCGTAGGCACATGATCGCTGCCCGACCAAGCACGTTTAGGTCGGCGGTGGATTTGGTAGGGAAACTGTATGATGAGAGGACGGTGGGGGTGACCGAAGGTAGCAGGAAGGGGTGGAGACCGGATTTGGAGTTGGAAAAGGTTTTGTCGAGGCGGTTTCACAAAGAGTAATAAGAAGGCATCGGTGGATGATCGCCGTGTGGCCACAGCTGGTGCAGGATCGAAGAAGTGTGGTAGATGTGGAAAGGAGAATAGTGGGGAATGTAGTCTGGGGTCGAACTTGTGCTTCAAATATAGGAAGGTGGGGCATGTAGCAAAGGACTGTCGTATGATCCGGTGTTTCAATTGTGGCGAGGAGGGCAACATGAGTAGAGACTGTAAGAAGCGAGGGCTGAGGGTTCTAGGATGAAGAAGACTGGAGGAGAAGGACCAAGGGTGAGCACCAGGGCATTCACGATGACACAAGAGGAGTCTAGGACCAACCCTGATGTTTTGTCTGGTACGTTTCTAGTGAAGCAAACTTTAGTTTCTGTGTTATTCGATTTTGGTGCTAGTAAAAGTATTATTTCTGCTGCTTTCTATGCTAAACTACCCATTAGTAGTAGGAGTGTTGATGCAACCATTGATGTAGAAACTATCATAGGTAAGTCTACCAGGATTTCTGAGGCAATAGAAGGTTATGACGTGGAACTAGAAGGTCACAAATTTACGGTTAGACCATTCGTAATGGTCTTAGGTTTTTTCGATTTGGTTCTTGGGATGGATTGGTTAGCTGATTTCGAGGCGAACATTGTGTTTCGTAAGAAGATGATTCGGTTGACAGCGCCTGACGGGAGTGTGTGACTTTCTAGACATGTTCCCAAAAGCCTTTCCTGTAGTGCCACCTGACAGAGAGATCGAGTTTCAGATTGATTTGATACTAGGTGCCCAACCTGTTGCCAAGGAACCATATCGGTTGGCTCCTACCAAGATGAAAGAACTGATGGAGCAATTTCAAGAGCTGCTTGATAAGGGGTTTATTAGACCGTGTATCTCTCCTTGGGGTCCTCCAGTCCTGTTCGTGAAAAAGAAAGACGCTAGTATGAGGATGTGTATAGACTACTCTAAGCTGAATAAGTTAATGATAAAGAACCGATACCCCTCACCAAGAATTGATGACTTGTATGATCAGCTTCAAGGTGCCAGTTGGTTTTCGAGGATAGACCTTCGATCTGGTTACCATCAGCTCAAAGTGGAGGAGCAGGATATCCCTAAAACAGCTTTTCGCACGTGTTATGATCACTACGAGTTCCTGGTACTGTCCTTTGGGTTGACCAACGCGCCAGCTGCTTTTATCGATTTGATGAACCGAGTGTGTCGGCCGATGTTCGATAAATCAGTGATTGTGTTTATTGATGATATTCTGATTTATTCGAAGAGCGAGATTGAGCATGTCGGTCACATTCGGGAGGTTCTGGAGACATTGACAAAGCAGAAGTTGTGTGCTAAATTCTCCAAATGCGCGTTATGGTTGCGCGAGGTACAATTTTTGGGTCATGTGGTGAATCCTGACGGGATTCTGGTGGACCCAGCAAAGGTGGAGGCGGCAATGCAATGGAAGTCTCCAAAGACGCCATCCGAGATTCGTAGCTTCTTGGGTTTGGCGGGCTACTATAGAAGATTTATCCAAGACTTCTCTAAGATCGCTTCTGCACTAACTAAGTTGACCCGGAAAGATGTGAACTTTGTATGGGGTCAAGCTCAAGAGAAGGCGTTTGAAGAATTGAAGGCGAGATTGACTCAAGCTTCTGTTCTGTCATTACCCGATGGGAGTGAAGATCTGCTGGTTTATTCTCATGCTTCTTACTCAGGGTTGGAGTGTGTGTTAATACAGAGAGGGAAGGTTAAACCATATGCATCCCGACAGTTGAAGGTTTTGAGGTCAATTATCCTATTCATGACTTGGAGCTAGTAGCCGTGGTCTTTGTGTTAAAGATTTGGAGGCACTACCTTTATAGGACAAATTGCACCATATTCACTGACCATAAGAGCCTGAAGTACTTCTTTGAGCAGAGGGGCCTGAACATGAGACAGAGACGATGATTGGAGCTCATAAAGGATTATGATTGCGAGATCCATTACCATCTGGGCAAAGCCAACATGGTGGGAGACGCCCTTAGCCGGAAAGAGAAACCCAAGCTGATTCCTATGAAAGCATACCAGTTAATCATGAAATTTGATGTGATGAAGCAAGTCAAGGAGTTACAAGATGAAGCGTTGAAGGAAGATAATCTTAACTCTGAAAGAGTGAGAGGTCTGGTTGCGGAATTGGGTGAAAACAAGCTTGGTGTTAGAACCCATTTGGACGAATGTGGATTCCTCATTTTAGGGATCTACGCATGAAGATTATGGACGACGCTCACAAGACTCCATACTCCATTCATCCCAGTGCCATAAAGATGTATCAAGACATGAGGAAAGATTATTGGTAGCCAGGTATGAATCACAACGTGGTGGAGTATGTGAGTAAATGCCTTACTTGTCTACAGGTAAAGGCCGAGTATCAGAAGCTGTATGGGAAGATCCAACCTCTGGATATGCCGGAATGAAAGTTGGAGCAGATCACCATGGATTTCATTACAAAGCTGTCGCGTACCCCAAAAGGGTATGATGCCACATGGGTGATAGTTGACCATTTGACGAAGAGTGCTCACTTCCTAGTGATTCGTGAGAAAATTCATCAAGGGGGTTGGCAGATCTTTTCATTAAGGAGATTGTAACTCGTCATGGTGTACTGGTGTCGATTATGTCTGACCATGACACCCGGTTTACATCCAAATTTTGGAAGAAATTCCATGATGCTATGGGGACGAGATTACATATCAGCATGGCTTATCATCCCCAGACGGATGGTCAGTCAGAGAGGACCATTCAGACATTGGAGGACATGCTTCGGGCTTGTGTTATCAATTTTGGAGGAAGTTGGCATGACCACCTATTGTTACTTGGGTTCTCATATGACAACAATTACCATGCCAGCATTGGTATGCCCCCTTATGAGATACTATACGGCAGGAGATGTAGAACACCCGTCTGCTGGGTTGATATTGGTCAGAAGGAGATAGGAAGCGTCGAGCTAATCGAGGCTATGACTGAGAAGCTTGAAATGATCAAAACCTTCGTCAAGGCAGCCAAAGACAGATAGAAGTCGTATGCTGATAAAAGACGTAGACCGATTGAGTTCCAGTGGGTGACAGGGTTATGTTGAAAGTCTCATCTTGGAAGGGTATTATTCGGTTCAAAAAACGGGGCAAGTTGAGCCTGAGATACATAGGACCTTTCCAAATCAGTGCTAGAGTAGGAGAAATGGTCGATAGATTGGAGTTACTAGATGAGTTAAGTGGAATTCACCTGACATTCCATGTGTCTCATCTGAGGAAATGTTTGACATATGAGGATATGGTTGTACCACCGGGGAATATAGACATAGATGAACGGTTCAATTATGTGGAGAAACAAGTGGCAATCATTGATCATAAAGAGAAGAAGTTAAGGAATAAAGTGGTCCCTCTGGTGCGTGTATATTGGAAGCACATGAAAGGATTCGAGTCTACGTGGGAGACTGAAGAAGAAATGAGGCAGCATTACCCACATTTGTTCGAGGAATAACAGGTTTCGGGGACGAAAGCTATATAAGGGGGTGGAGTTGTAATGCCCGCTTATTCTTTTCAAAAGTCAAGAAAGAAGAATAAAGTGAAGAAAAAGAAGGAAAAGAATTAAAGCCCAAGTCTAGGGATTAAAAGTGTCCAAAAGGACAAAATGTTTGAAAAGTGGGTTTAAAAGGTGGTAGGGCCGCCCATATGTCACAGACATCACAAATTTTTGGATTTTAGAGAGAGAAAGTAGCAAGTGCAGCAGAGAACTCTCGGTTTTAGAAAGAAGAACAAGAAAGAATTCGAATTCAAGGTAAGAATTCATGGTTTTATGATGTTCTTGACTTGTTATATCCTAGGATTTATTCTTATGTGTGCTTATATGTGTTCGGATATGTTTTTAGTGGATTTCTAAGCGGTTGAATTCAATTTGCAAATGAGTATGGAAGAAGCCATACTCAAGAGCTACAAAGGTGAGTTCTAGAACCCCTCGTTTACTGACTTTTAACTGATTTGGGTCTAGAAATACATGAACTTATGTTTTTATGAAACTAGGTTTTATACTCGTATGTATGGATGTTGGACTATATTCATGCTTGTTGATGTTATGGTTGTGTTTCTACGGCTTGGAATGTGAAATTTAATCTTAGAACATGTTATATGGTGCTGGGAAACTGAGATCTGATGTTTAGGGCTCATATGTTTAAGTTTTAGAAACTGCCTAAGTATGCAGAAGTCAATACAGATGGGTAATGGAAAGTCAATATGAATGAACAGTTAATGCAGATGAGCATTGAGTATTAAGTAAGTCAATGCGGATGGAAAGTCAATGCGGATTAACAGTTAATGCGGATGAGCGTTGACAATTAAGTTAGTCAATGCGGATGAAAGTCAATGCGGATGAATAGTCAATGCGGATGAGCATTGACTAAGTATGGGAAATGCGGATGAGCACTTAGGAAATGCGGATGAATAGTCAATGTGGATGAGCATTGAGTAAGTATGGGAAATCCAGATGGGCATTGAGGAAATGCGAATGAATAGTTAATGCGGATGAGCATTGAGTAAGTAAAGGAAATGCGAATGAAGGAAAGGAAACAAATGAGGATGAACACTTAGAATGTTTTTTGACTTTTTGGGGAAAAGTTGAAATGTAGGCTTTGACTTGAGAGGTTCCCGGGGGCAATGAAAGTTGACTTTCGAGGTTATAGATGTTATGATGGCCATTGTATGATGATGTTATGATGTATGATTGATGCTTATGCATGATGGTATGTATGATGTATTTTATGTATGTATGATGCCATGTATGATGATGTTGACTGTTTATGATGATGTTCCTTTTTATTATGTATGATTATTTTCCCTTGGCTTCACGTGGTATGTTAATGAATGAAATGAAAGTATTATGTAAAGTAAAGTGGAAGATAATGAAAAGGGGAACACGATGAATTAATGCATGCATTAATAAATGATGGAAAGTAATGTATGTCTTTCAAACCTTGTATGTCGGGACATGCCCTAATGTAGGGTGTTAGCCCAACGGTGTGCGGGTTAGCTACCCCAGAAGGATGCACATCGGGGTTTTTCTATGCTATTGACCATTTTTATGGAACCATTGTTGCTTACCTTTGGTACTATGGCCAGGTTGTTGTTCGCCATGATGGAAGGTCTATGATAGACTTCGGCCCAGTACCAACTTTATGCATGACGGAAGGGTATAGCACATGACAATGACACACCTGAATTTACCTTCGGTACTGTGGCCAGGCTGCTATGCACCATGAAGGATGGTCTATGATAGTCTTCGGCCCAGTACCATTTTTATGCATGACAGAAGGGTAAATTTCATAGTTTTGACAGAATGAAAAGAGGTAATGATGAACGTATGAATGAAAGTATGACAGTTATGTATGAAATGAATGATAATAGCGTACGTTGAAAGAACGAAAGTTAACGAACGAATTGATGAAGATAATAATGATATTATCTATGTGTACTTATGATGTGTGATCACATGTTAAAGTAAGGAATGGTTTTATGTGTGTGAAGTATGTTTTATGTTAAAACTAGAACTCATTCAGTAACGCTAACTTTTTCTGCATTTTCGAGTTGGCAGGTGAGCATTGCTGAGGATGGCATGGGGCAGCTACTTGGCATTTGGATGGCATTCTTTTGTGAATGTTTTTGTATTGTAATGCGAACAAATGAAATTGTGTAACAAATGTTGTATTATTTTGCAAAGGCATTTATAATGAAAAAGTTATTTTAATGTTCCGCTGCGATGTTTTATGAAAGTTAAATGTAATTATATGTTTTATGAGCGATGATTAGCTAGCTGTAAGCATCCTGGGAACAGGGCCATACATAAAACAACAAGATGATAGTGCTAGATATGGATAATCCTCAATACTTGGAGATTACTAGAAGAACTAGAATGTTGAAGCCTCAAGATATGAAATCTATGTAGTTGTTAAGAGAAGTCATGAGAAAGGGAAAAAGTTGATTAAGATGTTTCCTGAGAATTAAAAAAAAGCTTATTTTTTGCGATGATTTCCTAAGAAGTCATTGATGCTTATGCATGATGGTTAGTAACCCTGTATTAAAGGTAATTGATGGCACTTAAACTTCAAAGCCAATTTTGAGATGATTTTACCATACTGACGCATTCAAGTTAATGTTAGTTAGAAACTTAGATGATTAGGATAAAGACATGATATTGTTGTTTGAAGCTTTTGAACTTAAACTTCTACATCCGAGTTATATC
Organism: Flaveria trinervia; assembly: GCA_025506515.1. Classification (NCBI taxonomy): domain Eukaryota; kingdom Viridiplantae; phylum Streptophyta; class Magnoliopsida; order Asterales; family Asteraceae; genus Flaveria; species Flaveria trinervia. Next base: position 99,142,274 of record CM046444.1, read on the forward strand.
TTGTTTTTGTCGAATTACATGTTTGATCGTGTATCTCCTACAGTTGTAGAAAATGACAGAAAATACTTTATGACAATCATCAAGGTGATGGATGCGGCTATGGAGTGGAGTTCATTGAGGTAAACTCTAGCTTGAAGAAAGATATAAAGAATATTGAGTTCATGAGAATTTCAAGCAAAGGAGTTTAGGAAATTCATTCGCATGATTATTCTAAACCACTTGAGTTCTATGGAAAAATTGATATGGTGGGATTGTCAAAAGAAACTTTGGAGGTAATGGACAAGATGGAGATCAAGACCAATAAGTCTAAGCCATAGCAAGGCATTCTAGCATCAAAATTCAAGTCATCAATAAAGAAAGCATTGAGAGAGTTGGATCTATATAAAGACAAGCAAATGTTTAAGATAAAAGAAGAACCTGAAGAGTTCGGGATTGACCGAAGACAATGCAAATCTTAGGGGGAGTATTCTTGGATCTCTATGAAGACTAGCATTAATCATTAACTTTTTTGTTAAAGTGTAGTGACTTATTTTGTAGATATATGTTCCTTACCTTTTCTTTCATAGTATAAATAGGATGTTGTACGTATTTTATAGCTGGTGAAAACTTCTTTTGTTCACTATTGTACAACGTATCCATTTGCTTTTACTATCAATGAAACTATGATTTTTTGAAGTAATGCTTGTGTGTTTGATTACATAGTGTTTATTATTGATCATTTCATTAAAATATCATCATAGATCGATCCATGTAAACATGTCACGTGGAAAGTTGTCTTGTAGCACAAGACGGTGAGTTCTGATAAAATTTAAATACATGCGATTACTTCATTTGCCGCGTGAGAAGTCCAAATTTTTCAAAGTTTTGCTAACTCTTGAAAATTTTTAAATCTGAAATTTTCTAAGTATTGAGCTTACTTATAAAGTTTGTTTAATATTTTAGATGGTGAGACCTATGGTTTTCAATATAAATCATAATGGTGTTGCTTATATTGGTGATGTTTCAAATGACAAGGTGTTGTTTAGATCACTTATTGAGGGTCTTCAGACTTCCCACATTTATCATGTTATCTAAGCTAATCCTACCATTTATACTAATGTTATTGATTAGTTTTGGCAATCAGCTGCCATTAAGATAGATAAGGACGGAGAACCCTGCATTACATCTAGTCTCAAGAGCAAGAGTGTGGTTATCATGGCTGAAGTGATTAACATTGTGTTACTATTTGTTGGGTATTCTACCTTTGAATAAATTGAAGATTTCCAATATTATTGTAGTTGAAGACTTGAAGAACAAAAGCAACAAAAATATTAGTTTAGGGTTTATTTTGTAATTATTTTAAATGCTAGATTAGTATAAATATTAACATATATCATCATTGTAAAGTGTGAATGGTTCCCCACAAAATATGTGGGAATTAGTTCTATCACTTGAAACATCGTATCATCATCCTTCATGGATGATGATTTCAACATAAAATCAATAAACATCAAGTAAGAAACACATTTTTGTTCATCATTATTATATTTAAGCATCGAATCATCAAGTTTTGTTATTATCAATTGAATCCTAAGATCCATGCTCAACGATCCCATTCATATCAGGAACACACAATTGGTATCAGAGGCAGAGTCGATGGATTCATATTTATTTTGATGAGATTTTATGGTTAGATTGCTAAAATTATTGAAGATCTGATGAAAACTTTGAAAAAAAGTTAGTGTGTTCTTCATGAGAAATCCAATGATTTGGATTCATCAAAATAAGGCTAGAATAGCAATTTCATCAACAATTCAACAATCAATTCAAGAATACAAGATCCGATCCAAACCATGCAAGAAATCAAAGTTTGGATTCTGCCGAGTAGGTAGCTTGCGATTGAATGTAAGAGGATGCCGTAGGTAGCCTTTGCGAATTCAAAGTCATGCCATAGGTGGCCTTTCTCGGCCGAATTAGGGTTTGCAAAATTAGGGTTGCGAATGAGATCATGGAGTATGGGCTTATTAACACAATTGGGTTTGTTACTTGGACTTCATTATTAAACAAAAAAACAACAGTTGGACTTGGGCTCAAGTGTTGAAGATTGGGCTTGTGATCAACAAAACAAAATCAGGGTTCCTATTCGGGCTCTCGTCAAACAAAAAAAATGTGACACGAGTTACAAAATATAGTTGTACAAAGTTTTGAAGACCTCGCTTCTACATTAACAACAAAATTATTTTCTTTGAACAACTATTCAATAAAAACAAGATCAAGCTTCATTTCACATCCGAAATTTACAATTTAGGGGGAGTGTTGTCGGTTATTCTACCTTTGAAGAAAATGAAGATTTCCAATATTATTGAAGTTGAAGACTTGAAGAACAAAAGCATCAAAAATATTAGTTTAGGGTTTATTTTGTAAATATTGTAAGTGCTATATTAGTATAAATATTAACATATATCATCATTGTAAAGGATGAATGGTTCTTCACAAACTATGTGGGAATTAGTTCCATCACTTACAACATCATATCATCATCCTTCATGGATGATGATTTCAACATCAAATCAATAAATATCAAGCAATAAACACTTTTCTGTTCATCATTATTATATATTATCATCGAATCATCAAGTAATAAATACTTTTCTGTTCATCGTTATTATATTTTAGCATCAAATAATCAAGTTTCGTTATTATCAATTTGGGAACACGTACTGTTAGATGACCAATCTCATGCACTAGTGAGATTGATAATGATGCTGCTAAGGATTGCTTAGTCTGAATGGAATATAGCCACAAATAGCCATCTTTGGAGAAGAAGTACTTACCTTCATTTTGGAAGTACTTGTTTCATATTATGATCCATTGCCTTAGCAATGTAATGGTTGGCATGGATAGTCTAAGTATTGTTTTTGGATCCCTGCTTGTATCACTTGTGATGATCTTCCATATAGTATATCCAAGGCGATATTCTCTGAGATGTTGAAGAATGTTCTAGCTACTACAAAAAAGAAGTTTACCATATATCGTAGATTCTACACATGATAGTGAATGTTGCTCATCCTCAGTTAGTTATGTCTATTTCATGTACTTATGATGTAATCGTGATGAAGAAATACATTTTCACTTATCTTATGGTAACTCGTGGGAATGCTTGGGATGGAATGCATTTTGTTAAGCTTAGGAGGTTTATTGAAGGAAGCAGAGAGCTCTAGGATTTTGAAAAAGGAAGCGGAGAAATTCAAATTCAAGGTAAGAAAATTTTATTTTAAGATGTTCTTGACTGGTCTGTGCCTTGATTGTATGCTTGTGTGTTCGGGTGTGTGTGTTCTTAGTGGGTTTCGAGACGGTTGAACTCAAATTTTCATTCGGGTGTGAAGAGTCTACATGAAAGTTGCATAAGGTGAGTTCTAGAACCCCCTTTTTACATGTTTTAACTGATTTTAGGGCTAGAAATGCATGTATGAATGGTTTTATTAAGTGGGTTTTGGTACCCGTATGAATTTGTATGTGCGAATGTTGGTGGAGTATAATTTGGGTGCTTTATGATGTTATGATTGTGTCTTGTTCATGTTATGATGCTTAGAATGCTAGAAATAACCTTAGAACATGATGAATAGATGATGTTGTGACTGATTATGATGTTGATAGTGAGAGTTGGTTTCCCATGTGCCTAAAATTGGCCCATGTGCCCAACGGTAAAATTGCCTAAGTGTACACCCGTGCGCCCAAAACCCATGCGCCCAAATAGTATATGTGTGCCTAGAAATGCCAAAAAAGACTAAGTGTTGGATTATGCGCCCCCAATAGTGCCTATGCACCCAAAACTTTTTCCGTACGCCTAAGTGTTCCATGCGCCGAGAAGACCATGCGCTTGCATAGTTCCATGCGCCTAAGACCTAAAATATTTTTTTGAATATTAAGAAAAATTAAAGCATTAGGCATTGACTTGGGAGGTTCCTGGGGTTAATGTAAGTTGACTTTATGAGGTCTTATGTGATGCGATGGTTGATGTTGTGTATGGTATGGTTATGTTATTTTATGTTCCTCGTTATGTATGTTTAATTTTCATGGCTTTGCGTGGTATGTTCATATCAATAAACATAAGGTATTATGCAATGAAAAGTGGAAGATAATGAAAAGAGGAATGTAAAGAATGAATGACTGGATGCATTAATGAATGAAAGTAATGAAAATTTTTGCAAGCAATGTATGGAGATTCACACCCAATAAAGGATGTTGGCCCAACTTTATGCGGGTTAGATACCTTGGAAGGATGTACACTGCGGTCTAATCTTTGTGACTGACCATATCTATGGGACCCTTGGCGTTTGCCCTAGGTACTTGAGACAGCTTCGTGCATAATGTTCGAGGTCTATGGTAGATCTCAGGCCTAGTAACCAACTTCGTGCATAATGTTCGGGGTATAGAACTTGGCATTGTTCCCAAATGAAAGATGAATGATAATGATGAATGTACTTGCCCTAGCCCCAAGGGCCAGCTTCATGCACAATGTTCGGGGTACAATACATGTCATCGGAAGATAATGAATGTACGTAAAGTACGGTAAGAAAGATAAGGAATGATAATGATGACGTACAATGACGAACGAAAGTTAAGAAACAATGATGTATGAACAGGTATGGAAGTAAAGTACAATATTAAACGAAAGTAAAGTATTTTATTTTATGAAACTAGAACCCACTCAACAACACTGACTTTTATTTGTTTCTAGTTGGCAGGTAAAGTTGTTAAGGATGGCACGGGGCAGCTAGTTAGCATTTTTTTGATGTCATCCATTTTATTGGTTTTATGTTTTATGTGCAATGATTGACTAGCTGCAAACATCCTAGAAATGGGGCCTTACAATGCGGTAGTGAGACCGACAGTGATCAGATTGGGAATATACCTTTTGTGTTCCAAGAACAGCCTAGAGTGCAAGAAACTCCTGCCAAATGCATTGCTGAGGAATGTGATGTTGATTTAGTTTCAAAAGATGTTCCTGTTACTACTCAGAGAATGAGGAAGAGAATGTTCTCGAGGGTTGAAGATAGTCCACGAGGGATGGGTAGAGGACGTGGAGTGTTGAGAAAGTGTCGGACCCCGATGACCACTATGTCGACTTATGATGTTCATATTTCTGATATTCCAATCACAGTCAATGAGGCTTCTACACCCGTGATCATTACAAAGACAACAACTATAACATCATTATCTATGCCTCTTGAAGATCATGTTAGGTTGGACTCACTTTAGTATAGATGTTTACTTTACATTGTAATAGGACTTTTGTTAGTTTTATTTTGTATTTTGTTTGTAATTAGCAGTTTTGGCAGTCCAGCGAAACTGTGAGCGAATCTATACATTCACTCACAGTTTGCTGTTTTGGTTTACCTGGCGAACTTGTGTTCTGCCGGGTGAAACTATAGTTTCGGCATGACAATTTTGCTGGTAGCGAAACTGTCAGCGAATCTATGACTGCTATATATACTATTGTCATTTCACTTTGTACGGAAGCTTGCAAAACCCTAATCGTGGAATTCTGTTGCAAGCTACCATTTCTAAGCAGTTACTTCATTGAAATACAATTGTGCTTGTTGTTATTGAATGAGTTTGTTCATTTGAGTACCAATTATGTCTTGATTCATCATATTCACTTCTCAATTGTTGTTATTTGGATTGTGTGTTTGATATTAATCAAATTATCCTATCAATTGTCCTGTTCATCGATCACATGGACCAACAATATGGTATCAGAGCCTTAGTGCTCTTGATTTGTTGAGTTTTTGAGGTTTTGTGTCTGTGCTTATCTCCTCTGCTGTACGTGAGTACTGACCTGGAGTGATGATCTCCTCTGCTGTACGATAGTACTGATCTGGAGCTCTCATCAGCACATGTTCGAATGGTTATCTCCTCTGTTATACGTGAGTATAGATCTGGAGCTCTCACTATTTTGATATAATTATGTCAAATCATCTTATCGATGAATTTCTCTCAGAATAAAATATTCCGTTGATAATCATTTGCACACTAATTCACAAACCTTGTTCTTTGAAGATTGATTCATAATTCAAGAAATCCTGAGGTTGGGTGAGGGTTTTTACCAAATGATTGTGGGGTCTTGCATTTTAAAGCATCTAATCGAACCTTAAATGAATCGTAAGGTGTTTTTCCAAAAAGGATAAGGCATGAGTTTAAGTGGACAATTATATGAGCAATCGTTATTGATTTGTTCTAATTTCAGTTGTTTCTGTGCAGATTGTGATGAGATCTTGTATTCAGTATGATCTCATGACTGGTAGATGATTTTTTGATCATCTTTATGTTCTAAAATATTTAGAGAATGTGATCTCTGATTATTTTAGATCTCATTATTAGATGTGCTTCCTTTAAGTATTATAATTAAAAAAATAAAAAAATAAAAAAAAATAATAAATAATAAAAAATAAAAAAATTAAAAAAATAAAAAGTGCGAAAGTATTCTTTCGCTAATAATTTCGCAAAGCGAAACTGCAATTTCGCTAGGTTGGCTAATAAGTTGTTAATCAGTTACCTCCTAGCGAAATTACAGTTTCAATGGGCGAAACTGTAAATTCTCCAGACGAATTTATAGTTTCGCTGTCTGCGAAACTATTTGCTATATAAGTCATGTTTGCGAATTTTCTCTCATAATTTCGCACAATCGCTCAGTTTCACTTTTAGGGTTTATCCGTAACTTTTAAGGAGATTTTGACTTGTGTTTGTGATTTGGACTGATTTTTCGTGAGATTCACTTTGTATGTGAGTTTCAAACACTGATTCACTTTCTAATCTGGATTAAATTGTCTATTCTTAAGTTATCTAGATTGTGTCTCTTCGGTGGTTTCGCTGTTCGTTCAGCGAAACTACTAATTTCTCTGCGAAATTGAACAAAAGTTTACATCTTTTCTGCGAAACTATAAAGTTATGCTGTCCGAGCAAACTTAACAGTTTCGCCATATCTTCTCTAATTTCGCAATAACTGATCTTTAATTTACACAGTTTCGCTTGTATTTTCTTATGTCAGCGAAACTAATTTGTAATAGTGAAACTAAATTAATATTTGGTGAAACTAATTGCGAAACTACTTTAATTCATTCTAATATTGTCGAAACTAATTTTTCTTCTGCGAAAATAACTGTTTGTTTGTTTTGCGAAAATAACAAGTTTCAACGAAACTATCATGTCTTAGTGAGCGAAACTAATTTTTCGCTTGCCGAAATTGATTGTCTCTTTTGTTTTTGTTTTATTTTCTTATTTTCAGTATTTCTTATTCAAATTTATTTGTTGTTCTTCTCAGGTTATCATGGCAAATCTCAAGTTTGATGAGAGGAATAACATCACTGCCATATTAGACGATACTCTTCCAAAGGCGGCCAGATTTCGTGACTACATTAGATGGCTTCAGAGATCACCCATTGCATATGCTATCTCTCACTCACCCACTATCTATGATCTTCATATTAGAGATTTTTGGAGATCAGCAGAATACAACACTGGAGGAGATGTACAGAGAATCACAGCTAGAGTGATTGATTGATCATGATATAACTATTACTGCTGAGAGTGTGTCGAGGATTCTTAGACTAGAAGATGATACTGGTGATGAATTGGATATGGCGGAGTCTGAAGTATTCCAAGCTTTCAGACAAATGGGGTATGAGGGACCAGCTTTTGGTTCGAGGAAGGAGATTAAAAAGTCTTTTTTATCTAAGGAATGGAGATATACAGCTCATGTTTTTATTATGTGCTTAGATCACCGTAAGGGTGGATCCGATGGACTTAATCTCGACTGGGCCAAAGCTATGGTGATATGTTGTAAAGGGGAGAAAGCAAACATTGCTAGACTGATCTTTGCGTGTATGGCAGAGAATGTGATGGCTGTGAAGAAGGATAAATGGTTGTTATATCCTCGCTTTATTCAGATGATTATTGATGATCTTATTCCTGATGTTCCTAAACATGGTGAAGTCAAGAGATTAGTGCAGATGAACCCTCGGATATTTGCTGATTGCTGTGCTATCCGCCATGATTTCAGTCGTAAAATCACCCATATCTGGGAAAATATGTACCTCCAGAACGCTGGAATTATATCAGACGGGTCGATGAGTCTGAAAACAAAAGGGCTGAGGAAACAAGGGTGCAACAAGCTCATGCAGCTAAGAAGAGAAAGAGATATGCAAAAGAGAAAGATTATGATTTTGAAGAAGATATAGATGCACAAGCAGAGGAGATAAGGGTGGAGAAAGAACGGAGATCTAAAAAGAAAACTGACTTTGTTGAGCCTGAACGGAGATCAAAACATCGACACGAGGGTTTCACAGCAGGGAAAAAGGCTAGTGCTGGTCTTGATGAGGATGTGATTCGTAGTCTAAATACTTCATTGGCAAATGAGTTGAGTATGATAAAGACTAAACTGACGAATGAGGAGATTAGGGAAAAACAGAAGGATGAGGTAATTGAAGGAATGAAAAAGATGTTGGTTGACCAGAATTTTTTGATTAAGAGATTGTTTGAAGAAATTTCTCAGATAAAAGCTGTTGCTGGCCTACCTAGTCAACTAACTCAATCTGAGTTAGATGATATGACTGATATATCTAAGTACTCATTCTTGAATGTGGGTACTTCATCCAAGGTAGGAGAGGGCACTTCTGGAGCAGCTAATACTGAAGCAGGGGAACCAGAGATCCCAAGGGAAGTTGCTGGAAGAAAGGAGGATGATGATATTATTGAAGCAGGGTTTGTTAACCTACAGTTTGATTTTGATAAGGATAGTGTGGGTGAAGAAGTGGTTGTTACTACTACCACTAAGAGAATGTCTGATAAAGGAAAAGGTTTGATTGATGAAGAAGAGGAGGATGAGCAATTAGTTGATTATGATTCTGAACCAGAGTTTTATGAAATAGATGAGAGACCACTGGTGTATGTTGCTTAGAAGGGAGATGATGAAGCTGATGTGTTTGAGATGGATAAGAGTGACTAGTTGGTGAAGGAGAAGGAGGCTGAAGAACTTACTCCTTTGTTTCAAAATATGGAAGGTTTAAGCAGGAAAGAGGCAGACAAGAAGATAATAAGTTGGTGTTATAATCCTAGTTTAAAGATGTTTATGATTAAAAGAAGAGGAGGTAATATCAGCTACATGCTGAAGAGGAAGGCTTTTAAGACCTTGCCCAAATGGGATCTGAGACGGTTGGCCACTTTGCCTTTGATTAATGCTCATTTAAGTGAAAAGGCAGTATTTCTTGAGAAGGAAATTAAAAATGGACTTAATGATAATTTTGAGTCATTTGGATACATGAAGGCTGAATGAAAAACATCAAAGGAAGATAAAGACTGGGAGACTGGCAAAGGGAGGATTGTTTTGAGAGTCAAACCACCAAAGACTGTAAACAGGGTAAGATTGGCTGATCCTCTTCCGCAACGTTTACAGGACTTTGAAAGTGGTTTTATGATAATAACACTGGCGAGGCGGTGATTAGAGCCAAACACGGAAAAGAGTTTAGGGTGTTTGACCCAATGGAATTATTCAGCTTCAGTGATCTCTTGACTCTTTGTGAAAATCATATTAACGCTGGGGCAGGAGAGGAAACACGAAAAGAGGCAAGCTTGTTTATGAATGTGGCAAACAAAATAAGAGGAGTACGGGCGGAGGTAAAGAGTTGGCTGAAAAGGTGAGAGCACAAGATGACTTTGCCATGGATGTTCAAGACATGACCAGGCAGTTTGCTAGAGCTAGTGGTCATTCTGAGGAAGCTGGTGATGCAGGAACTAACCTTGGAGGATCAGTGTCTGAGGCTTCTAAAGATGTTGCTACGGGAGGTGATGAAGATAGACCAACAACAGCAGAGGAAACCGGAGCCGACGAGTCAAATCAAGAGAAGTGAACATAGTGAGGTCCAACCTAAGGGGAGTATTGAAGATCATGTTAGGTTGGACTCACTTTAGTATAGATGTTTATTTTACATTGTAATAGGACTTTTGTTAGTTTCATTTTGTATTTTGTTTGTAATTAGCAGTTTTGGCAGTCCAGCAAAACTGTGAGCGAATCTATACATTCGCTCACAGTTTGCTGTTTTGGTTTACCCGGCGAACTTGTGTTCTGCCGGGCGAAACTATAGTTTCGGCATGACAGTTTCGCTGGTAGCGAAACTGTCAGTGAATCTATGATTGCTATATATACTATTGTCATTTCACTTTGTACGGAAGCTTGCAAAACCCTAATCGTGGAATTCTGTTGCAAGCTACCATTTCTAAGCAGTTACTTCATTGAAATACAATTGTGCTTGTTGTTATTGAGTGAGTTTGTTCATTTGAGTACCAATTATGTCTTGATTCATCATATTCACTTCTCAATTTTTGTTATTTGGATTGTGTGTTTGATATTGATCAAATTATCCTATCAATTGTACTGTTCATCGATCACATGGACCAACACCTCTTAGCGGTGATATTTTGAGGACACCAACAAGGGAGAAAACTCATGATCATCTATTTAGTGATGCTCATTACGTTAACACTACTCCTAAGAGACCATCACAACTAGAATCTTCTTCATTATCACCCACTAAGGTTTCATTAGAGTAGATAGTTAGTGTTTTGGAGAAAGAAATGTTAGAAAATACTTAGATTATTGAAGATTTGTATCTAAGAATGTTAGAAAACGATGAGAGAATTAAGAGTGTTGAGAGTTGGCAACAATTTATTTTTAGTTATGTGCACATCATGGAACAAAACCTATGAGATCTTAGTTCCAATGTGTATTTTCACTTACGCAACAACATACCATAGAGGTTGGAGAATCTAATAGACACTAAATGGTTAGTCCTCAACCTAATGATGATACTATAACTTATATAGAGAATGTTGTTGATCTCGTTGATGCAGAAATGGTAACAGATACTACTAATTTTGATCAAGAGTGTGTATCTGATGTTCCATATTCAGGCTAACAAGGATCAACCTGTACTATTCACTAGAGAGGCGTTTGTGGAGCCTGAGCATGTTATGCCTTTTTATAATCTAGTTGATGATGATGATGATTTGAATATGGTAGATTTTAGTTGTGATGAAGAGGGTAATGTGGATGATGATGATGATGATGCTGATGAAAATGATGATGGTGATGATGGTGATGAGGGAGATGATGATAAAGGAACTCATGATAAAAAGGATGATGATGATGATCAAGGGGCTGATATATGTGCTACTACTAGTACTTCTAGATCATCGAGTACTGCCAATGTCTCGGACCAAGTCCCAATGATAGATTTGAATATACGCCATTAGATCTTCCTACAGAAGCTACTTATAAGAAGGAGTTTTACTCTATCTAGCAAATATTTGATTTTTGAGGTAGAAGATGAAGATTTTGATTCATTTGATGATTTCGAGGAAACTGTAGACTACCCAGACATATTCAAAAATAGTCTTAAGGACTTATTTGATAGCTGGAGAGACAAGTGCTCAAGAAACGACTAACAGGACAACAAATCAAACTTGTCAAAGTGTTGTTTGTTAGGTCGGTAATCTTACTATTGAATCTCCTCTGGTGCTAGCTTATCTACACATTTCCAAACCTTTCACCAGGTATGGAAACTTAGAACCTATTCTTAGTTAGGTGTATGATGCTAAAAAGAATATGTACGTGATTAAGAGACGAGCAGGGGTGATAGAGTATTATTAGCATGAACATGACTTTCAAACACTCAGAGCATCTGATTTATATGCTATGGGTCATCTTCCATTCATCAACCCAAGTAACTATGGAAAAGGTAATTGGATAAGGAAAATGAACTGAAGGCATAACAAAACTAACTTCAAGGACTTCAAAATAGCCAAATCTAAAGTAATTTAAGATAAAAACCTCGATTGATGCTAACATGAACAAAACAATGAAGTTAGGGTTATTAGCATCCGCAATAGGTGACGAAGATCTGTATACATGCTCCAGTGTCAGTTAACAACTTATCTATGCTTATGTGGAGTTCTGAAAAGGAGATGGGACACATGTTGATACACTGTGTTGACAAAGACTATCGTATCATCGACCCTTTGGATCTACTTAATTTGGAAAAGATACTTTTAGGAGGTTGAAAGCTTGTGTGATTCACAAAATGAATCAGTTCCTAGTTTATTGCAGCACATTTGGTTTGTTGATCACGTAGGCCCTGGATAACCAGATGCATGCTTATTGGGTCAGTTATATGGTTGTTGATATGGACTTCTAAATGCATTGATTTACCAAGCCTAGGGGGAGATATTAGGGGTTGAAACTAGAGGCTCAGGAAATCAAATAAAGATGAAGATGGAAATCAAGTCAAGCGACAAGTTTAAAGCTGTCGTGTGACAACTTTATTCTTGCACAACATAAAGTCACATCAAAACCTGTATACTCGCGCAAGAACTTATAGTTTAGTAGATATTGAAGTTTTGTAATGTAATTAGCAAGCTTTCGTCAGTTTCTAAATTTAATTATTGTAATCAATCAAAATTCTGAGAGCAACATAGTTTCAGGTTATTTACATTTGTGTTCATGTGTGTTTGATAGTACTTCATCTTCATACCATGAGCAATTACATTCCGTATTCTCCTCATGAGATTGAATCTGTTATTGTGATGATCCTTACACGATACAACTTATTGATTTTGCAAATCTGAGAGTTCTATATCCTAGATTTGTAATAATATTAATAATACTCCAATTAAGCCAAAAATCATTCATCAATTGAGCATGAGTTGAAAAACTTTACAATGCCTTTGTATGATGTTTTGAAGCCCACTTGGGTGTTAGATTGACCTTTACACATATCATACAGGAAACCTAGAAATAAATGGATCATGATGATGTGTAAAAGATGGATCTTAATGGCAAATGACTATGATTCCCATGAGAGCTAAAGTAATTTCAAAACAGAAAAGAAATTGATTTTGAATGAGAACACAATGAATGGCTATGATAAGACAAAGATAAAATGTTATAATTGTGGTGTTTCTTGGGGCACACCATGAAACAACACTAAATTCTCTAGAAGCAAATATGGTCAATCATCAAGTCAAGGAAGTCAAAGCTCTCATCACCATCAAAGTCATCAAAGCAATCAATAATCTTACAAGCATAATCAATCTTAACTCACTCATCAATCTCAATCAACAGCTCAGAGATCATCTAATGCAGTTGTCACAAGACAAGATTGTGTATATGACTAGAGCCTTTATGCAAAAGAAGTTAAGCCAACCCTTTACAATCATCCACTAATGGATCAACGATGTGCAAGGTTATAGAGAACATAACCATCAATTGGTTAACATGGATAAGAGAAAGTTAAATATAAAATGCTTAAACAATTAATAAAAATTCTTAAAGCTAAAACTAAATCATTGCTTTTGACATCGAGAAACAACATGGTGAATAGTACACACTTGAAGCTAAAATAAAGAATTTAATAGAAATGTTAACTAAATCAAAAGCTGACATAGTAACCGAGATGAATTTAAAACGTTTCAATTCTCTTCGGCTAAGATTTAAGAGTTACTTGATTCCTTAAATGAACTAAAAGAAATGACTAGGATAAGATTAAGGCTTGTTCCGCACCTTAAAATGACAACTACACTGTCATGCCTAAGTCCTTGACAAAACATAATTAAAATAGAAGTAAGATTATTGATAAGAAATCTGATGATTTTTGCCAAACCACAAATCACATAACAAAACTTATGTGTATGACCATGTTGAAACTGATGCTGAAAAGATAAAAATGGTATCCAATTAAAGTCAAGGAGTGTTTGACAAGCTAGTGTACACTCATAAGCCTAAAAGTCTTATAAAAGCCATGATTCCTTTTGTGAAATGTAAACCTACATGACGTATCATTGATGAGGATGCCTAACTTAATATAAAACAAAGTACTAGAAGTAAATAATGAAATCTCCTCAAAACTCATAAAGATCTAGACAAAAAGAAAATGTTTCATCCAACTCAAAAGGAAAAGCTCAAGCTTCCTTATCATGAAAAGGAAAAGCTTAAATGAGCACATCACCAAAAATTAAAGTAACCTTAAAATCAAAACCACAAGTTGGTTTGAAAAGAATGAAAAGAAGAAAAAGAGCAAGCAAAAGCAGTTCAATAAATCTCAACAAAAGATTTGTAGAATAAACAAATTATGTTAAAATAACTGATGTTGCTTGAAGCTCAAAAACTAAAAATGAATCAAAACAACAAGTCTTTTATCTAAAGATACAACTTCTAACACCAAAAAGCAAATCAAGTACGGTGAACTTTGTGATATGACTAATCATAACACCTTTAAATGCTACTTTAACAAGTATTACTCAATATGTGACATGCATAATAATTGAACAACAAAAATACTATTTCAACAGCTATTACGCATTGTGTGACATGACAAATCAAGACACATTAGAACTTTTTCTTCAGCATGAAGGGTTTAAGATCACCTTTGAACAAACAGTCTTTCCAATTTTATCAAGATTAACCAACCATAATTGTCATTCTTTCAAAAGTCATATTAATTTCTAAACATGATAATGACTTTTATGACACATGGCATCCTAGATCTATTAGAGTTACTCATGAAAAGACTGAAAATTTCAAATGAGTTTTGAATCCTTATTATAGGTATAAAAACAAAATGAATTCTACTAATAAAAAAGATTCACAATTTTTTCATAAAAATAGGGATTAACATTTTGATTACAACTCAAACACTTTAGATGAGATTGAGCTTTTTAAACCAAAAACATCATCTTCTGGATTCATGAAAAACTAAAAACGATAATTCATTTGCAAATGAAGTTCAATCAAGATTTTCAAAGCCAAAACTTGATGAATCCAATAAATTAATTATTAAGGAAAAATTCTAAGGAATCTATCATTAGCTCATAATGTTTGATAGAAATAGAAACTCAAGACATCATGGCTTGGGTTCCACATTCTAATTGATTTGTTTTTGGTTGTAAGGTCATTCGAGAAGCTGTAATAGTATCTAGTATGTGGACGTCATGTGTTTTGGACACATGACATGAGATATTTCTCTTCTGCATGATTTTAAGCACATTCAACTAATCGGAATAGCTTTAGAGGATTCTCAGGGAGAAAGAATTAGTGCTGAAGGACTTGTACAAATGACCAACTAATCTTTGACAAAGTCAACCACTATGAACAGCTAAAGTTCAAATTGCTAACCATGTCATTTCATTGACACTCACTATTATATCATAAAACAATGATTTTATATTCTTGACAAGTGGTTTGTTATGTCCACGGAATAATAATACCTATGTTCTAAACTTAAATTCTACTCAACCAAAGAAAGAAACATGATTATATTCAAAAACATCATTTAATGAATCACTGCTATGACATAGGCATTTAAGGCATACAAACTGTTGGACCAAAAGAACCAATGAGCCTGATCAGAGAAACCTCTAAGTCCCACAAGAACACAACAGCTGAAGAAGACCTGATCAGCTGTTCTACAAAGTCTGAAGAATACAACTGCTGAAGTACGTCTGAAGTACTGAAGACAAAGACTGAGACAACAGCTGAAGATCTAAAGTCTGAAGACTTCAACAAGTACTGAAGACAAAGACTGAAGATCAACAGCTGAAAGACAAAGTCTGATGTTCAAGTACTGAAGACATCAGCTGATGTTAACAGCTGATGACAACAGCTGAAGAGGGCTTCTTCAGTTGTTGTGATGGTTTTTCTTCTTCAGTAGTTTTTTTCTTTTCAGTAGTTTGTTTACTTTTCTTTTCAGTACTTGTAAACAACTGAAGAGGTTGTTCTTCAGTTGTTGTAGTGTCAGTAGTTTTATGTTTTTCAGTAGTTGTAAATAAGATGTTTAACACTTAGGAACATTTGTAAGAAGATGTCAGTTGTTGACATCTTCAGTAGTTGTTAAACATCAGTAGTTATCAAACGGTTACATGTCACTTTCAAGTGACATCAGCCTACGTCACTCTTTCCTTTATAAGGAAGGATGACTCACCTGTAATCGTGCCTTTGAGGCCGACAATCTTAATGCAATATTCCTTTTGTCGGATATTTCTCTCTCTATAACAAAATTCTCTTATCGTCTTATATCGAATGTTCTTGTTTGAATTTGTCTAATTCTGAGCTATTCCGCTGCTATATCTGTTCAATCGATTAAACCAAGGGCTGAGATCTTAACAAATGGTATCAGAGCAGGTTAATCATTGATCGATCTAACAATTGATCATTGAAACTGTTCAATCGCTCTAAGTTAATTGAATTAGCAAATTCGCAAGGATCTGTTATAGAGATTGAGAGTGTATCGCTTCTGGCCGCTTTATTTGAGGTTCTGTGTGGTTTTGAGCTAAATTTATTGTGATTTTACTTGAATCTGTCTGATTTTCACAATGACTACTTCTTCGAATGATCCTTTCAATACTGGATCCTCTACCAAGCCTCCGATCTGGTGAGGAATGAGTATAACATTTGGCAGAGAAGATTGCTCCATCACCTGTCTGTCAATAGCTCAGGATGTTGGACATCTGTGGTACATGGACCACATAAGCCAATGGTGAATGATCCGGAAACAAACCAGTTGGTTCCAAAGAAGAAGGAGCAATACTCCGATGAGGACAAGAAGTTGTTTGAAATCGATGCAAAAGCCCATGGAATTTTGGCTATGGCTATTTCTAATGAGATTTACTCTGGGCTTCTGCATTGTGATCTGCTCATGACCTCTGGAATGCCATCAAAGAACAATTTGGTGGTACTGATGAGGTTTTAGCAAACAACAGGGAAATCCTCGCCCAACAATATGAGACTTTCTCTCATAGAAAGGTGTGAGACTCTGACTCAACAATTTGAGCGGTTTTTCATGTTTAATTTCTGAATTGAAAATGGTTAAACATGAATATACCAGGAGTCAGATGAACCATAGATTCTTAAGATCACTGCCTGAGAGATGGAACACATATACCATTGTTCTACGCTCAAATGCTAATGTTGATCGCCTATCTCTCACCCAACTTCATGGGAAACTGCTTACATTGAGAGAGAGATAGAGCAGAAAAGGAAATTGGTTTCATCTGGCAAGCTCACTGAGGATTTTGTTCAAGGGAACCTGCCCTGATTGGACATCAAGAGTCAGAATATGCGTCATCTGAAAGCCAGTATGATGAGCATATTGATTTCTCTACAAACACTTCTGAGCCTGCTTTGTGAGTGTTGATAGTCATTCTGTTGGTAGTAATTGTGACAATCTATGTTTCATCATGGATGATCTCAAGGGGATTGCTGATGATGACTTTGAAGAGATGGATATTTTGAGCCAAATGGCCTTGATAAATATCAGATCTCAGAAGTTCTACAAAAGAACTGGAAGGAAATTCCCAGGACTCTCTGGCAAAACCAAAGTTGGTTTTGACAAGAGTAAGTTGAAGTGCCATAAATGCCACAGGCTTGGGCACTTTGCAAGAGAATGTAGATCATCTGGATCTAACTCTCCTGCACCTTTTGTGACTTTCCCTGGCAATAGTCAACAAAACAGAGGGCAACAACCTGTCAATTCTGGTTATCATCATCAACCACAATCTCCTGCATATTTTGTTCCACAGGGGCCAATGCCATATCCATACCCCTGCTATTACATGCCACAACCAGGCCAGGTTCAAGCACCCACTGCTCAGCAACCACATGCACTCCCTGAGCCTCAACCATCCAATCTCATCAACCTAATCAACTTCAACAACACAGCTTCTTCACACCAGGAGTTGTTGACTGGAGCAGTTTACCAGATGATGTGTCTGGTAATGAACAACTGTTCTCGGGTGCTGGTCAACATGGTGGTGAGCATCTTTTGGAAATCTAGCTCTCATGGCGTTGGAATCCTCTAATGGATCATCTCTCAAGTACCTCTTCAACAAAGGTATCACAGGTATCCTCTGAGGCTAAGGCCAAATTATGTTCTGAAACTTGCATAGCAGCATTTGCCTCTATTAGAGAAGCAAATGTGGCTTTAATCAATAAAAATGTAGAGCTAGAACAAATAATTCCAAAAATAAAGCTGAGTTTGAGTCTGTGCTAAAAGGGAAAACTGATGAGATTTACAAATTAAAATGTCAAATTCTGATGATAAGGCTAGGGAGGATGTACTCTTAGAGAAGTACAAAGACCTCAAAGATACTCTTGCTGTCACCCAGGTAGAGTGTGATCGATGGGTACAATCTTGCAAGGGCTTTGAAATGCTTCTTAGTAAGCAAACAGTTTCCAATGTGAAGTTTGGAATTGGTTATAATCACACTGCTCCTCCTACAGTTTTTGCTTTAAGAGCAGGAGCAGAATCTGATGGAGAGAAAGTAATGAGCAATCCACCTCATCATGTGTTTCACTACTTGATAAAGCACCATCAGTAGTTGAAGTCAGTAGTAATCCCTCTGTGAACCTATCAGCTGAAATGATGGTTCAACTGCTGACACTCACATGATCAATGAGTTGATCAACCCAAGTGTTATCTCTAGAAGTACTAAGGTACTGGAGAGCAGGGGATAACATCTGGAGTTCAAATTCTAATGACTGACAGCACTGAAGAGAAGAAAACTGTCAGTAGGAAGGTTTGAAGCCTACTAAGGAAGTTGACAAGAAGGCAAAAAGTGCTTCTAAACTGCTGAAGAGCAAGTCTTCAGTAGTTTCATCTTCTTTAGTTGATGATCAACAGAAGATGAAGAAGAAACCATGTGAAATATGTGGTCTATTCAATCATCTCACAGATGATTGTTGGTACAAAAAGGGATCCAAACTCAAACAAAAGGAGAAAATTAAAGAAAACTTGGCTAAAATGAAAACTGAGTTTGAGTCCAAGTTTGTACCAGCAGCATCAAATCCTGTTACTCCTATGACCAAAAAGAAATCTAAAAAGGAAGGAGTGCAACATGCAATAGCTGAGGTTGCTCAAAAGAAGATGGTGCAACACAAGAACTCATCATCAAACACCAATACCAATGTGTCTGAAGAGCTGAAAGCTCTCTCCCAGAATCAGACACAGCTGGTAATGATGGTTCAACATCTGTTGGGAAGAGTTAACCAACTTGATGGCCCTGTGTTGAAACCCCAGAAAAGGAGATCCAAGCCAAAGGATTCCTCTTCTACACCATCTCCTTCACCTCAAGCTATTGTGTCCAATAAACCTGTTAGTTTACCATCTGTTGATGAGACCAGGCCCAAAACCAAAAAGGTTTGGGTCTCCAAAACTAACTGATTGTTTATTCTGCAGGTTTTTCAACATGCCAAAGTAGCATCTGGTATGTAGACAGTGGGGGATCTATGCATATGACTGGGAACAACTCACTTCTTAATGACTACTCTCCAGGAAGGAAGGGATTTGTTTCCTTTGGCAATGATGCAAGAGGTTACATCATCGGGAAGGGCTTTGTTTCCAATGGGGAAATAAGTTTGATGATGTCAACCATGTGGAAAATCTCAAGTATAACCTCTTGAGTGTCAGTCAATTGTGTGACAAAGGCCATGTTGCCCTTTTCACAAGCCAGAACTGCAGGATTCTGTCATCCAAAGTTCTGAGTTTGATTGACAAGGTATTGGTTGCTCACACTCTCCTGAAGGCCAACAGGACAGGAAGAGTGTATGCCTTAGATCTTTCCAAGAAAATGATCTCAAAGGCCATCCTTGCCTTTTTTCCAAGGCCTCTCCTCAAGAATCTAATCTATGGCATAGAAGGATGGGACATGTTAACTTCAAGAACATGAATCAGCTGATACACCATAGTTTAGTAAGGGGACTGCCTATGAAGGAGTTCAAGTGTGAAAACAACTGCACTGCTTGTTTGAAAGGAAAACAGCACAAGGTTTCATTTCCCCCATTGAAGAACCAAAGTCCACTGCCTGCTTACAACTTCTTCACATGGATCTCTTTGGTCCTGTGAGAGTGATGAGCATGGCACAGAAGAAATACTGTCTGGTATTGTGGATGATTACTCCAGATTGTATGGCTTTCTTTCTACATTCAAAGGATGAAGCTGCACAGAAGATCATAAACTTTGTGTTGTATGCTGAGACAGTATTCCCTCTCAGTCAAGTGTATTAGAAGTGACAATGGAACAGAATTCAGGAACAATACACTTGATGAGTTCTACCTTTCCAAGGGAATAAAGAGACAGTTTAGTATTTCAAGAACTCCTGAACAGAATGGAGTTGTGGAGAGAAAGAACAGGACCCTCATTGAAGCTGCAAGGTCTATGTTGGCTGATTCTGGACTGCCATTGACCTTTTGGGCTGAAGCTGTCAACACAGCATGCTATGTGCAGAATAGAGTGCTAATAAATCAGAGGTTGATGGAAGACTCCATATGAAGTTCTACATCATTTGGCCCCTCTCATTTCATTCTTTAGAGCATTTGGGTGTCCCTGTTTCATTCTCAACACAAAGGATCAGCTCCAGAAATTGATCCTAAGGTGGATGCAGGGTACTTTGTTGGTTATTCATCAACTTGCAAGGCATACAGAGTCTTCAACTGCAGAACAAGATGGTTGAAGAGACTCTACATGTCAAGTTCAATGAATCTCCAAAGGACAAGATTCCACAAAGCCCTGTGGAGCTCTTTGATTTGGACATACTGCAATATGTTCCTATCAATCTCCTGCTGTTGCTCCTGTCAACAGTTCACACCTGGTGTTACTACTGAAGATGATGATGATAGTAGTAATCACCTCTTCAGGTTTAGTGACCAACTGCCTGAGTCCTCTAAACCTGATGCTCCTGTAGCTCCAGCAGCACCATCCACACAAATGCTGATGAGATTTCTGCATCCTCAACTTCATTTGAGTTGCCACCATCTTCATGGTTTCAAGAATCTGCATCAACATCTACTGCTGCTGAAGATCCTACAAACACTTGCACAGATTTGATTGTTTACCAAGAGCTGAAAAATCACCCAATATCTCAAATCCTTGGTGATATCAATGCTGGTGTCTTCAACCAGAAGCCAGTTGTCCAATTTCTGCTTATATGCTCTCTTCATCAGTCAGCTAGAGCCAAGAACTATCATGTTGCTTTGAGAGACAATGGATGGGTTGAAGCCATGCAGCTTGAGCTTCTTCAGTTCAAGAAACAGCAAGTGTGGGAGCTTGTTCCTCTACCCCCAGGTAAGTGTGCAATAGGCACTAAATGGGTGTTTAGGAATAAAACTGATGAAAATGGGCTAATTGTTAAGACAAGGCCAGACTGGTTGTGCAGGGGTTTGCACAAGAAGAAGGTATTGATTATGATGAAACCTTTGCCCCTGTAGCCAGACTGGAGGCAATTAGATTGTTTTTAGCCTATGCTGCACTCCACAATCTTAAAGTTTTTCAAATGGATGTCAAAAGTGCTTTTCTATATGGTACAATAAAAGAAGAAGTTTATGTGTGTCAACCACCAGGCTTTGAGGATAATAAGCACCCAGAATGGGTATATAAGCTTGATAAAGCTCTTTATGGGTTGAAACAAGCACCTAGAGCCTGGTATGAGACCTTATCAAACTTTCTTCTACAGAATAATTTCACTAGAGGCTCCATAGATAAAACTTTATTTATTAAGAAGGTGGATCAGCATAAGCTACTTGTTCAAATTTATGTTGATGATATTATTTTTGCATCCTCTGATCCCCAATGTGTGAGAATTTCCAAACCTTAATGCAACAGAAGTTTGAAATGAGTGCAATGGGAGAATTACAGTTCTTTCTAGTTTGCAAATCAAACAAAAAGCTGATGGAATTTTCATTCATCAGTCTAAATACACAAAAGATCTTTTGAATAAGTTTGATTTACAAAACTGTAAACCCTGTTCTACTCCATGTGCAACACTACACAATTGGATGTTGATCAGAAAGGTAAAGGTGTTGATGAAACCCTTTACAGATGTATGATTGGTTCCTTGATGTATTTAACAGCTTCTAGACCAGATATTATGTTGCTACATGTGTTTGTGCTAGATTTCAGGCTGCACCTAAGGAGTCTCATCTGATTGCAGTCAAGAGGATCTTTAGATATCTGCAAGGTACACAATCTCTAGGCTTATGGTATTCCACTGGACATTCTTGCAAATTAGTTGCTTTCTCTGATAGTGACTATGCAGGGTGTAAGTTGACCAGGAAATCAACTTCTGGTGGATGCCAAATCCTAGGCAACTGTTGATTTCTTGGCAGAGTAAGAAACAAACATCTGTTGCTCCACTGCTGAAGCCGAGTACATTGCTGCTGCAAGTTGTACATCCCAAATACTGGCTTCAGAATCAACTTTTGGATTATGGCATTACAGAGACTAAGACTCCATTATTAATGGATAGTGCTTCAGCTCTTTGCATTGTCAAAAATCCTGTCCAACACTCTAGGACAAAACATATAGAAATTAGACATCATTTATAAGAGATTGTTTTGAAAAGGGTCTAATTAATCCTATCTTTGTGCCTAGTGCTGATGAGCTTGCAGACATTTTTACTAAGCCTTTGGATAGTTCAACTTTCCACAACCTGGTGGTAAGGCTTGGTATGCTGCAGCTAGAATAAGTGACAACTACTAATGATCTCAGTAATTACTGATGATCATTGGTAACCATGTCACATATAAGTACTGATGAGTTATTTTACCCTCAGTAGTTTTTATAACTACTGAAGGCTAAATGCTTTAAGTACTGTACTTTATATGTTCTAAACTACTGATGTAGTTACAACTACTGAAATCAGTAGAAACAGATAAGTACTGATGTCCTATGAAACAACTGAAAACAGCAAAAAGGCTGATGAGTAAGTGTTGAGGACAGTATAAAACAGCTGAAAGGCTATGATTGACGACAACTACTGATGAGTACTCTCTCTTCGTAGTTCACAAACTGCTGTTTCTTTATAAACAACTGAAGCAATACCATGTCTTCAGTAGTTTCACAACTACTGATGACTAACACCAAGTCTTCAGTTGTTTACAACAACTGACGGCAAACCACCACGGTCTTCAGTAGTTTCACAACTACTGATAGCTAATACCAAGTCCTCAGTTGTTTCAACATCTGAAGTCCAACTTGTCTTCAGTAGTTTTTAAAACTACTGATGCCTAAATCAGAGACTTCAGTTGTTTCAACGTCTGATAGTAAACACCATGTCTTGAGTGTTTTATAACTGCTGACCACACCAATACCATCAGTCGTTTCAAACATCTGAAAGTTAATACCACGTCATCAGTAGCTTCAAATACTGATGACTAACACCAAAACCTTCAGTCGTTTCATAACCGTACCCTATATATACCTGTTCCCTCTTTCAGAGTTTTCATTCTTTCACGACCTAAAAATTTCAAAAGCTCTGAAAACCTTTCACCTTCATTAATGGCGACCATGCAACTCAAGCCTCGACACAACTGTGTCGCGTACCTCACAAAATCGCCCTTCTGGACCAAATTTGATAATGCTATAGATCTTATGGTCCAATCCCCACTGAAAACGGCTTTCCTCTTAAATCCAATCATTTATGCCGATTCGCTACATCAGTTTTGGACGAATGCGACCGTTAATGGAGAATCTATCCATTCGTCCATCAACTCTCATAAGGTGGTCATCTCTACTGCTACCATCCGCCAGATATTACTGTTAGATGATGCTGCCTACCCTGTTGGATATCCTAAGCGCCAACTTGATCTTTCCTTTGGACAACATGAATATCAGGGTGATCTTAGTGCTTCAACAATCCTGAAGAAATATTTTCCAGATGCTGAACGATTAATATTTCATATGGTAAATGTTTGCCTGGCTCCGAAGACTTCCTCTTGGGATCAACTGTCTTCCAGATGGCAACAGGTATTGTTCTCTATCCTTGAACAAGAACACTAAACTTTTCTGAAATAATTTTTCTTGAACTCAAGGATATGGCCACAAAACCACTTTCTAACCGTTGGATACTATCCTCGGTTTATAATGGCCATATAGAGAATCAGCTTTCTGCTGAGGGACTAGTTGGTCTGGGAGTCCCTGCTTTGGCTGTATTGCCGGAGGTATACTCCCGACACAACACTGACCAAACTCTCAAACAGGCTGCCAAGCTGCGCAAACCCACGCAGCTGGAACCCACAGCCTCCACTTCCACATCCAAAGTCCCCTCCAAACCCACCAAGAAGAAGCCTAAGAAAGCTACTCAGGGAGTTGAGTCCCCTGTGGATGCTCCTGCTGCACCAACGCAGGTTATCTCTGCTGGAAATAACCCCCAGTAGAGACTATGACTCCACCAACTGAAGCCGCTCAGGTTTCCTCTCAAAAGGAACCTGAAGCAATCACTCAAAGGGAAGCCACATGCTAGGATCCTCCTCACTTGAGGGGATTACCATTGAAGAGCACCATTGTCCCGGGTGCAAACTGCTTCCACACCCTCTCCTGATGCAACCGCCCTCAAAGCCCTACAATAATTGTTGCAAAGGTGCTGACACAGTTGCATTCCTCACCCCCCACCCAGACACCAATCACTACTGGGATAACCTCAACACTTGAGGGGGAGGATCCAAATGCTTCTGTCAACCCCAGCACAGGGGTTATCATGTTTCATCTTCTAGTGTAGATAAGGAGGTGCAAACTTCTGGTGAGGCTGCCACTGTCTCTGACTCAGCAAATGACCAGGGTGCAGTTGGTAACATCTCTAAGACCTCACCAGTGGCAACAGCTGATGAAGGACATAGTCCTGAGGCTGGAAGTCCCCAGAACCAAGAACAAGGGGCACATGCTATCATTGATCTACACTCAAGGCATGTTCATCCTGACTCTGTCAGGAGGTCAGGTGATTCAGTATCAACTGATGATGACCTGAGCTTCTTCTATGATGTAGTTGCTCAAAACACCATTCTAGAGGATGAGGTTAGCAGACTCAAAGAGCTGCTGGCCAAGATGTCTCAGGATGCAAGTCCATCTGCCACCACAATACACCCACAGATGGCACCTTCTTCTGAAGGTCCCCTACACACTGAGCCAGTATATACTTCCAAGCCACCAGCCTCTGCTTACGGCACTGATTCTCAGGAACAGAACCATCCTGATCAATCAGTTGCTACCCTTCAAAAATCCCTACCTCTCATCACTCCCATGATCACAGATATAGTGATCAAAGCCTTGATGAGAGGCTTCCTACCATACAACCCTTGGTGGAGGAGTTGGTGACTAAATCCCTTTCTACTGCTCAAACCCTTGCACCCAATGCAACCAAAAAGGGGGAGAGTCAGTTAGTTAAAGGAAAAAGGAAGAGGATGATAGATGGGGAGAAGGCGAAAGAATCTGAGTTGTAAATGAGAAGGAGAAGGAGAGTGTGAAGGGAGCTGAAGTGAATGAAAGTCAAAAAGACTTTCATGTCACATATCAAAAGAGAAAAGGAGAGTCTGAGAAGGAGAAGGAGCTGAAGGATATGGTGAAAGAAGCTGACGCCAACCATAACCGTTCAATGGATAAAATCATTGAGCAGTTGTATAGGCAGGGTTTTGACATCAAACAACTAGACTCCGAGATCAGAAGGATGGAAACAAAGGAGATCAATTCAAGATGGGCTAGCTATGATGCCTTAGAAAGAGAAAGGTTGGAGATAATGATCAGATTTATAGCTAAATACTTGGGAAGATCTCTAATGGAAATAAGGGCCTGGACCAGGGACAACATCTTGGCAATAACCACCAAGATTTGTTCGTCTGAAGAATACTCCAAAGGTTTAGTGATTGAGGTATTGAATGAAGCTGGGGTTGGGAATCGAAAAGAACTGACAAAATTTACCAAAGCCTCCCTTACAGCCAAAATGCTAAAATAGTCTCAAAAGCCTCAATCCTCAAAATCACTATCTCCACAACCCACTAAAACAACCCTTTACCCTCTAAACCAACCATCCAACCCACAAAACCAAATCCTTTACCCCCAAAAACCCACTGCCAGTGATGTACCTAGCCAAAAGAAAAGAAAGTACTGAGGCCTGATGAAGATGAAGAGGAGGATGAAGACAGACTGCCACTCTCTGCAGTCATTACTTTGCCTAAGGCTAAACCGATGTCCATCATTCCTGCTTCTCAAATGCATGATGTAATGATAAAAATTGAAGAGGAACAGATGCAAAAACATGATGAGGAAATGCTGAAAAGCATTGACAAAGCATATGCCACATCCTCTTCAATGATCAGCATGAAGAAAGAAGTATTAAGATTGTACACCCGCTAAT
The DNA here is from genome assembly GCA_025506515.1 of Flaveria trinervia. Taxonomy (NCBI): domain Eukaryota; kingdom Viridiplantae; phylum Streptophyta; class Magnoliopsida; order Asterales; family Asteraceae; genus Flaveria; species Flaveria trinervia. The sequence continues at coordinate 99,168,479 of CM046444.1, forward strand.
ACCTTTCAATACAAAGGAAAGGTAAGGATATGGCCTGATCCTAGGGTGGCACACCGGATTGTCAAGAAAGAAATTCCTTCAAGATACAAGGGCCAAGTGAAGAGAGTTGTCGACGAAGACATCACTGTGGTTCTTGTAGTGTCCCCTTGGGAAATTGTTGAAGAGTTCAAGAAAGCCTATGAAGCCAAACAACCACCTCAAAAGATGTTAGAGAACAAAATTATAAAGAAGGGATTGGTTTACAAAAGACTTGAAAACTTCAAACAAGAAGAGCTCAACCTGCTCTTAGAAGGGACTCATCCAGATGAGTTTGCTTATAGACAAATAACCACGGTTGAGCTCAAAAATGGAAAACAGGCCAAGTACATATCTGAGGTGTATGGCCGAGAGGATTATTTGATGGTGTGCCCGAGGTGCTGACAATGGATGAGCAAATCATGTTTTTAAGGGCTTACACCAGGGAATCATATAGGCTGATACACGGGAAGTAGATCTCATGGTTGGGACAACAGCTCGGTGTCCAAGTCCCCAATACAGAGCTCCCAACCATATCATGCCAAACAGATCATCAGAGACTTCTTCCCAGGCCGGTGCTGAAAAAGGGTCACTTCTCATCTGATCAAGAGGATAAAAAGACCAATCTATCTGCCAAAATAAGTGGGACTCGTCAATAACTTAGAGGTTTTGGCTGCATTGGTTCAGGGGGAGTTTGTTGGACCAAAAGAACCAATGAGCCTGATCAGAGAAACCTCTAAGTCCCACAAGACATCACAACAGCTGAAGAAGACCTGATCAGCTGTTCTACAAAGTCTGAAGAATACAACTGCTGAAGTACGTCTGAAGTACTGAAGACAAAGACTGAGACAACAGCTGAAGATCTAAAGTCTGAAGACTTCAACAAGTACTGAAGACAAAGACTGAAGATCAACAGCTGAAAGACAAAGTCTGATGTTCAAGTACTGAAGACATCAGCTGATGTTAACAGCTGATGACAACAGCTGAAGAGGGCTTCTTCAGTTGTTGTGATGGTTTTTCTTCTTCAGTAGTTTTCTTTTCTTTTCAGTAGTTTGTTTACTTTTCTTTTCAGTACTTGTAAACAACTGAAGAGGTTGTTCTTCAGTTGTTGTAGTGTCAGTAGTTTTATATTTTTCAGTAGTTATAAATAGATGTTTAACACTTAGGAACATTTGTAAGAAGATGTCAGTTGTTGACATCTTCAGTAGTTGTTAAACATCAGTAGTTATCAAACGGTTACATGTCACTTTCAAGTGACATCAGCCTACGTCACTCTTTCCTTTATAAGGAAGGATGACTCACCTGTAATCGTGCCTTTGAGGCCGACAATCTTAATGCAATATTCCTTTTGTCGGATATTTCTCTCTCTATAACAAAATTCTCTTATCGTCTTATATCGAATGTTCTTGTTTGAATTTGTCTAATTCTGAGCTATTCCGCTGCTATATCTGTTCAATCGATTAAACCAAGGGCTGAGATCTTAACACAAACTCTAAGACATGAAAAAAATACTCAACGAAAACCATGTCATTAATCTATTAGAGAAAGAATTTCATTCAACTAACCATTGTTCAACATACCTTAAACGAATGCAATATAAAACTTCCCACAAGCCTAAACTTGTGAATTCAAAAAATAATCTACTGAAAAATTTTCATATGGATCTTTTTGTCCCAACTCATATCTGAGCATAGACAAAAATCAACAAGGTTCAATAATCATTAAAGACCATTTAAGGTTTACTTGGGGTTTTCTTTTTAATAAGAATGAATCAATTCAAATAATCAAAGATTTTATGATAAAGATTGTATATTAACTAGACTCTAAAGTAAAATTAATGAGAAGTGATAGTGGAACTAAATATAAAAATGAAATGAATTCATTTTATATCGACAAAAGTATTGCTTATCAATTTAGTGCAACTAAGGCTTTTCAACAAAATAGGTTAGCTAAAAAAGGAACACAATACTAACTGAAGCCCTAAGGGCCATGTTGGCTAATGCTAAACGCTAGTCAATTTCCAGGTAGAAGCAATCAACACAACTTGTTATGGGGACTGGATATAAGCAATAGGATAGAATATATTGATTGAATTAAATGATTATTTACAGTGGAAATACAAAGATTAAACACAATGAAAACACTCAATAAATGTTTTTATATTGATAGGTAATCAAAATACAGTAAGGTTCTTTGTTGTACATGAATAAAAATTTTGCAATAAATTAACCATTGTAGGTCTTATACAATGACTAGTACAATTTACTAAGCTACCCTAACATACAATCTAGGACGAACTAAGTACAAAAGTACAAATAACTGTATACGCATTTGGTTTCTTCTTCGGCTGCATTTGTTTTACAACATCCTCATTTGTTAATGCGGATTTTGTTGATACATGTATGTCCCTAGATCATGATATGAATGTAATAGATCTTGTTTTTCTGATTCTGAGGTAATGCCTGAAAGGATTAATGAAATGATATTGCTTGTTTGATATTTATAATGTTTCATATTTCATTAATGAGTCGACATTGAATTGGTTAATTAGATTTGTGGTTGTTTGAAGTGTTATACAAATGTTATATTAATTAATTAATGCATTCAAAATTAACAGAATGAAGTTCTCATGCGAGTGGCCCATCCGAATGGACCATACGCACGAATAACTTCATACGAATGACTCAGTAGCACGACGGAACCAAGAGACTGGATCAGTCGTATGATTATAACATGAGATTGACTCAGTCGCACGACTGAATACTCAATCGTGAGAATGAATCAACCGCATGGTTCAATCGCACGACTAAACCATACTAATGGTTCAGTCGCACGATTGAATAATACTAACCTATAAATACAACCCAATTCGTGAAAAATAGAGAGCTTTTGATTACTTACGACTCTAGACGTACCCTAGCCGTCCAGAAGCCTCACAATTCGTTCTCCAAGTTCATAGAACACATTAGATCGATTCCCAATCGATTTCTAACGTGAGTTTCAATTCTTGATTGATTCTTCGTGTGTTCTCACTAATTGGATCGCCAATAAAATAGGATTCCGCACTATTTGATCTGGTTTACATGCTAATCACTAGGTATTTCGTTCAAATACCTAGTCCTAACAAGTGGTATCAGAGCTTGGGCTCTTGATTACGTGTGATTCAATCAGATTGATAAAAAGTTTGTGTTTTTGCACTAAAAACACAATATTTTGCGTCAAAAGTGATCTTGGACGTTCCTTGCTCATCAAAGTTTGGTTTCTACAGACTTAGGCAATTAGACCTCGCGAAATTTCGAATTTTTACGGCTAAAACACGTTTAACCTAGGAACTTTCGCAAAACAGCAGCCGCAGTCACACGAGTGTGCCATTCGCACGATTGGACTTCATTTGCATAGTCCAGACGCACGATTGGACCTAGTCGTATCTCCTTTCGTACGACTGAACCGTTCGTTCGCATTGCTCATACTCATCAGACTCATTCGCATGACTGAGCTAATCGCTTAGTTCAGCCGCACGATTGAACCAGTCGCACAGTTCATACGCACGACTAGGCCATTCGCATCCTTCAGTCGCACCAGTGATAGTTTGGTTTATTAGACTTAAAGTTATTCGCCATGGAAGATCAAATGTCAGCCTTTACTGCTGGAAAGGACTCTAGGATACAGAACCTGCTGTTGCTTGAGAGTGAAGTGGGTAATCATAATAACCACCAAAGCTTTTGATGTTAGATGACTTTCCTCACTGGAAACAACGTTTTGAGATCTACCTCAATGGAGTGGATCCGAATCTGTGGGAAGCCATCGAGATTGGATATAGTACACCGGTTGGAGCTGATGGAGTTAAGCTAACGTTAGGAGGGATGACAGATGTGCAAAAAGTTAAATACAATGCAGAGAAAAGAGTTTATGCATTGATTACACAGTATATTCCTAAAGACATATTCCACCAGTACTCAGAGAATAAGCAGTCCAAGAAACTTTGCGATGAGCTAGAAAAGAGGTATGACGGGAATGCTTCATTAAAGACAATCACAGCTAAGGAGTTAAAAAAGGAATTCTATAATTTCTCATCAATGGGAAACAAGAGTTTAGACGACGTTATAGATAGATTGTACCATCTGATGAGTGAACTGCATACACATGGGGTGGCAACTACCATGGAAAAGAAAGTTACTAACTTTGCAGACGGATTGCCTGAAAAGTGGACCTCATTCGTGTCTAACCTTAGACAGAATGGAATTCAGGCAAAACTGGATATTAATGACTTCATTCTTAAGTTGCGAGAAGAGTCACTTAGGATGAAGTACAGAGCTCAGAAGTCCTCTTACAATCAAAATCTAGCCTTGTACAACGCCACGCCTCAAGCTAAGACATCTGGAGCACCTCTCCACACTGCATTTGTGTCTAGCTCATCGGGTCCTGCACATGCGTCACCTTTAGGAACAGACACGTCGGGACTCTCTTGCACCCACCATATTGGATCCAAAACAGGTGCTACTAAACTGAAGACCGAGAATCTCAGAAATGTGACTGTGGAAGTAGCTCGAGAACACATGGATCTTTTGGCTGAAATGGTCCATTCTTATGATGAACTTGTTGCTGGGAAGATGGAAACTGCCATCTAGCCGACGAGGACTACGAGCAGGTGGACGAAATGGAGCTTGAGAGGATGGACATAATGTGGGCCTTAGCTAGTGCTGTCCGGAGGGCAAAGAAGTTTGTAAAACAAACCGGACAGAACATAGTAGCTACTAAGGATACCACATTTGGCTTTGACAAGAGCAAAGTGACCTGCTTCAACTGTGGAGAGAAGGGGCACTTCAAAAGAGAATTGTCAAGCCTAAGAAGATGGGTAACGGGAACCCGTTCTCGTCCTTCACTCGTCAAGACAAGCAAGCTACCAGTTCTACTTCATCAAGCAAGGATCCAAAGGCCTTGACTGCCCATGATGATGAAGGACAGGATTGGAGCTTTAGGTTTGTCTCGCCAGGGGAATCAAACATTGCAAGTGTAGAAGACATTGACAGTGATTCCGCTAGTGAAGGAGATCTAGCAGTTGAGATATCGATGTCACATAGTGAAGAAGCAACTGCAACCAAGATCAGTTACAAGCCTAAGGAGGAGTCTACCACGTCAAAAACAGTAAAGACAAAATCACCAGAACCAGAGAAATCTGCTACTGCGTTGATGGCTAACTCTTTTGAATCAACTCAGGTAAGTACTACTGACCAAATGTTTGTTCTGATTGTGATATTTTTAGGAATAGCATAGATGAAAAATTTGCTAGGTTATTAGATCATAATGATAACTTAGTAAAAGATTTGCACCTGTGCACTAAGGCTAATAGGGTATTAAAACAAAATGAGCATAGTTATAAAGAAAAGATAGACCTTTTGACTAAACAACTTAGGGAAACCGAAGTAGTTGCCTTTAACAAAGCTAATGACATTAGGTATTATCTAAACTCCCTAGAAGACACTAAGAAGCAAAAGGCAGTACTAGAAGTAGAAGTAAATTCATTAAAACAAAAACTGCACAGTTGGACTAGTTCTTCACACATCGTCCAACACTTAGTGAGAGATTGGGTTATAAAGTGGTCCCACCACCACCTGAGACTTTGATGAACACTAAGACTAGACCAACAAATAGTAATCCCATCAAGGATCATGTGGGGTCTATCCTCTTGTTAGTGATCCAGATTCCTTATGTTCATCTATGGACTCTGGAAACAAACAAAAGGAGGCCACTTCAAAGGCAAAGGATAAATTGTCTAGTGTTAATCTGGAAAAGAATTTGAAAAGGTTAACTTAAAGTCACGATCAAACAGAGTCAAATCAGAACCTAAAAGGACTTCTAAGGTTAATCTTTCACATACTTCAAGTCAAAATCCTATTAACCAAAAAGAAAAGGAGGTTAAGCAGGTGAAAACAGTTAACTTTGTTAAACCAGAGAAAACAACCAGAGAACCAGAGTCAAAACCTAGAGTGAGTAATGTTACTAGAGTGTCACACACTTCTCCACAAAGAAAGTTTAATAGTAGATCGTGCTACAACTGTGGTGAATATGGACACATTGCTTCCTATTGTCACTTCTATCGGACACCCCGTAAGAAGATTGAACTTTAGGTTTCAAAGCCTAGGTCTTCTAAGAGGATGTCACTGACTCCACCTAGAAGAACTAGTGAACCTAAAATTCAACCTGTAAGTCAGTCAACTGTTTATCACAAACAGGCATTGCACAAATCTGGATTATGGAAGGAGAAAACATCCTCAGTGTCTGATAATAATGACAAGAAGGAACCTGAGCTACCCTCATCCTCTAAGGGTCAACGGGTAAAAGTTATGATGTGTGATGCCTCTAGGAAACCCAAGCCAGTAAAGGCTTGGGTTCCTAATCCAAACTAATCCTTTACTTTGTATGTGCAGGGTGTTCGATACAATGCTGAAACTAACACGTGGATAGTAGACAGCGGAGCATCCAGGCACATGACAGAAAATTAGGCTCTTTTATCAAACGTCAAGCAAATAGAAGGAGGGCATGTTTCGTTTGCTGGAAACAAGGGTGGCTATATCACAGCATAGGGAGAAGTGGGGAATCAGAAAGTTATGTTTGATAAGGTGAACTACGTTCAACAACTACAAAATAACTTACTATCTGTCTACCAAATATGTGATAAGGGATTTAAAGTCATCTTCGACAACAAGAAGTGTTACGTACTAAAGAAAGACTACGTGATCCCAGAGGACCAAGTTTTGATGACTGCTTCAAGATATAAAGATCTCTATGTCTTGGATCTGTCAACAGCTCTACAACGGATCATGAGGTTCAATGTTTTCTATCTAAAGCTACTGAAAAAGATTCCATCTCCTGGCATAGGAGAATAGGACACATTAGTCAAAGGAAGATGAATCACTTGATTCAGAAGGATCTGGTGAGAGGAGTTAATGTTAAGAACTTCCAGCTTCCTGACTTTTGTGTAGCTTGCAAGAAAGGCAAACAGACAAAGAAGTCTCATTCGGAAAAGAAAGTTCATTGAATAGAACTTCCTCTTGAGCTTCTTCACATAGATCTGTTTGGTCCAGTCAGTACAAAGAGCATTGCAGGCGACTTGTACTGCTTTATGGTCACTGATGACTACTCAAGGTTCACTTGGGTAATGTTTCTGAAATCCAAATCAGAAATATTTGAATCATTCAAAGAGTTGGTAACCACACTGGAATCTCTCTACAAGCTGAAGGTTAGACAAGTACGCTCAGACAACAGAACAGAATTCAAGAACCAGTGGATGGAGGAATACTGCAAGGAAAAGGAAATTGTGCATCAATTCACTTCTGCCTACACACCTCAGATGAATGGCGTTGCTGAGAGAAAGAACAGAAGCTTGATAGAGACAGCACGGACTATGCTGGCAGACTCGAAACTGCCTATTCAATTCTGGAATGAGGTAGTGGCAAATGCATGTTTTACACTGAATCGAGTCCTGATAGTCAAGCGCCACGGAAAGACTTGTTACGAGCTACTACAAAGACGCAAACCGAATCTGGAGTATCTCGAACCATTTGGCGCGCCGTGCACACTTCTGAAGAAGACACAAGAGGGTAAATTCAGCGAGAAGGCAGATGAAGGAATCTTTCTAGGATACAACATACTGAACAAGCGAGTTTACAACAACTCAACGGGTCTAGTAGAAGTATGGTGTAATGTTGACGTTCAGAGATATACCACACCACCTACTGGAAAAGGACCCGCCTACTTTTTCGACTATGATGGATTCTTCAAGTCCTTCAACTTCCCTCTCTCTCCCTCGGATGACGAGTTAGCTACACGGATGATGTATGATATCTTGAACACACCAACATCTAGCTTACAGGGAGAATCATCTATTCAGTCAGGGGAAGTAGTCAACGATAGTGACTCCTCCTTTGAAGATGAAGCTGAAGAAGATAACCGTAACAGTCAGGAAGAACAGATTCCAGTTCCTGAAAGTCCTCAAGTATCTACTAGTGATGTACCTTTGACTTCGGAGCCTCAAACTCCAGCTACCTCAGCTGCAGAACCAAATGTTCATAATCTTGGCTCTGAGGTAGCAGTTCCTACTACTCCAGGATCACGACTAAATGTCTATCATCCCCTAAGCAATATCATTGGGGATGTCAGATCAGGAGTGCAAACCCGAAATCAGCTATACTCAGCTGATTACGCATCAGTTATGGAAAAAGGATATATTCATGATGGTGCTTATCGATGTTTTGTCTCACAATTTGAGCCCAAATACGTCAGTGATGCACTGAATGATGAGGCGTGGGTGAGTGCCATGCAAGAAGAACTACTTCAATTCAAGAAGTTAGGTGTATGGACTCTGGTTGATAGACCTAAAGGTGCTAAGGTCATTGGCACCAAATGGGTTTTAAAATGCAAGAAAGATGACCAAGGGGTAATTATCAGGAACATGGCTCGATTGGTGGTTCAAGGTTTTCGCCAAGTCGAGGGAATTGACTATAATGAGGTGTTTGCACTCGTGGCAAGGATGGAAGCCATTCGTATCTTCCTTGCCTATGCATCGTACATGAAGATTAAAGTATATCAATTAGATGTAAAGAGTGCATTCCTTCATGGGGAAATCAGAGAAACAGTCTATGTGAGTCAACCCGAGGGATTTGAAGATCCTTATCATCGGGATAGAGTCTACAAGCTCGACAAGGCTTTATACGGGCTTCATCAAGCTCCACGAGCTTGGTAGGAGAAACTCTCGACTCATCTTGTAAAACACGGCTTTCGCAGGGGAGTCATTGACTACACGCTGTTTATTAAAGAAAAAGATGGCGACCTACTGCTCGTACAGATCTATGTTGATGACATAATCTTCGGTTCAAAGAACGAAGAGTTATGCAAAGAGTTTGAAGCAGTTATGAAGAAAGAGTTTGAGATGAGTGCTATGGGGGAGATGAAGTTCTTTCTCGGGTTACAGGTGGATCAAACACCAAATGGGATCTTTCTACATCAGACCAAGTATGTAGGAGACATTCTCAGTCGGTTTGACATGGAGAATGCATCTACTGCTCGGACTCCACTGGCTACGAATCACAACATAGCACCTGATGAAAATGGAGATCTTGTAGATGCCATGATGTACCGAGGAATGATTGAATCCCTCATGTATCTCAGTGCCTCAAGACCTGATATCATGTATGCTACATGTTTATGTTCTAGATATCAGGCTAAGCCTAAGGTCAACCATCTGATCGGGGTCAAAAGGATTTTTCGTTATTTGAAGGGTACACCACACTTGGATTGTAGTACCCTCATGATGATGACTTTGAGCTCACTGCGTATAGTGACTCAGATTACGGAGGCTGCAAGATGAACTACAAGTCTACATCCGCAGGGTGTCAATTCTTTTGGAGAAGACTAGTTACTTGGTAGTGTAAGAAGCAGACAGTGGTTGCATTGTCAACCTGTGAAGCCGAATATGTTGCTGCTGCAAGTTGTGTTCACAAATCATCTGGATTCAACAGCAAATGCGAGATTACGGTTTAGCATTCTCCTCTACTCCTATTTGTGTTGATAACTCTGCTGCAATTGCACTAACTAAAAATCCGGTCCAACATCCTAAGACCAAACATATTGGTATTAAATACCATTTCATAAGAGACTGCTTTGAAAAGAACTTAATTTATGTGGTAAAAATTAATACTGATTTTCAACGCGCTGACCTCTATACTAAAGCCTTTGATAAACCACGTTTTCAATATTTGCTAGAGGTCAACGGAGTTAAAAAGAAAAGTGATGTTATTCCTGATGATGATCATGTGTACTCCGATGTAGGTTAGTTAAGTTTTGTTTTTTATTTATTTGTTTTATTTTGGTCTGTCTAAATTAAACTCATGTTATTTTGCTGGCTATTAAAATCGTAAAATAGTTAAACCAGTTTATGATTTTAGTACTTTAGGGGGAGAATAAGTCAACAAGTAACATAAAAAAAACGAGGGAGAAGGAGTTGAAAGCTGATTTAAGGTAGATCGTATCTGTGATACCGATTCAAACTCTTTGGAATATGATAGTACACAGGAACAAGTCAAGAGGGACTTTAAAATGTTAATTTAGAAAAGGTGCAAAAATTCAAACTATAAGTCTATGTAGTCTAAGCAATATAAAAGGGAAGATGATAGAAAAACTGGTAACTCCTAAGGTAACACAATGAGAGTAGACCTAGAGGTTGCGGGACCACAATTGATATGTCGGTAGATTCCATACAATAGATGATTAGACCTAATTGGTGATCTCAAGATCAAACTAAGTTATTCAACTGACTGTGGGCTTCCATCTTATCACTGGTTAACACAATCGACAATATTCCAATAAGGGGTAATGAGCATGTAAAGCCACAAATGTGTGCAGATGACCATAAACAGAGCAAAACACGAGAAGAAAATGAAAGAAAAATGCTATCAAGCTAATGACGTATGCTGTTGGTGCATTTGGTGCAAAATAAAATTAAGCTGCTCTAACAACGAGATAGGTTGTGTGCCTCTCTGATGTGCGATGGCACTGACCTGAGGATAAGCATGACCTAGATATTCTAGAATTCATTGTTGTTTGCCGCCACTCTGTGTGCGATGGCACTGACCTGAGGAGTGGCTTCTCTTTGAAAGCTCTAAGAATAGTCTCTCCTTGTAAAAAAGTAACCGTAGACCGCTCAAAAGCTGCTGAGGAATGTTGATTACCATATAAGTGTGGGATCCACAAATGTTAGTTGAAATAATAAACCTAAATCTATCACCAGTCTGTGTCAAAAGTCTGCGTATGGATTTAAGAGCACAAATATTGACAATCATTGTGGCTGCAATTCTTGAAAGTTCAAATCAATGTGGTAATCTAAGAGTTCCAGCATGATTTCCTAAAAGCTGCCAACGACTCTGGATGAAAACCAAGATTTGAGCATCAAAGGTTTTGATAACAAGTCCAAATGATTGACTTGCCGTGTATGATTCCAAAATTGGCCGGTCCAGGTGTGGTCAATCTAAGTTGAAGCTGTCTATTCCGGAAACAAATCCAGTAGATTTCCATCTCAGGACTTATCTCTCACAAAAAGCAACAACAGTTCTTATTTTGATTCTTTAGTTTAATTTTTTTATTTGTTTAATTTTTTTGTTAGTCGTTTAGTGTGTTTGTTTGTCGGACTACATCAGGAAAATCAGTAAGGGATCAACTCATTAAATCGATCATGTCTGAGATGATCAAATGCTCATAACGTTAATTTATGAAATTAAAGGGTTATAAATAAAAAGTTAATATTAAAATGGCAGAAAATTTAATGACTATGACCTATTCGCACGAATGGACCATACGTATGGACCAATCATACCAATGGAAGCCATTCGTACGAATGGACCATGAATATGGACCATCCAACCGAATGGCCCATACGATTGGCCCAGTCGGATGCTTAAGGGCGGATGAGTGAGTCTGTCGTGCGACTGAGATCCAGTCGGACGACTAAACCAATCGCACGACTGAGTCCCACTCGCACGATGAAAGGTGCATATGAGCTCAGTCACACGATTGAGTCTAGGGTTAGTATAAATAGAGGGGGAGTCGGTCGCAGAGACTCACCACCTTCAAAATAACCTGAATCGCACGACTTAACACAACTCTAAAAAATTTCATTTGATCTCTAAACCCCCGTTTGTTGATAACTGGCCATCTACATCGACTCTACAGCTAATTTACGGTATAGAAGCACTCCCATAACTTTAAATTTGATGAAACAATCGGTACATTTGGACTCGCAAAAGAACCGAGACTTAAGTGACTAAATAACCTACCTAAATGACTCAAACAATGAAAGTAAAGATGTTAGGTGGGATAAGAATGTATTGCGAGTCAATGAACCAGATAACGATGTCTAAAACTCAAAAATGGTGAAAAAGTGTTTTTGAATTGAACAGTCAGTACATCATGCGAATGGACAGAGTGATGAACCTCAGTAGCACGACTGAGGGGTTCAAACTACTTAAATGCACGACTGAACCATGCGTATGAAGTTCAGTCGCCCGACTGGTGTAACCGCATGAGGTTACATACGTATGAGCCCAGTCGCACACTCAGTGGTAAGCAGGATCAGTCGCACGACTGAACTCCAGTCGCACCACTGAACCCCAGTCGCAACACTGAACCCCAGTCGCACGACTGAACCCCAGTCGCACTGTTCAATCGCACGACTAACTTAGTCGCATAATCTCAATCGCAAGACAGAAAGATTTTCTTCAAGTTTAAGGTTTTCATGACGTTCTTAGCCAATGGTACTAATGTTTACTATTTTTGTGTATAGATGGCGAGTCGATGGATTATGAGCACGAAGCGCAATATATGTGCTCATCTGGACTTGACATCTAGAAATGCTGCCGATTTCTCTGGCATCATCACATTTCTACTGAGATCGAGGATTGCACAGGCCATATCTACTCCTGTACTCCTTATCGATCCATCCAGCAAACCTTGTGGGAAGGCGCTACAGTCGATAGATCATCTGAGCCTCATTGCATCAGAAGTACCATCATTGGAGAGGCTATTACTATATCAGAGGAGGATCTGAGGATCGTATTACAGTTGGGGGATGACACTGATTTTTCGACTCGATTACACCCCCTCACAGTCAGAGGATGCTTTCTTAGAGCCAAGTACTTTGGGGACATAAAGCTGGGGTACTCAACACAAGTAACCTCTGTCCCCAGTTAAATATCTTGCGCACGTGCTGCTTAAGTGCATAGCTTCCACAAAGGGAGGTTTTGATGAGCTGTCTGACCAGATGCGGAACACGTATGTTGCGTTGGTGCTGAACTATCCGTTTCGCTTCTCGAGGATGATGTTCACCTATCTGGTGGAGAACATTGAGGGGAAAGGGAAGGAAGGCTTCTGTATGTACCGAGGTTTATGCAGATGATCATAAATCAGAAGCTTCCCTCCCTGCCGAAGGAGGAGGAGGATGCGGTAGTCCTCGAGGTGATGGATGATACTACCCGGGGGGATGAAAGTGTATAGGGGGAAGCAAGTGAAACCTCCTGTCAGGAGGTTGTTTGGTCATCTTGCCGGGATGACTACGTGGTGCCAGCAAAGAGAAAGTGTGCCACGATGATAGTGACTCTGATGTGGAACAGATTGCTCTACCCACTCATGACTCAGATGATGATGACAGTGGGGATGCTGGAGACGGTATGCCTATTCCACCTAGAGGCACTGTGTGTGATGTTGTTCCTCCAGTGTCCATTCCAGCTGGAGAAGTAGCCGAGTCAGCTGGATTTCATCAGGATTTTGTTCAGGGTGTGGAGGAGGAGGATGAATCGGATGAGGAGCCCTAACGCGAGTGTGTGGGAAGCAAAGTTGTTCCCACAGAACATGGGCTGAGGGTGGTTGGTGAACACCGAGACTCCGGAGAGACTGATACAGACCCAAGCTATGCACCGAGGTCCGCAGGCAGGGTTGTAGGGGAGCTTCCACCTCAACATGGACGAGGAGGAAGATAATGGCTAAACCCTATGGTCAGAAGAAGAAGAAGCGTCGGGTGACCTTCCTCACCACCACACCCACCATAGCCACCACACACACCACAGCCACCACATCCACCACAGCTACCACAGCCACCACCATACCTCCCACAACAGCACAGACTCCATCCACCACCATATCCTTTACTCCAACATCACCTCCATCATTTCACACACCTATCTTTACTACAGCCACCACCACCACCACCACTTCACACCAAGCAATACCCCCAGCCCATCCCTCACATACGTATGGATCAGCTCTACCTCCAATCGGGGTGGAGGAACAGCTTTCTGCGCTTAACAGAATGGTGATGCGCTTACTTGCTGTAGATGAAGAAAAGGCAGCCCAGATCCGCCAGCTTACTGACCTGACTACTGCACAATCTCACCAAATTACAGAGCAGGCTCGAATTATAGAGCAGCAGGCCCAACAGATGGCTGCTCAGAGCACTGAGACAGCGTAACTCAAATCACATACTGTCATCAAGCAAGAAAATAGAGGAGTTGGAAAAGGCAAAGAAGACTATCCTGTTAAAACTGAAAGGATCTAAGGAGGAGCCATTAAAGATCAATGAAGGGGACAGAGATGATGATGATGAAGATGATGATGAGGATGTTGATAGTGATACTAAGGAGAATGAAGAAACCGAAGGAGATAGGACAGAGGAGAAGGACGATGATGATGAAGCAGGAGGAGGGGATGCAGCTGCATCGGCCTCTGCTACAGGTCAAGAGAAAAGGTCAAAGAACAGACAAGATCAATCAGCTTCTACTTCTGCTCCTCCAAGTGATGATACTATGATACATGATAAAAGTAAAGACTAGAAGTTTATGTATTTATTACTTTTGTATTTGAATCCTGTATTGAAAACGATGTATTGAATGTTTATATTAAGTGAATGCATTTATATTTGTTAATTACTAATGACTTATGTGTTGAATGTTTAAATCAAACAGATCCAAATACCAAAGAGATGAGTTTGATGTTGCTCCCCTTCAGCAGGTCAAGACTCAGCTAACAATGATTCTGATCTGCAAGGGATTGTCAGAAGGTCAGTGAACTATACCCCTGAAGAAGGGGAAAAATTCATGACCTATCAAACAAGCAACTGGCAGAGCTTTTCAAGCTAAATCCAGATGAGATAGTGAAAGATGCTCTGACATGCGATTCGACTAGTGACGAAGAGCTCAATGATGTTGATGAAGTCGAGATCGAAGATGTCACTGCCGAGGATTACCCTCAGTACCCTAAGAATAAGGGTAATGTGGTTCCCAATCTGGGTGAATCCCTTGTCAGCGATACTTTTGAGGTGTTGAACAATATGGAGCAAGAAACAGAGAAAGCAGTAGGAACAACCAAGCTACAAATGATGATGTCAACATTCGAAAGGCTGAGTGGGCGGCATGTTTTGAAGAAGTTAGAGCCCAACGTACTGCACCAAAGAAAGATTCCTACACCAAACTCTATAGAGTCAAGAAACATCACAAGGTGTGAGGAAGGATCATAGCATGGGCGTATTTTGAGGATCTTAATGCTTATGCGGTTAAGAGAGAACAGGGCATAGAGTACCTCAGATTCCCACATGATCTGAAGACTCTACTAGGTTTTGAGCTCAACCAGCTGGCAAAATTAAAGCTTTTGTATGCTGATCCGAGGAAGATGTCAGGCTGGTTTGAGGCTGGCCTAAAGAAGGAGTATCACACCAGATGGGTTAACTTCAAACCCCAACAACCTACTAGGATATCAGAAGGTCTGGGTTGATGCCATTACTGGCAAGCCCAAGATAGTGTGAAGTGGAATCCTCCACGCACAATGTCAAGAATCCCACTCAGGGAAATGCCACAGGATTTTACTCCACACTTTAAGTGGTGGTACTACGATTGGAGAACAGCTGAAGCGGTCATAGTCCTAAGCAAAGAGAGACAAATAGATACGATCAGGGTATTCGACCCGATATGGCTTACAAACTTGTGGGAAAATGATGTATATACGTTATACAAGTGGCCACTATTCTATGATAAGCAAGATATTGTACAAGCCCTCCAGTTCTAGAATGTTATATGACTATGCTTTGCGTTTGAGATTCACACGGGAGTCACAAAAGAGGAGAAGTACAAGAAATACAAGGAGGTTATGCAGAAAACAAGAGATTAGAGAGATCTAGGTCCAAGGGGGAGTTTGTTGATACATATATGTCCCTAGATCATGATATGAATGTAATAGATCTTGTTTGTCTGATTCTGAGGTAATGCTTGAAATGATTAATGAATGATATTGTGTGTTTGATATTTATAATGTTTCATATTTCATTAATGAGTCAACATAGAATTGGTTAATTAGATTTGTGGTTGTTTGAAGTGTTATACATAATGTTATATTAATTAATTAATGCATTCAAACTTAACAGAATGAAGTTCTCATGCGAGTGGCCCATCCGAGTGGATCATACGCATGAATAACTTCATACGAATGACTTAGTCGCACCACGGAACCAGGAGACTGGATCAGTCGTATGATTATAACATGAGATTGACTCGGTCGCACGACTGAATACTCAATCGTGCGAATGAATCAACCGCATGGTTCAATCGCACAACTGAACCATACTAATGGTTCAGTCGCACGATTGAATAATACTAACATATAAATACAACCCAATTCGTGAAAAATAGAGAGCTTTTGATTACTTACGACTCCAGACGTACCCTAGCCGTCCCGAAGCCTCACAATTCATTCTCCAAGTTCATAGAACACATTAGATCGATTCCCAATCGATTTCTAACATGAGTTTCAATTCTTGATTGATTCTTCGTGTGTTCTCACTGATTGGATCACCAATCAAATAGGATTCCACACTATTTGATCTGGTTTACATGCTAATCACTAGATATTTCATTCAAATACCAGGTCCTAACAGGATTTGTAAACCTTTGGCACCTTTTTTTTATTTAGACTTAAGTATTTGTTTTATATCATCCCCGTTAGTCATATGCGGATCGAAAAATGCTCGTCCATATTTGTTTAAATATTCTGCAAATACTTAGTGTTTGTTTTGTGTCCGCACTTCTTTATGTGTATGTGTATTAACTCCCCACACTTTTATTTTCCAGTCCAGAACAACATTCCAATCAGCACTTGAATTGTCATCTATGATTCTTTTAGTGCCCAATAATACCCGCTAAGGATATTGCAGCCTCTATACTTAAAGGGTTTATAGTTGATGGAAGTTGTAAATATTCCGATGGATCTTTTGTTGTTGACTATTATGGTTGTAAAGTTGATGTTAGGTCTAATGTTGATGATGGTGCAGGTGCTGTTTTTGGTGCCTGTTTAGATGTCATTGGATATTATGTGATAAAAGAATCCAAAATGATGTTGATCACGCTTGCAAACTCTCTTACCTCTTGCATTCTGCTAGTATTAAGCACATGTATCTTCATTTGCATCATTCTCTAAATCACTTTAATCGGGCTCACACATAGCTATGGTAGAAAAACTATGTTTATGAATGACCACATCATCATCTATATTTATCTCCAACTTCACCATACTACCAAAGTTCAAATGAACTCTCTTTCTCTTCTTGGCTTCTCTCTTTCTGTTGATTCTATCATAAGGAATGATCAAGATGTAGATGCAGTTCACAAAGCATGTTAGATAATCTTCACCAAACTGGTTCTAAAGGCTCCTAAAGTGCCTAGTGAACATATAATGAATATATGATTCATCTAGAAGTTGAACTTGGTAAAAGTGAAAAGTCTGATATTTGGACATTCTTTTCTTTCACATGTTCTTTCTATCACTAATTCGTATGTTTACTCATCATACTTCATATTTGATATTGGCATAGTCTTATGAGTTTTAAATACTCTTTTCCTTTTCAACTCATATGTTGGATTTACTTTTTCTTTTAGAATTACCAACCCTTAATAATCTTTTTTTTCTTCTTTTCACCATTAGGGTTAATGAATCATGTGTGATTTTTAAGCAGATTTCATTCAGCGCCTTAAAGTTATTGGTCATTTTAAACATATTTAGAATTTCTTCATGCTGATAACCCCTTCATATTGTGTAACACCTCGAAAAGTCAAAATGATTCATCGAGGATAATGGGCTTAATTAGTGAGTATTTAATAAAGGAAGGAAATGGGTTATGGGCTAATTAGGCTTATGGGCAAGAGCCTAAGGGGGTGTTTGTTTTTTGAAATAACCTCTTCCCCACCTCTTCATCTACGCGCTCGCAGACGCGGGAAGAGGTTTTTTGCTTCGCAGATTGTTTGTTTTCTCAAAGACATTTCATTAAAAAATGTCTTTGTCACCTCTTCACACCTCTTCTAACCTCTTCTCTTCTAAAATGGTTGAGCCCTAATATCTGATTCCATCTCATTCCCCACCCATCTTCACAACCAACTTCATCTTCATCTTCACAAGCATCTCGCCCCTCCACCCCCGCCCCCCCCCCCGTTGCCACTGCACCACCATCCCCCGTCGCCACCACGCCTGCTCCCCTTCGGCCGACGATTTAAAATTCCGCTTGATTATCATCCCAAAACCCTAACCTCAATTCGCGAACCCTAATCGCAATTGGAGACGACAAATAGTGTGAAATCGAATGGGTGTTGGAATAATCAATTGGAACAACGATTTGCCCAACAAAAGACGAGAAATTTGGGAGTGAAATTTGATGAAATCGATTAAGCAGATAAACAAGGTTTTGGTGCATTGGGGGATCTCTCGTTCTTTTTCTCTCTCTGTTTCTGGAACAACTAATAAAATAAGGGATGAATTGTTTAAACTAAAATCACACACACACAAACGTACAAACTTACGATTACAATCCTTATTTCGGGAAACAAACGTTAAGATAACCCAAATTCATGTGAGTGAGAGATTATAAAATTGGGATGAAAGATTATTGTAGTGTTGTATGACTTTTATTTATATTTTAATGTATTTCTATGACTTTTATTTATATATTAATGTATTAGTTGTTTTTAAAGTTTAAAAAATAAATTTAGTTTACTTAGAGAATTTTTCAGCATTGTGCAGATATTAAAAACAAACAGTCTTTTTCTTGCAGACTACAGACATTTGGTCCACCTCTTCTGCTCTAGATGTCTGCAGATGTAGTCCACAGACTGCAAATGCTTTCCTGCAGAAAAAAACCAACACCTAAGTGATTAAGGGCCTATAATCAGCCATTTTACCAACCTAACTAGCCACCATCTACCTCATTTGAAACCCTAGCTCCCAAATTCGTAGAGAGAGAAAATAGAGACAGAAAGTGAAGAAAACTCAAGATTTGAAGCTTCAAATGTTAAGAGATTGAAGATCTGGTGTTGGAGCATCAAACCATAAAAAGGAGCAACAAATCCAGGTAAGAATCGGCCTCTTAACCATTGTGTAGATCAAACCCGAATTGTAGGGTTTTGGGTTTTGAAAAGTTGCAAAAAATCACATAAAGGTCACGTTTTTACGTATGAAAACATGTTAAAAACTTATATATAGCCTCATGGATGATTAACTAAGAAATTGCACGTAAAAAGTTGTGATTTTAGGTTAAAAATAGGCTGGTTCGTAATTTTTATCTCATCTGCAAAACTGGTTCTAAAACGAGCGAAATTGCACATTCAAACTACAAAACTATGAAGATTCCCTACCAAACTATAGTTTCACAGGTAGTTTTGCAGACATTGAATCCAACAAAAGTTGGGCGAAACTTGTTGTGAAACTATTAGCAAAACTAGCAGCGAAACTGCTTATCTAGCAGCGAAACTAGTAGCGAATTTAGACAGAAATTAACATATGTAAGTGTGAACTTATCTACAGGCTATGTAGTGTGATCCTAGGCTAGAAAGCTTAGTTTAGAGGTTACGCACGATGTCCAGTTGAGTTTTAAATCCCCTTATTTGTTAGTATTTCCATGTTTTGGGGTTATTATGCATATAAAATACACGTAGTTAAATGACTGAGATTTTATGAGGTTTTAAAAGGAAGATCGATATTTCTATAAGGAAATGTGTTATATAAATGTTTAAAAATAAAAAATTTTCACGCTGACCTCGCACCTTGGACCCTGATAAGCCAGAGGCGTTGCCCCTTGTACCCCACTAGGACCGCACTATGAGGGTCTGCCGCCCCCGAACCCCCGTTGTCCCTCGGAGGGTCGGTTATGTTCTAAGATGACTAGGACTTGGCAGGCTATGTACTTAATAATTTTATTATTATATATTAAAGTGGAAGATGTTATTAATGAAAAGTGAAACATAATGAATGTTACCGCCGGGCCCTTTTGATGATGAAAAGTCTTGCAAGCACTATGATGTATGATGATTGATCCGTATTCATCAGTGGGCTATGTCCCTTGCAATTTGGATCAACTGTCGGAGGTTAGCTACCATGATGATGTGTACCGACACGGATTGACATTTGGTGTCGATCAACATGGAGCTCTTGGTTTGTGCAATCCCATTTATGAAGTTAAAGATATGAAAGAACGAAAGATAATGAACAAGCTTATTAAGACACAAATGTTATGTATTATGATGTATGCTTGGTCATTGTATGAAGGATAGAGTTTATATTTTCTTATTTATCTAAACTAGAACTCACTCAGCAAAGCTGACTTTTATGCATAATAGTTGGCAGGTAAATGCTGATGCTGAGGATGGAACCGGGGAGCTACTTGGAGAACTACGGATGGCATTCCTGTTTACAAAATCTTTTATTGTAATTTAAGAAAAAGTACTATGTTTTATTTACAAATGAAGGACAACTGTACGAGTACAATATGATTTCCATGTTTTAAATGAATGTCTAATTATTTGCGCTATGTTGTTTTGTTATTAATGATTATATGCTATGATTAACCAACTATGAGGCTTCCCGGGAACGGGGCCTTACAAGTTGGTATTAGAGCCAAAGTTTAAGAGAATTGGGTAAGTAATTTTGAAAATGTAAACTTAAACTGAAAATCGGACCTAATGAAGGATGCCAATTCAAGTAGCTACGTGGAATCAGGTAAAAGTTTTCAAGTAAAACTGGGATTATATGCGTGTGCTATATGTTCTATGTGTTTCTAGATTTGAATACTGACATGTGTTAGGATAGTGATTGCTTGGGACAAGAGAGTAAGGTAAGTAGTTTATCACACTTGGCCACTATAACTAAGGACTTATCGTACTTCTAATGATCTGGCAATTATCTTGAATAACCATTTTGGTGTTTGAATCTTTTAGGAATTAGTTATGGCTGGTAGCAAATCAAGGAACGTAAGTCGAGGAGGTGCTTGTGGTGGGCGTACTACTGAGCCACATATTACCCGGAGCAAAGCTAATGTGTTTATGAGGAGTTAGACCTCCATAGTCACCCGAAGGGTGAGGTATCAACCACCCTCAAATCCACTGTAAAAGTGGCTATCGCTGATGAAGTCTACAATGTCATCCAAATTGTCTTACCCTTGGTGGTGACCGAGGTGATCAAAGCAGTCAAGGATGGAGAGAAAGCTGGTAAGAAGGGGAAGGAAAATGAGAAGAGTTCTAGAAGGTCCACTTGGAGGACGGAGGAATCTGAAGAGGAGACATCAAACCCTAAGGTGGTAGTCCATGATGACAATAGTGATGAGGAGTCTAAAAGAGTGACGACTAAGGGGTGCAACTATGGGGCATTTCAAAGGTGCAAGCCCCCGACCTTTGATGGTAGTGGCAATGCTACTGCCGCTCACCGTTGGGTCAGAAAGATGGAAGCAGTGCTAGAAATCAGTAAGTGTCGGGAAGATCAAAAAGTTAAGTTTGCCACTCATTCTTTCATTGACTTAGCATTATGCTGGTGGGACAATATTGTTCAGGCTGAAGGAAAGAGATCAATAGCCAAAATGAAGTGGTCTGAGTTGAAGGAGTTAGTGCTGGAGGAGTATTCGCCCCATCAGGATTAGACTAGATTGAGAAGGAATTCTTGTATTGGGAGGCTAGGAACATGACTCATCAAGAGTATACCTCCAAGTTCAATGAACTTGCAAGACATGGTAATACCTGCATCCAAGAAGATCAAAAGATACATGCAGGGTTTGCCTATGGATATCAGGAGGCACAGGATTGTGGCTAGACCAGACACATTTAGGTCTGTGGTGGATTTAGCTGGGAGGCTGTATGATGATATAGACCCAATTCCTATATAGAAGAAGGTGGAGAAATGGAGTGGGAACAAGAATGGAAATGGGAAGAGGTTCGAAGGTGATAACTTCATGAGTGGAGGGAAGAGATAAGGTTTGAGGATAAGTCAAGGTGACAGGGAAATACAGGTGATGGAGGTGCTTATAGAAAATATGGAAAAGGTCATTCGGGGGAGTGTAGAGTTGGGACCGGAAAATGTTTTAAATGTGGGGGTGAGGGCCACTATGCTAGGGATTGCAAGGAGGTGAAGTGTTACCAGTGTGGTGAGATAGGACATATGGAGAGGGACTGCAAGAAAGAAAAATTAGGAGGATCAGGAATGGTTAAAGCTAAGGATAAGGGAAAGGGTAACGGTTCGAAGGCGAAGGCGAGGGCATTCAACATAACTCACGAGGAGGCCAGGGCAGATCCAAAAGTAGTTTCAGGTATGTTTCTGGTAGACCATGAATATGATTCTGTGCTCTTTGAGTCTGGTGCTGTAGGAGTTTTGTGCCTGCTACCTTTTGCCGGTTGTTGTATGATAAGAGTAGAAAGTTAGATGAGCCTTTCTATGTAGAAATAGCCATTGGTATGTCCACTAAGGTAACTGAAGTGGTTGAGGATTGCCTGATTGAGTTAGAAGATTGTAAGTTCCCTGCTAGGTTGCATGGTATGGCCTTAGGAGGTTTCGATGTGGTGTTAGGCATGGATTGGTTAGCTAGCTATTAAGCCAATATAGTATGTAGCAAGAAGGTAATACGTCTAACAACACCTGATGGTAGATCTATTACGGTTCGTGGGGATAAGGTGTGCTATGTACCGAAGGTCGTGTCGATGATCACAATTAAAAAGTACGTGAGACGTGGGTGTAGCGCTTACTTGGCCTATGTAAAAGATGTGGATGCGCCAAAGCAACAATTATCAGACGTGCCGATAGTGCGCAAGTTTCCTGACGACTTTCCTGAAGACCTGACTGGTGTGCCGCCTGATCGCGAAATCGAATTCCAAATAGATTTGCTTCAGGGAGCACAACCCGTCGCTAAAGCACCATATCGATTAGCTCCTTCGGAGATGGTAGAACCAAGGGACCAGTTGAAAGATTTATTGGATAAGGGCTTCATCAGACCGAGTATCTCTTCATAGGGTGCTCCAGTTTTATTTGTTAAGAAGAAAGACAGTAGCATGCGGATGTGCATTGACTATCGCAAGCTCAATAAGCCGATCGTAAAGAACCAGTATCCGTTACCAAGGATCAACGACTTGTTCGATCAACATCAGGGTGCCAGCTAGATTTCAAGGATAGACCTACGATCTGGTTACCACCAACTTAATGTGAATGAACAAGACATTCCTAAGATAGCGTTTCGGACACGTTATGAACACTATGAATTTCTCGTCATGTCCTTTGGATTAACCAACATGCCAGCTGCCTTTACGGACCTTATGAATCGGGTACGTCGACTAATGCTAGATACATCGGTAATAGTGTTCATCGATGACATCTTGATTTATTCAAAAAGTGAAGAAGAACATGCCGATCATATTCAAGAAGTATTGGAGATGCTCAGATTCGAGAAGTTATATGCTAACTTCTCTAAATGCGTATTTTGGCTTCGGGAAGTTCAATTTCTAGGTCATGTGGTTAATCCCGAGGGGATCAAGGTGGACCCTGCAAAGGTTGAAGTGGTGATGCAATGGGAACCTCCAAAGACGCCATCAAAGATTCATAGTTTCTTAGGCCTGGCAAGTTAATATTGGAGGCTTATCCAAGATTTGTCCAAGATAGCTTCCCCTTCGACTAAGCTGACCTGAAAGGACGTGAAGTATGCATGGGGTACTGATCAAGAGAACGCCTTCCTAGAACTAAAGATGAGATTAACTCAAGCCCCTGTCTTGACGTTATATAACACCCGGTTATTTTGTTGAAGTTAAAGAAAGAAGAATAAAGTGAAGGAAAATAAATGAAAGGAAATAAAGCTCAAATGGAAGGACAAAGGGTGTCAAAAGGACAAAACTTTGAAAAATTTGGTGAATAAAGGTGATGGCCGCCCACTCCTACATGTCACCTTTCTGCTTACCGATTCTAGAGAGAGAAAGTGTAGAGTTTTTGGGTTTTGATGATGTTATGGTTGTGTTCCTAAGGCTTAGAATGGAAGATTTAAGTTTAGAACATGAAAGATGAGATTTGGGGACTGAATCTGATGAATAGTGTGCCCAAGGCTCCTCATACGCCTAAACAATAGTACATACGCCAAAGTTTAGAAAACTACCTAAGTGTTGGCAAATGCGGATGGAAAGTCAATGCGGATGAACAACTAATGCGGATGAGCATTGACTAAGTATGGGAAATGCTGATGAGCATTGACCACTAAGTAAGTTAATACAGATATGTAATTGAAGAAATTCGGATGAACAGTTACTGCGGATGAGCAATGACCATTAAGTAAGTCAATGCCGATGAGTACTCAGGAAATGCGGATGCTCAAAGTCAATGTAGATGAACAAATTCGCATGAGCATTGACAATTGCGGATTAGTACTGAGGAAATGCGGATCAACAAAGTCAATGCGGATGAACAAATGCGGATGAGCATTGACTAATGCGGATGAGTAAGTCAATGCGGATGAACACTTAGAATATTTTTTGACTTTTTGGAGAAAAAGGTGAAATGTAGGCTTTGACTTGGGATGTTCCCGGGGGCTATGTAAGTTGACTTTTTGAGGTCAAAGATGATGTAATGGGCAAGAATGATATAAGATGTTGATGATGATGATGATGATGTGAATATTAGGCTTCGACTTGGGATGTTCCTGGGGCTATGTAAGTTGGCTTTTTGTGGTCATAGCTGTTATGATGGGCATGGTTTGATGATGTATGATATGATTTGATGATGTATGTATGTATGATGCCATGTATGATGATGTATGATTGGTGATGTGCGATTGATGATGTTATGTATGATGGTATGTGTGATATATGTAATGTATGCATGGTGATATGTATGAAGAGTTGCAAGATCTTGCTGGTGTTCCTGTTTATGTATGTTTGTTTTCTCATGGCTTACATTGAACGTTAATGAATGAAATGAAAGTAATATGTAACGTAAAGTGGAAGATAATGAATGTGGAAAGAAATAATGAATGGATGCATTAATGAATGAATGAATGAAGGTATGAAAAGGGTTGCAAGAAAATGAAAGGAGGTTCACAACTCATTGAGTGTAGTTAGCTCAACTGTGTGTGTTTTTACAGCGTGCAATTTTGGCTAACTCATAAGGGTCCATATAAACAGTATGGGTTCAGTCTTGGTGATTGCTCCAATACGTGCGATTTCCTCATTATTGTGTATTATACAGCGTGCTATTTTGGCTGACCCATAAGGGTTCACACACATAGGGGGAGCCTGTCCTAGTGAGCACTCCATATGTGCAACATGTGCAATATGTGTGATACGTGTGATATGTGTGATATGGGGTCCTTGTCGCTTAACCCTAGATGAATTGCTTGATGCTTTAGAGGGGGATTAAGTACATGACAGGATCTAGATAGGAGTGAAAAGGTAATAAAGTACGAAATGTGCCGATAAGTACGAAATGTGGGAAATATGCGAAACGTACCAAACAAACGATGATGAAGATAACAATTATTACCTTGATGCATGTGCGATATGTGATTACGTGCGATAGTAATGAAATGGTTTTAACATATGGATGATAATGTATGTTTTATTATAAAACTAGAACTCACTCAGCAATGCTGACTTTTTATGTATTCTCCGGTGGGCAGGTAAAGTTGCTGAGGATAGCCCAGGGCAGCTACTTGGCATTTTGGATGACATTCTTTTTTTTAATGTTTTTGCATTGTAATGCGAAAGAAAGGTGTTTATTAACTTGAAAAAGCATTTATAATGAAATGAAAAGTTATTTTAAATGTTCTGCTGCGATGTTTTTGTTGTAATCAACTTGGTCTCTCAACATGTATAATGAGATCTTTAGTTGGATGTAATTATGTTTTGGTAAGCTTCAGTTTATTCAATTGTTGAACCCAACAATACTCCCCATAAATTGATCCTTGCCAAACATTGAATTTGAAGATCTTCTCTGTCACATGTCTTCTTGATCAATTGATGTTCTGGCATAATTCATTGATGTCCTCCCCTCAGATTAAGCTCCTCATAATATATTTCTGACAAAGGTTAGAATCTCTTGAGAATATTTCTTGGTATTGGATATGGGTTGTATCACTCTTGGATTATAGTTCATATCACAACTCAATGATTAGAATGTATTAGGCATATGGTGAGGCTTTAAACATCAATAAACTGCATGAGGAACATGAATCAATGTTGAACACACTTCCACTCTTTTGAAATAACTTGATAAATGACATTCTTCTCATAATGAGTACTCCCTTGATTAAAGTCCGGCTAACTATCCGCTCAGTAGCCAAACACAGGTGCAAAACATCATCAGAAAAATGTGAGCCCAAGTACTTCAAAAAGGGCATGTGATAGTTGTACAAGTCCCTGGATGAATTTGTGAAAAAGTGACCAAAGTTGATTTCTATACTCGTTTTTTTCTTTTTTTTTGCTTTCATGGTCACAATGGACGTGCCTGTTTGTTGCAATTATCCATGTTCATGTTTTTCTATTCTTTTTGAAGTCTTGTTCATCAACTGTTCATAAGCAAAGCATTCACATTTGTTTGCACGGCATCCACATTTGATTTCAATGCATCCGCATTTAACTTCAAAGCATTCGCATTTGTGCTTAGAGTACCCGCATTTGTTTATAAGTCAACCGCATTTGGTGTCAAGGCATCCGAATTTGGTGACAAGTCATCCACATTTGGTGACAAGTCATCCGCAATTATGACAAGTCATCCGCATTTGTGACAAGCCATCCGCATTTGTGACAAGCCATACGCATTTGTGACAAGTCATCCGCATTTGTGACAAGTCACCCACATTTGTGACAAGTCATCCGTATTTGTTGCCAAGTCATCCGCATTTGGTGACAACTCATCCGCATTTGTGTATAACACATCCGCATTTGATGAAGCTTCATCCGCAATTGTTTTTGTTCATCCGCATTTGTTTTTGTTCATCCGCATTTGTTTTTGTTCATCGGCATTTGTTTTTGTTCATCCCCATTTGTTTTCAAACTTGAACATAACGATTTCACACTGCAGTGCAGGTCGGGAAATCAGCAGTAGCTTCCATTTTTTCATATTTTCTTTGTTTTTAATGATGATCGTGTTTAATTGCATTGAATTTTGAAGTAGTAATCCAGTGAATTATTATATTTCTTCAAATGGTATTATATTAGACAAGATCTTTGATCTTTCTTCTTGATTTTTGAGATGAACAAATGTGTTTTCTTCTTTTTTGATGTTAATCTTGTTCAATTGCATCGAATTTTGAAGGAATAATATGGGCATGTTCAAGATTCTTCAAATCGTACCATAGTTGAACAGATTTGTTGGTTTTTCTTCTGATTTTGGGTATGAACAGGTGGGTTTTTGATGAACGGAGACTTTGTTTTTTCATTATTCTTCTTTTCTTTATTGTTCTTGACATCATTAAAGATGAAATCAGAGCTGAAAACTAGATAAATCCAGCAACCAACAGCTCTGATACAATTTTGCTAAATCAATATTTCAGATTCATTGAGCTTGGATCTTAGGATTCATCATGTTGAGATCTAGAAATCAAAATTAAGATGGGTGGACGTGTGTGAATCGTAGAACAAACAGATGGATAATAATAATGTTATGATTTCATTGATGTTGATAAACAAGTTACAATGAGAATCATAGATGGCTGGTGAAATCAAACCCACCGAAAGGAGAGGATTTCTCCTTTGATGGTGATTTACACCATGAGAAACACACACACATAAGCCACACCTGCATAAATGCACTAGTGGTCTATTTATTCTAATATTACAACATGACCTAATTTTGACTTTCTAATTATCTTGATGTTGACTTTCTCATGTTGAATTGTCTTGTTTTGTTGTAATCAACTTGGTCTCTGAACTTGTACATAGAGATCTTTAGTTGGATGTAATTATGTTTTGGTAAGCTTCAGTTTATTCAATTGTTGAACCCAACAAGGCTGTTGTGGAAGAAGTTCATCAAGTCATGCAGACGATCTTACCGACTGAAGTGATTAAGGTTGTACGGGAAGGGAAGAGGAAGGAAAAGAGTAGACCTACGGACGAAAGGAGACAATCCGAGACTGAAACGGTTTTCTCCGATGACGAAGAGGAAGAGGAGAAGAAGAGCTGATGCCGGAGGCGGCCCGAGGTTGCAACTATGGGGCATTTCAATGATGCAAGCCCCCTACTTTTGATGGTAATGGAACCGCATCGGTGGGTGAGAGAAATGGAAGTTGTTCTCAATATCCGCGAGTGCCGAGAGGACCAGAAAGTGAAGTTTGCTGCCCACTCATTTGTGGACTCGGCACTGTGTTGGTGGGATAGTATTGTCCAAGCTGAGGGTAGCGGGGCTATCGGGAGGATAAGGTGGGCAGAGTTGAAGAGGCCAGTGACTGAGGAGTTTTGTCCTCACCATGAGATGGACAAAGTTGAGAGGGAGTTCCGGCAGCTGGAGGCGGGAACGATGACACATAAACAATACTCCACCAAGTTCAACTAGATGGCATGTTTGGTGCCGGATCAAGTGACACCCTTATCATAAAAGATCAAGAGGTATATCCAGCATTTTCCAGCGGTTGTCCGTAGGCATATGATCACTGCCCGACCAAGCACGTTTAGGTCGGCAGTTGACTTGGCGGGGAGGTTGTATAATGACAGGACTGTGGTGGTGGTTAAGGTGAGTTGGAAGAATGGTGGAGACCGGAACTGGGATGCGCAGAGGACTGGACTGGGTGGTGTCCCGACGAGCAATAAGCGTGCGCTGGTGGATCAACGATGTGTGGTCACATCTCGTGCAGGAACGAAGAAATGTGCTAAATGCGGGAAGGAGCATTCCAGATAATGCAAATGGGGGGCAAACAGCTACTTCAAGTGCGGGAAATTGGGCCATATAGCGAGGGAATGTGGGGTTGTAAGGTGCTAGAACCGTGGAGGGAATGGTCACCTGAGTAGAGACTATTAGAAGCCTATAGTTGAAGGATCAGGAGTGAAGAAGGCTGTAGGAGAAGAACAGAGGGCAAGTGCCAGAGCGTTCACGATGACGCAGGGGGAGGCTAGGACAGACCCCGATGTTGTTTCAGGTACGTTTCTAGTAAACCAAACTTTAGCCTCTGTGTTATTTGATTATGGTGCTAGTAAAAGTTTTACTTCTGCTGCTTTCTGTGCTAAACTGTCTGTTAATAGTAGGAGTGTAGATGCGCCCTTTGATGTAGAAACTTCCATAGGTAAGTCTACCAGGATTTCTGAGATGATAGAAGGTTGTGACATAGAACTAGAAGGTCACAAGTTTCCTCTTAGACCATTGTTTTGTTTGGGTTTTGACATTTCTTGCTTAGATGTTTTATCGGGTTTAACAAAATTAATTGTTTGAACATTTTTAACATCTTTTCCTTTTTGTTTCTCTAGACTTAGACATGAAGCACGTGTGTGGTTAACTTGTTTGGTCTTTTTTAGGGTTCAAAATTAGACTTGGTTGACCCAGACTTAACTTTAACCTGTTCAAATTGTTCGTCTAGATTGATACAAGGTATTTTACCTTTTGATTTTGTAGTGGCCTCCTTTAGTTTAGTGCCACATTCATTAGGTTTACATATGGAATCTGGATCACTTACTAGAGGAGTGGACACCATATGATCCTTGATTGGGTTGCTATTTATTGGTTTACTTTTTGCATTCATCAAGGTCTCATGTGGTGGTGGAATCACTTTGTAACCCAAACCCTCCCCATTGTTGCGTTCTCTCACTAAGTGTTGGACAATGTGAGAAGAACTTGTCCAACTGTGCAGTTTTTGCTTTAAAGAGTTTACTTCTACTTCCAAGACTGTTTTTTGTTTCTTAGTGTCTTCTAGGGAGTTTAGATAGAACTTAATGTCATTTTCCTGGGTAAAAGCTACAACTTCGGTTTCCCTAGGTTGTTTGTTCAAAAGTTCTATCTTTTCTTTATAGCTATGATCATTTTGTTTAAATATTCTATTGGATTCTATGCACAATTGTAAATCATTTACTAAGCTATCATTGTGATCTAATAACCTAGCAAATTTCAAATCAATGCTTTCCCTAAATTTATTACAATCAGAACAAGCATGATTATTGAAAAGTTGAGTAGTCGAACTTACTTGAGAGGGAGTGGTTGAATCAGCCATCAAAGCAAAGTCTGATTTTTTTGGTTCTGGTGATTCTGGACTTGTTGAACTTGTCCCTTCTTCAGGCAGGTGATCAACCACAGTTGTAGTTTCTTCAATATTTGACATCAGGAGTTCCACTACCATATCACCCTAACTTGCTGAGTCATCATCTAAGTCCTCGACACTAGTAATGTTGGATTCTCCCGGAGACACAAACCGAAAGCTCCAATCTTGTCCTTCGTCATCATGAGCAGTCAAGGCTTTAGGATCCTTGACGGGTGGTCCACAGGACAACCCTTTATAGTGTTAAAACGTGAGATTATCCCTCATTTATGCAAGTAATTATCTTGAATTAGATAACTACTTTTGCTTATGTCTCAGGTACGTTGTGGAGGCTTAAGAAGGTGAATATGCAGCTTTGGAGGTGTCGGAGTCAAACGGGTTGGAGATGCGAAGCAATAGAAGAACAAAGCAAGAAATGCAGGTCATCACCGTAAATTACGGTGCCATCGTAATTTACGGTGGACCTGGAAACCAGTTCTTCTCCACCGTAAATCAGAAGAGTCTCACCGTAACACTTTGACAGCCACCGTAAATTACGGTGCCACCGTAATTTAGGTGGACTCTGACGAAAAAAAACGTAACTGCACATTTTAGGCAGTTTTTGAGTGTCTTTTCACATATCTCATCATTGGACGGTTTTGGAACATTGTTAGGGGCGATTTTGGCTTTTTTTTGCTGGGTTGTGAGCAATTTCTAACATTCGGTTTGTGTTTTCGATTCGTATGAACATTGAATTGCTTGTTATGATGATTCACCAAGCCATGAGTGGCTAGAACTTTCGGTGATCATCTTGGGTGTAGGTTTTCGTTGAACTTATGTGTGTTTGATTCTGAATTTCTAGAATGATGACTTGTGTTTGCTTGTTTATCATGGTGTATGTTTAATTGCTTGTAGTTTGTTAAATGATATTGCAATTCCTAGTCTCAATCGTACGTTCTTGGTGCCGTTGGCAATCGAGATATCACGGGAAGGGTTAGGGTTTGTTATTGATTAATTGGTCATCGGGAAACAACCTCGCATTCATATAATCTGAGTACTTTGTTCCCTTTTATCACAACAATTATCTATACACGAGTTATGTCTATGTAACTCTTTCTAGTTGGAATTACACACATTTGTTTAAGAAAACTTAAACTTAAGATGCTCATTGCTTCCCTAATCTGTTAATCAACCAATTCTAATTTGCTTTGAGTTATTACTTTAGTTTTTCAAAACAACAATCAAAATCATTGAACTTTATTTTCTGCGTTTTAGTTTTATTTAGATAAATTACAAAGCTACATAGTAAACACATATTCCACATATTCCCTGAGTTCGATACCCTCTTACCACTGTCTATAGTTGTTTTTGGGATAAAATTTGATTGTGACCACGACATCACGTCAAATTTTGGCGCCGTTGCCGGGAAATAGTGCGCAACGTGTGTTTTATTTAGTAGTTCTTGTTTGTTATTTTCGGGTTTACGCTGGTTGTGTTTAGTGTGCAGGTACTTTTCACAGGTGTATGCATACTAGAGGCTCTCACAAGTCATCACTGCTAGCATTCAATCCTGAAATCGCGCGAACTTTACGACAGCAAAGAGTTCTAATCCGAGAGAACAAAGTAATCATGGATTTACCAACTCCTACCGCAGGTCAACCATCACCAACCACGCCTTCACCAAATCCTACCACAAATCCTACCACCAATCCTACTTCAACCTTTGAAGTACAATCCACAAATGCCACATTACCCGAAATTATCCAACCTGTAACCAACATCACTTTTGCTGCATCTACTATGGTTCCACCATTTTCGTCCTTCTTTCCATCCACGGGTCAATCATCCTCTACACAACAAATACCACCAAACCATTCCATCCTGGCTCAACCATTGTTCATACCACATCCAATTCCCAACCTTTATATCAAACAGACTTTAACCCGTCATCTCAGTATGTGCAATCGTCGGTAGTTCAAGGGGATGGTTTATACGAGGGGTATGAGGAAGATTTCGGAGGTTATGACGAAAAGGGGTATTATCAATATTATGGAGGTGAAGGGGGTAATTCGGGATTTCAAGGAAATACGGGCTATCAAGTGCAACAATTTGAACCTGTTCAAGAAACAATTCGGCAACCAACGGGAGTGCAGCAGATTCGTCCACATGGGCCACATTTCCAACGACCCGTGCCATTGCAACAAATACGACCTCAGTTTCAACAAGCTCAAGTTCAAATGCCTCAAGCTCAAGTTCAAAGGCCCATGCAACAACAAGCCTTTCAAGAACCTCAGTACCAACAATTTGCACCACCAATGGCTCGACCTAGAGTACCGGTGGGTGCTCCACGGAGGTTTCATAGAGAAATTGTGAGAGGAATCGAAGCACATTTTCGACCGGTTATAACAAACAATCCCTCACCGGTCGTGATTTCTCAACACCCAGATGGAAGAACTTTTGAGGTGCGAACGAATTCATTGCAAAGCTTGCCAAAGTACAAGGGATTAGCGACGGAAGAACCTTATTTGCATCTAGAGGCTTATGATTCTATTTACAACACTATTGGGGGTCAAGGTTTTTCGACCGATAATGTCAAGCTTGTGTTGTTCCAATTTTCGTTAGAAGACAAGGCAAAGAGGTGGTACTATACATTACCGTCTGCATCAATTTACACTTGGGGTCAAATGCAACAACGATTCTTAGAAGAGTTTTTCACCGCCCAAAGAACGAATGATGCTCGAAAAAGTATTCGGGAATTTAGACAACAAGTGGGTGAATAGTTTCATGAAGCATTTGATCGATTCAACATGATGCTTAAAAGTTGCCCACATCATGGGATTTCCTTATGGGAACTTCTACATGCTTTTCGAGAAGGTTTAGGTGATGGTGATGCTCGTGATCTAGTGTCGGTGTCGAATGGTACTTTTGGTACGAACTACGAGCAAGATGATTGGGCCTTTTTGGAGCAAATGTCTTTTAACTCTAAACGGCAAGTGCAAGCATCAAGGAATAAGAAGTTTGTGGTTACAAAACCACAAGTGAATGCCGTCGAGGAGTTAGAGGTACAAGCGAATGACCCAATGTTCAATGTGTGCACTAATTGTAATGAGATAGGCCATACGATGGAGGTTTGTGTAGCGCCATGTATTGAAGGTCAAGCGGAAGAAGTAAACGCAATTCAAGAGGGTGGTGGCAACTTTGGTTTCAATTCAAATGTATACCATCCCGGGTTAAGAAATCATCCCAATTTACGTTATGGAAATCCGGCCACCCAAGCTAACCCAAATTTCCAAGGAAATTTCATTCCTCGCCAACAATTCAACCAAGGAAATTTTAGAAGTGGAAATAATCAAAACTACCCAAATCAATACCAAAAATCGAGAGGTGGTCAAGGTAACTCTTCGGGTCAAACTTCATCAAGTGGAAACGAAGTTATGGAGATGCTCAAGAATATGCAACAAGAGATGCAAAAACGGAATCAATTTGATGAAGTTCGAATGCAAAAGGATGAGCTGCGGGATAAGAGCATTCAATCGTTAACAACCCAATGGGTCAATTAGCAACCGATGTGGCGGAATTGAAGAAAGGTAAGGGTCAACTTCCAAGCGACACTAAGGTAAACCTTCATACGGTTTGTCACGAGGTAATGTTAATATTAACCATGTTAGTGTGTTAAGAAGTGGAAAAGAGTTTAAAACCAATTTCTCACCCGAATTGGTTGATGGGGTAGTTGAGGATGTCACGGGTAATGAAAGTGACGATGAATTTCACCGGTCAAACCAAAAGAAACAATTTCTAGAAAAACGGGTTTGGGTGAAAATGAAACAAATGAAAAAGTTGATGGTGAACCGAGTCAAGTCCCATTTCCCTCGGCTTTACTTGACCCGGGAAAGAAAAATGTTATTGTGTCAAGAGGACCACAAAAAGAAGAAATGTGGGACATGTTTAAACAAGTTAAAATAAATCTCCCACTTCTTGATGCAATAAAACAAGTCCCCGCTTATGCCAAATTTATAAAAGAACTATGTACACAAAAAAGGCAAAACAAAAAGAAAGTGCCTAAGCGAGTGGACTTGACCGGGCAAGTAAGTGTGGTTTTAAATGGGGAGCTTCCTCCTAAGCTCCAAGATCCGGGCATGCCATTGATTGATATACAAGTTGGTATTTTCAAATGGCTAAGGCATTTCTAGACCTTGGAGCCGGAGTTAGCATTTTACCGGGGGGCTTATATGACCAATATGATTTTGGTCCGTTAAGGGTGGAGACAACGGTGGTTTTGGCCGATTTGTCTCATAAGTTAGCTCGGGGTATGGTTCAAAATGTTATTGTGAAAATTGATGAGTTTTATTACCCTGTTGACTTTTTAGTCTTAGATTACTCATCGGTGGACCCTAAACAACATCAAAATATCATTTTGGGTCGTCCATTTTTAAGCACCGCACATGCTATTATTGATTGTAGATTCGGTACAGTTGATATGGCTTTTGGAAATAGAAAAATGCGTTTGAATGTTTTTACTAATAATTCTAATGCTATTGGTGTTGATGAGTGTTTTATGGCAGATCTAGTTGATGGATGCAACCCGCATGAGTATGATGAGGATGGGTTGGATATTTGTTTGTGTGATTTTGCTGAACAGGTACATGCTTATGCACTTCGGGTTGAAGAGGAGATGCAAGATGCAAAGGCGTTGAAAGAAGGTAGGCCACCATGGACCCACCAATTTGATGGTTTACCGCATCAATTGATTCGGGTACGAGACCATCATTAGAGGAGCCGCCAAAGTTGGAGCTCAAAGATTTGCCGACCCACTTGAAGTATGTGTTCTTAGGAGATAATGACACCTTGCCGGTCATTATTGCTTCTAATTTGGGGTTGGCACAAGAACAAGCATTGATGGAAGTTTTAAGAGAGAATAAGGGAGCTATTGGATGGACAATTGCCGACCTTAAAGGAATTAGTCCATCCATAGTCATGCACAAAATCATTACCACCGAAGATGTTAAACCGACAAGAGAGGCTCAAAGGCGATTGAATCCGAACCTACGAGAGGTAGTAAAAAAGGAGGTAATTAAATGGTTGGATGCGGGAATTATTTATCCGATTTCGGATAGTGCTTGGGTGAGTCCCCCCAAGTGGTGCCTAAGAAGGCCGGTATTCAAGTAGTCAAGGATGACAGTGGTGAACAAATTGCCACCCGACCGTTGCCAGGTGGCGTGTATGTATTGACTACCGTAAATTGAATGCCGCCACTTCTAAGGATCATTTCCCGCTACCCTTCATTGACCAAATTATTGAAAAAATTTCAGGTCAGAAATATTATTGCTTTTTGGACGGATATTCGGGTTATAATCAAATTGCCATACATCCCGATGACCAACACAAGACCACCTTCACTTGTCCATATGGCACTTTCGCTTTTAGGCGGATGCCATTTGGCTTGTGTAATGCTCCGGCAACTTTCCAACGATGTATGATGAGTATTTTCTCGGACATGGTTGGAGAGTTGTTTGAAGTGTTTATGGATGACTTCTCTATTTTTGGCACTAGTTTTGATTCTTGTCTCAATGAATTACAAAAAGTTTTAAAAAGATGTGTTGAAAAAAATTTAGTGCTAAGTTGGGAGAAAAGTCATTTCATGGTGCAAGAGGGCATTGTGTTGGGTCATGTGATTTCTGAAAGGGGAATGGAGGTGGATAAGGCAAAAATAAGGGTAATATCATCTTTGCCACCTCCGAAAAATGTGAAGGGCGTAAGGTCATTTTTAGGACATGCGGGTTTTTATAGACGGTTCATTAAGGGTTTTAGTGTCATCACAAAACCCTTATGTAATTTACTACTAAAAGATGTTCCATTTGATTTCAGTAATGAGTGTATGCAAGCTTTCACTGTTTTGAAGGAACACTTGGTCAGGCTCCTATATTGCAACCACCAGATTGGTCAAAGCCATTCGAGATAAAGTGTGATACAAGCGACACCACTATTGGTGCAGTTTTGGGTCAACGGGTTGACAAGAAGCCAGTGGTTATCTATTATGCAAGCAAAACTTTATCCGAAGCACAACTCAACTACACCACAACGGAGAAGGAATTATTAGCGGTGGTGTATGCTTTGGATAAGTTTCGTTCGTACATTTGGGGAAGCAAAGTGGTGGTTTTTTCGGATCATAGTGCGGTCCGGTACTTGATGGAGAAAAAGGACGCGAAGCCCCGTTTGATTCGATGGGTCCTATTGTTACAAGAATTTGATTTAGAAATCCGAGAGAAAAAGGGAAGTGAGAATGTACTTGCGGATCACTTGTCTCGGATTCCGGTGGAAGGGACCGACGATGTGGGGGAAATTAATGAACGGTTTCCTGATGAGCAGCTTTTAGCCGTATCAACTTGTATGGCACCGTGGTACGCCCATTACGTGAACTATTTGGCTACGGGTGTGATTCCTAATCATTGGACCAAGAGAAGGCGACAACAATTCATGGTTCAAGTGAAACAATATATTTGGGATGAACCGGACCTATTCAAAATTGGTCCGGATCAAGTGATACGAAGATGTGTGCCTGAGAAAGAAGTGTCGGATATTTTGACCCATGCTCATTCATCCGCATGTGGCGGTCATTTTAGCGGTCAAAAGACGGGTTATCGGGTTCTGTCATGTGGGTTTTATTGGCCCACGATTTTTAAAGATGCGTGTGAATATGATCGCCATTGTACAAGATGCCAACAAATGGGGAGTATATCGAAGAGGGATGAGATGCCATTACAACCAATCTTGGTTGTCGAAATATTCGATGTTTGGGGAATCGATTTTATGGGTCCATTTCCGAATTCGAATGGTTTTTTATATATTTTGGTAGCGGTGGATGATTTTTAGTTAAGTTTTAGAGTATTGTTATAAAAAAATTATAACAATATTCTAACATTGTGTTGAGGACAACACGTGATTTTTAGGGGGGTAGGGTGATTTTTAATTAAGTTTTAGTGTATTGTTATAAAAAAAATAAAAATAAAAATTTGGCGAAGAATCGATGCCCAGTGTCCACCGTAATTTACGGTGGTACCGTAAGTTACGGTGGAGCTGGGAATTTGGCATAGATTTACGGTGAAAATGTACTGATTTACGGTGAGGACACATGTTCAGGACTCACCGTAAATTAGGGTGACACCGTAATTTACGGTGCGCACTGAACATGTGTCCTTCGGTCCGGTTCTCGCAATTATAAAAAAAACAAAAAAGAAAAAAAAAACACAAAAACGTGGAACAACCCTAACCCACTCATTCTTTTCTTCGTCTATCTCTATTATCTTCCCCACAACCTCCATAACCATTCTTCACCTTCAAATTTTCATTCATCCTTCAATTCTTGGCCAAACTTAGTGAAATTGGAGTCCATCTTGACTAATTTTTCACCTAGTTTCTGATTTTGGCAAGAGTTTTGCAAGAAAACATTGTTTTTAGGTCCGAATCTCGAACCCTAGTCCGAAAATTTTTGGGGGTTTTTGGAGTTTTGGTTTTAGAATCATTCTTGCATCTTCAAGACAAGGTATGGAGCTCTAATTTATGTATTTTGATGGTGCATTGTGAAGATTGAGGTTTGTTTGATTTTCTTTCATACCCACTTGCTTGTTCTTAGTATAATTTCTCATTGTCTTTGATATGGTTAAGGTTGTAGATTTAGAATGTTACCAAGTAGTGAAATATGGGAATTTCTACATTGTAGAGTTACCATGCCCATTTTCTTTTGAAAAATTTATATACTTTGGTTATCTAATATCTACAACTATAGTAACAAGCAAGTGTGGGGATGTTTTGGAGATGGAATCTAATTTTGTTGTTTGTTTTTGTTGATTGGATAATGTGCGTAGGACATGGCCAAGACAAAAGTTCAAGCGGGATCGAGTTCATCTTGAAAAGGCAAAGGCAAGCAAAAGGAACAACCGTCACGAAAAAGGCAAAATTTGGGTCGGGTAAGTGAAGAAGAGAGTGGAAGCGAAGAAGAGATGGAGTTAGACATGAGTGAAAAGCCGGTTTGGAATTCGGGTTCACCGGAAGATCAACCCGAGGAGTGGCAGCCGACGCTTTACAATGATTGTATGAAGAAGTTGAAAAACAAGGCTGCGGCTTTTATTTGTGAGCGAGATGTCGATGAAGCTCAATTTGGTCAGTTTGGGGTGTTTGATAGGTTCCACGCTCTAGGTTGGGAGGGAGCGCTTAAATGTTTCGATAAAGTCAAAAGCAACTTGTTCCTAACCGAGATACAAGAGTGGATGTGAACTTTGAAGTGCTATAATTTCAACAAGCCGTCGCATAGTGAGGTGTACGGGATAAAGGTGGAGATGTCATTTCAAAATTTGAAGAAGCTTGGGAAGTATGACAGTCTTCCGAGTCGTGAGTATATGATTCCCACTCTTGATGACCTTCTGATTAGACCGGAGAGACATGTTCGATGGAATGATATGCTGGAAGCAATATTCTTACCCGGTACATACAGTGGCGTTCTCTACCGAAAGAATTTGAAAATTGAAGCAAAGTTGCTTTTAGCCATTTGTTTGTTGAATGTGATACCACGTAGAGGAGATAAAGAGCAGGTGAGATATCCGGAGGTACCCGTCCTCTACTCACTAGTGAATAGGTCTCCCCGTTTTCTGATTCGCTATCTTATCATGCACCACCTATGGATCAGTCGCAACAAGTATGGTAGAGACATTGTCCAGTACTGTCGAATTATTACGGGGTTGATGAAACAACAAAAGGTGCTAACTTCTGAGGACCGTGGCTTGACGAAAAGGCATTTGCCTTATACGTTGGATAGGTTGGGTCAAGGGTGGACATATACTCAATCTGAGCGGTATCACAAGTTGAAGTCGGATGGTCAAAGGTGGAGAGCATTGCGGTTGGGTGCACGAGAGTTGTTACTAGGAGAGCCGGATGAGCCGAAAGTGATGAAGAAGGATTCCAAGTGGGGATGAAGATTATCTGGATGCTCCGCCTGGTAGTGAAAATGTTGGTCAAGGGGGTTATGGTGTTGGTCATGGTAGTATGTTCTATGATTATGCGCAACAGTCTTACGCGCCAGACTGGGCTTTTCAAGGATCTATGCAACAAGTGATTAGGGATCAACGGCCTTCGGAAGAGATTTTTGGGTCATGGTCAGGGTCGGAGCGAACCGCGTTTGATCAACGCACTGTGATGAATGCTAGTTTGGAGAGGTCCTTAAAGCATAGTTTCGACCGTCAAGAAGCGTGGAATCGTACACATGCATACTCTCATGAGATAGAGATGAACAACCGGTACCATGATGATCAAGAAAGGAGGTTACATGCAGATTGGCATGCAGGAAGGCCGGTGGTTGTGGATCCACAACATGTGGATTATGCGTCACTACCACCTTACGATGGTAGTATTTCGTATCCGACACCGGCGCTTCATCATTCACAATGGATTGACCCAAGACAACAAGAGGGAACCCAACAACAAGGGAGGAGTAGCAGTGGCGCGTATGGATTTGGAGAATGGAATGACATGATGTCATCCGTTTTTGGACCGCCAGGGCCGCGCTACTATTAGTCAGGTGGTATTCTCTCTTTTGTATATTTTGTGAATATTTGTCGTTTGATTCTAGTTTTGGTTAGGTGGTTGGGTGGAGTATGGTTTTGTTGTTTGTTGGGATGGTGCTTGTTGGTGGTGTCATGTGTTTTTAAAAAAAAGAAAAAATTATTAAATATAAAAATACAAAAAAAAAATTTGTGGTTTGAGTGAAAGAGTTTTTGTTGATGATGAATGAAGTTTGTGATCAAAGCCTCCGGAAGCCATACATTGGGGACAATGTATCCCAAGTGTGGGGATGGGGGGGGATTTTTGAAAATTTTTGAGTCAAACAACGCAATGTAAAAATTTGAACGCCCTAATTTAACCCTAAATAATTCACCGGCAACCCTTGATACCCTTTTTATTCTTGGTGAGGAATTGAAGCCACACTTTTACATAAGTAATGTTTATCTTTGAGGAGAGTGGCAATGGGTAGGGGTACATTAGAACTTGTGCTTGAATGCGATTTGAGTCCTCCGTTTGACATGAATGTAGAAAGGATAAGGGCATTTAGGTAGCCTCGTCGTTGGTGTGAGCGAGTGTGGGATTTGGGGGTTGGACCTCATAAGTTTATATATGTGCATGGTTGCGAGAGGGGTGGGGGTTTGGACATTTAGTTGTCCATTTTGTGCCTAAAAGCCTATCAATTGTTATCCCTAGTTACTTTTCTAAAAATTTCACCCGCTTTAAACCGGTCTTTTAGTTTTAGTTTTAGTTTTAGTTGCATTATTAGAATGTAGTTTTGTGATGTTTGATTGCATTCTATATGTTTATGTATTTGTTTAAAAAAAATAAAAAATAAAAATTGATGAAAAAAAAAATTAAAAGAAAAGATGTTATTGCTTTGCATTTTGTAGTTAGTTGGCAGTTTGTATTTCGGTTATTTATGTAATAAAAAGACCGGGTCGAATTTTCGCCACTTCATATATATTCCCTTTCCTACCTTTACACCTAGCCACATTACAACCTTGAAGTCCCTTTGATTTGCATTCATATCCGACACTTTGTAGGAGAATGATTGATTTGAGTACAAGCTTATTATGGTGCAACTATCCGTTTGCTTATTGTGTGTTTAGCTTATCTTTGCTAATATTCAATTGTTGCCGAGAGGAGAGAATTTAGAGAGGGGTGCATTGATTGGGTGTTAAAAAGGGGTTAGTAAAAAGATTGCTTGTTGTGTTTGGTTTATTAATTTTGATCACATGTTTTTGGAACTGAATTGATGAGTTGCTTTGGGACAAGCAACGGGTAAGTGTGGGGATGTGACGGGTGGTCCATAGGACAACCCTTTATAGTGTTAAAACGTGAGATTATCCCTCATTTATGCAAGTAATTATCTTGAATTAGATAACTACTGTTGCTTATGTCTTAGGTACGTTGTGGAGGCTTAAGAAGGTGAAAATGCAGCTTTGGAGGTGTCGGAGTCAAACGGGTTGGAGATGTGAAGCAATAGAAGAACAAAGCAAGAAATGCAGGTCATCACCGTAAATTACGGTGCCACCGTAATTTACGGTGGACCGGGAAACCAGTTCTTCTCCACCGTAAATCAGAAGAGTCTCACCGTAACACTTTCACAGCCACCGTAATTTACGGTGGACTCTGACAAAAAAAACATAACTGCCCATTTTAGGCAGTTTTTGAGTGTCTTTTCAGATATCTCATCATTGGACGGTTTTGGAACATTGTTAGGGGCGATTTTGGCTTTTTTTTGCTGGGTTATGAACAATTTCTAACATTCGGTTTGTGTTTTCGATTCGTATGAACATTGAATTGCTTGTTATGATGATTCACCAAGCCATGAGTGGCTAGAACTTTCGGTGATCATCTTGGGTGTAGGTTTTCGTTGAACTTATGTGTGTTTGATTCTGGATTTCTAGAATGATGACTTGTGTTTGCTTGTTTATCATGGTGTATGTTTAATTGCTTGTAGTTTGTTAATTGATATTGCAATTTCTAGTCTCAATCGTACGTTCTTGGTGCCGTTGGCAATCGAGATATCACCGGAAGGATTAGGGTGGTTATTGATTAATTGGTCATCGGGAAACAACCTCGCATTCATATAATCCGAGTACTTTGTTCCCTTTTATCACAACAATTATCTATACACGAGTTATGTCTATGTAACTCTTTCTAGTTGGAATTACACACATTTGTTTAAGAAAACTTAAACTTAAGATGGTCATTGCTTCCCTAATCTGTTAATCAACCAATTCTAATTTGCTTTGAGTTATTACTTTAGTTTTTCAAAACAACAATCAATATCATTGAACTTTATTTTCTGCGTTTTAGTTTTATTTAGGTAAATTACAAAGCTATATAGTAAACACATATTCCACATATTCCCTGAGTTTGATAGCCTCTTACCACTGTCTATAGTTGTTTTTGGGATTAAATTTGATTGTGACCACGACATCACGTTAATCCTTGCTTGACGAAGTAGGACTACTTGTGGGTTTATCCTGACGATTAAAGGATGAGAATAGATTCTACTTTCCTGTCTTCTTGGGCTTCACACACTCACGTTTGAACTGTCCTTTTTCCCCACAGTTGAAGCACGTAACTTTGGTCTT
The DNA here is from genome assembly GCA_025506515.1 of Flaveria trinervia. NCBI lineage: Eukaryota > Viridiplantae > Streptophyta > Magnoliopsida > Asterales > Asteraceae > Flaveria > Flaveria trinervia. The sequence continues at coordinate 99,210,674 of CM046444.1, forward strand.
GTCAAAACCAAAAGTTGTGTCCTTAGTAGAAATCAAGTTCTGCCCGGTCTTCTTGACAAACTTCTTAGCTCTCTGGACAGCACTAGCAAAGACCCACATGATATCCATCCTTTCTAGTTCTATGTTATCTACCTGCTCGTAGTCCTCATATGCCATATGACACTTCCCAATTTTCCGAGCAAATAGTCCATCATAGGAGTGGACGACTGCTGCTAAGAGGTCCATGTGCTCCTTTGCTACCTCTACTGTCACATTCCCGAGATTCTCGATCTTCAGTTTTGTAGCATTGGCTTCAGGTGCTATGTATTGGGTACCAGACGACCCTGACGTGTCAGATCCTGAAGAAGAAGCTTGAGATGGACTAGCTGAACTCGACACAAAAGCCATTTGTAGGGGAGCTCCAGACATTTTTGCTTGGGGAGTAGAGTTGTACAGTGCTGGATTCTGACCATAAGTAGACTTTTGTGCCCTGTACTTCATCCTCAACTCCTCCTCTCTCAGTATCAGAATGAAGTCATTTATGTCTAACTTCGCTAGCATTCGTACCTCCATTCGTACGACTGAGCAGTCTATTCACATTGTTCAACCGCACTTGTTCATTCGCCCGACTGAGCCATCCGCATTAGTTCAGTCGCACGATTGAACCAACCGCATTTTTCAATCGCTCGAATAGCCCAATCGCACACCTTCATTTGCAATGATAAAACAGTTAGTTTAAAATTTAAAGTTTATAGCGATGGAGGACCAATATTTAGCATTTACAACAAGGAGAGACTCACGTATACAAAACCTACTGCTACTGGAGAATGAAGTGGGGAATCATAATAAACCCCTAAAGCTTACCACGTTAGATGAATACTCATAACGGAAGCAACGTTTCGAGATCTACTTAAATGGAGTAGATCCCAATCAGTGGGAATCTATAGGGACGGGGTACAGCATGCCAGTCGGAGCTGATGGCATCAAACTCACACTTGGTGGCATGACTGATGGACAGAAAGTAAAATACAATGCTAAAAAAAAGTCTATGCTTTGCTTACACAATCTATTCCAAAGGATATCTTCCATCAATTCTCAGAGTATACACAAGCAAAGAAACTATGGGATGCATTGGAAAAGAGATATGACGTAAATGCATCATTGAAGGCCATTGGAGAGAAACCATTGCTTAAGAGGTAGTGGGTCAGGGTCTCATACCAGATCCTAGAGGTAGTGGGCCTTTTGAGAGAAACCATTGGAGAGAAACCATTGCCTGATGAAGACCATACAAAGACTTTCAAGCTTAAAGACTTTATCAGGAAAGTCAGGATCCTCAAAACCTTGTGGTTGACACACATATATCTCCTCATCAATGTCTCCGTAAAGGAAAGCACACTTGGCATCCATCTGATATACCTTGAACTGTTTATTAGCAGCATGAGCAAGAAAAATCATGATTGCTTCAAGACGGGTGACTGCAGTGAGGACTTCAGTATAGTAAATCCCTTCTTCTTGATCACAACGCTTGCACAACCCATCTAGACTTGTTACACACCACCACACCACGATCATCAGGTTTGTTCTTGAATATCCATTTTGTACGAATTGGGCATTTGTTGGGAGGCAGGTCAACCAAAGTCCAAACTTTGAGCTTTCTGAATTATTAAAGCTCCAATTGCATTGATTCCACTTAGCATGGGTCCTGTAGAGCGGCATGCACATTTTTCGGGATAGTTTGAGAGATGAAGCAAGAGATAAGGCTCATATTAATCAAACCAAATTCACTCCGCATCCAAACACCATTAGTGATTGATCCAATAACATTATAAAGAGGATGATTTTTCAAAGTTTTGAAGTCTGTGTCTAAAGAGAAGATGTTTGGAGAAGTTTCGCTCACTTATTGTGAATGATTAGATGAGGGTGAGAGAGATGGAACAGACTATGATGGGATAGATGCAAGTGATGAAGGAAGAGATGTTGGTGATGGAACAGATGTTGGTGATGTAGAAACATGTGTTGGTGATAGATCAAATGACAGAGAAGATGATCCAACATCAGTTGAAGTGGCATCATTTGCTAAAGAGGTGGAATGGGCAGGAGATGGAGTTAAGGAAATAATATTTGTTTGAACATTTGGAATGGATGCATCATCATCAAAAATTGGAAGATTAAAAGAATTAAACACAGTATTGGAGTCAGAGAACCATGCTGGTTCAGATCGAACATCAAGAGAGTTAGACTCTTGCCACCCAACATAGAACGACTCTTGAACGATACGTGTTCTATTGTTGTATACTCGAAAGGCCTTTTGAGAAGAAGAGTAACCCACAAAGTAACACTCGTCACACACGACACCGACCTTTGGCTTTTGTGATTGAGTATTCAGAAGAGCGCAAGAACAATCAAATGGCCGAAAGAAGTTCAATTAAAGGTTTCCTTTTATGAAAAAGTTCATAAGGAGTCTTCATTTGTCCTTGACAATCAACATTCGATTTAGAACATATGAAGCACAATTTACCGCTTCAGCCCGAAATGGGTAACAAAGATTCTATCAGCATTGTACGGGCAACTTCAATAAGAATGAGATTCTTCCGTTCAGCTACACCATTTTGTTGAGGTGTCCTTGCAGCACTAAATTGTCTCCCAATTCCCTTTTGAGCACAGAACGAATCAAGAATCTGTTTTTTGAATTTAGTACCATTGTCACTCCTCAGAGCCATAACCATTCTCTTGCTAATTGTCTCGATTGAAAGTATTAATTTCTGCAATTCCTCAGCAACCTCTCCATTGTGAGCAAGAAATCTCACCCATGAATATCTTGAGAAATCATCTGTAACAACAACACAAAAAGATTTTTTAGCAATTGATTTAACATTGATTGGGCCAAACAAATCAGTATGTAACAACTCGAGAGGACAAGTTATGCTATTTCAAGTTTGGGCTTAGGTGGTTTTTTATGTTGTTTCCCCTTGGCACAAGTCATACATTTTTCGGTTACAGAGAAATCTTTTAAAGGAAGTCCTCTAAAAAGATTGTTTTTGACTAATTTTTATTATTTTAAAATTAATGTGGCTTAATCAATGATGCCATAACAGAGACTCAAAGGTTGATGCTTTTGAAAGAAGTCAAGTTGCAGTAGACTTTCACTCCCTTGAGTTCATATGAAGAAGATATGTGTCATGTTTTCTTGGAGCACGCATAAGAATCAAGTCATTTGGAATATCAATATCTGATTTTAAAAATAGGCATTCATCGGATTTAAACAAGACCGGGATGTCTTTATCACTGATTTGAGAGACACTCAAGAGATTAAGCGCCAGCTAAGGGACATAGTTGACTTTTTCCAATGTTAAAGAACCATTGGAAACTTCTCATTGACCAATCATCTTTCCACCCTTTTTGTCACCAGCAAAAGCAACATATCCTCCATTTATAATCCGATAATTGGTCAGCAAGTCTTTCAACCCCGTCATATGTCTGGAGCATCCACTATCTACATGCCACACACTGTTCACAATCTTAGTGTATGACTCGTGGAATTAAATAAAGAACAGATTAACCGGGTGAAATAGGAACCCAAGTTTGAACAACTTTATCTTTAGAAGAAGCATATTTTTTGCAAAAGAAATTATTAACCAATTTCGTTAATTTATTTCCAAAATAGTTCATGTTTATATGACCATGAAACAATGTAGGATAATTCTTGACAAGATGATCCTCTTGACCACACCTAAAACAGTGTGGTTTGTGTCTAGGTCTGTGATGTGATGAGGTAGGAATATGATCAATGTGAATTTCCTCATCATATTCAGACACACGAGAATTAATGTCCCTAAATGTCTCATAGATACCACGAGGTTGAAGTTTATGTGAACAAGAACTATTATTTACAAAAATAGATGAATGATCATCTGAAGTACTAGTAGAACTAGTTTCACTCGTGCTAGCTTGAGATGAAGTTGCAATTCTTTTATTTGATAAAGAAATATTTAGTGGAGTAAAAGATGAAATTGGATGAGAAAAGAATTTATCAAAACAATTAGTTTTAATTTTCTCGTTAGACTTTGTAGAAAGATTAAGTGCACCATTATTATCACCAGAACAAAAGACATCACCGTAGTGTACAAAATTTAAAGATGAAATAGAAACATCATGAGAACATGATAGGATAATATTGGTTACAGGTGAACTAGAAACAAAGACCGAACTTAAACTAGACTTATGATCTAAAACAGATTGTTGAATATCTGGTGTACTAATACTAGTGCATCCAAGCCCACTAATTGGTCCATAGTCGTAGTCCTCACGAACATGCTTAGAATTAACACCCTCAATACCTGCAGACATACTGTCAATAACTGTTTTGATTAAATCATTAGAAGGATGAAGAACATGCACAGGAGAATAACAGCATGTACTAGGCAGAGGATAAACCTTTACATGTTCATATCCTAATCCCGTTTTAATCCTAGCTCCCCGTTGAGATTTACGTAAATCATCAAGTTTCATTCCTGATATGGTCCATTTGTCTAACTTTGACTGAAGTTTACTTGTTTCAAATTCAGCAAGAGCAACTCTTTCCATCAAAGTGTTAATCTCCATATTTCTTTCCAAAAAAATTCATTTTAAATGATCATTTTCTTTCAAAGCCTAATTTAATTTAACAAAATATTTTGATTCATTGATTTTAAGTTCCTCATTTATTCATTTTAAATCGTTTTCATTATCAATTAATAACCGATTAGCTTTGTAAATCCCAAATAATCTTATTTTACAAGCTAATGAACAAATATCCTGAATTGCCTCATATGGAAGTCCCATCACCACCTTTTTGGCTGCTAAGGCCTTTTCACATAGGCACAACGGAGTACTTGACTTGCTTTCCTAAACGGTGACATCATCATCATCATAATCATTTCCTTACTCCGTGGATGAACTTCCTTCCTGCTTTATATCTTCAGATTTATCTGCCCTCATTCTAACATTTTTCTCTTCTTTCTTATTCACAGACAACACAACCTCCTCTTTGAATTCCTTGAAAGGGTCAAATCCATCATTACTATCTTCCTTCCCTTTCCTTTTAACAAATTTAACTAGCAAAGCATGATTTATCTCAAACCTTGTTTCCTTAACCTCTGCACTCCAATCAAAGTTAGAATTGAATGTAGTCTCCTTTTTGTGATTCACATCTTCCTTCTCCCTCTCAATTGTTAATCTTGGAACTCCTGAATTACTAGAATCAGTGACAATTGGTGATGGACATTCACGTTTGATATGCCCCAGTTGTTTACAGTTGAAACATCTCCATTTTGACTTATCAAATTCCAATTTTGAATTAGAAGTTTGTCCTCCAAAGTTCTTTCGTCCAGTGCGCTCCGTAAATCTTCGACCTCTACGAGTCAACATTGCCATTTGCCACTAGATGTCAGTTTCTTCAAGATCATTAGGATCCACCTGATACATGTCTTCCATTATCATTCCTTTTCATTTCAATGCTCCTACCACAAGTGCTTCATAACTTTGAAAAAACATTCCAAAAAGAGCCATTGTTTCTCATGGAACTAAAGTGTCAACATTCGCCTTAGAATTAGTCTAATCTCTTCGAGCGGTAACATTTCCTCCTGGAAAATTACTTAGATTACCTCCTCTTTGAATTGAATTCTGTATTTGAGAGCTTGCAGCGGATGATAATAAGGCAGCATTTTGAGTAAAACCAGATGTAGGCATCATGGTCTCGTTAAATTCCCGTCTTTTCATGTCCAACTCATATGATTTAAGCTTATTGATAATATCCATCATCTTGTAATCTGTGAACCCTCTTTCTTGCTTTAGCATCCTCACCTAAAGGCTCCACTAAGGTGGGAGAGAGTCTAGTAGCCTGTTAACTTGTTCACTATTGGAGAGCTTTTCATCGTATTTCTTTAAGGTGCTAGAAACTATCAAGAAGTGATTTGTGAGATCAGTCAGACTCTCTTTTTGTATCTAACAAAGGAATTGAATTCCTTCTCAGATTGAATGCTCTTATCCTTTACCAGTTCATTGATACCATCATAGAACTCACATAGAGCTTCATAAAGAGATTTAGCACTTTTATGCTCTGCAAAACGATTGTAGATGTCTGGTGCTAGGCATAGTGTTAATGCTCCAAAAGCTTTCTGTTCACGATCGATCAGCTTCAGATCCTTTTCAGTGAAGGTAGATGCGTCCTTATTTTGAGAAACAAGAGGACTAGAAATAATTGATTCCCATTGGTTGTGATCAGTGTAGAAGAAGAAAGCTTTGAGACAACTCTTCCAATCTTCGCAATTGTCTCCATTAATGAGTCTTGGAGGCCTATTAGGAGCAACACTTTCAAGATCAGCAAGGGTGACTGAGGTTAACTTTGACATTGTAGTTTTGCTGGGATTTGATGTAGTTTCGGCAAGAGAAGAGGCAATTTCACTGAAAATTAAGTAGTTTCGCAGAAAGTAGGTAAATTCGCAGACAAATTCACTGAGTTGGGTAATTTCACCGACAAATTCGCAAACAAATTTGCTGAGAAGGCTAATTTCGCTGACACTTTCGGCAACAATTTCACTAGCCGAATGACACAAAATGCTTAGTTTCGTCAGTAAATTCGCACGAAACAAGCTTGAAATTTCGTTCAAAATAACTATCGGCAGTAATTTTTCTTGTTAAACCTTCACAAGCACTCGTGAACTTTCATTCAAGGAGACCAGTTTCGCAAAAACAACAAGAAACAATTTCGAGAGAAATAACACCGGTAGTTTCGCAGAAAGAATTCCATAGTTTCGCAGAAAGAACCCTAGTTTTGCTGGTTGAACTTTGAACCCTTTTTCAACCCAAAATCAATTTGAAATTATCAAAAACTTAATGAATTTGAGATCTGATGATTAGCAGAGCTTCCATAATAAAAACACAACAAAACTCAATTAATTTCCATATCAAAAACACCCGATATTTATCTGAAAATTGATGGAAACTTGATATTGAATAAAAAAACCAAAAACTCAACAAATCATGAGCACTAAAGCTCTGATACCATATTGTTGGTCCATTTGATCGTATTAAAGTGCAAATGAGATGAAGAATCGTTCAATATCAAACATACAAACCATACAAGATGAACATAGAAGATTGAATACAATAACAACTTATTCAATATAAGACAATGAAGATCATTACATTCAATAACATCAAAGCACAATGATATTTCTGTATAAAAAATGCTTCAAATGGTAACTTGCAACAAGGGTTAACGATTAGGGTTTTGCAAGCTTACCCCACAATGAAAAAGATCAAATCTATATATAGCAGTCTTGGTTTTGCAAACAATTTCGCTATCAGCAAAACTATAATGCCAAAACTATAGTTTTGCCCGACAAAAATAGTAGCTTCGCCGAGCGAACTAATAGTTGACAGTGAGCAAAACTATAGTTTCGCTCATAATCTCGCTGGAGTGCAAAACTACATAAATCTAAATACATACAAAAGGAAACTAACAAAAGACCTATTACAAGCAAAAGTAAACAATCTAAACTAAGGTGAGTCCAACCTATACAAGATCTTCATCAATTACATTCAACAACTACAAAACAACTTTCTTTCAGTTTCCGGATCTATGACAAAGGCTTCAAACTTATTTTTGACAACAAGAAGTGCTACGTGTTGAAGAAGGACTATATGATTGAGGAGGATAAGGTTCTCGTGTCAGCTTCAAGATATAACGACTTATATGTCTTGGATTTATCAAAAACATCCACAACTGATCACATAATTCAATGTTTCTTGTCAAAGGCAACACAGAGGGACTTAATCTCCTGGCGTAGGAGAATGGGACACATCAATCCAAGAATGATGAATCACTTGATTCAGAATGATCTAGTAAATGGTGTAAATGTTAAAAACTTCCAGCTTCTAGACTTCTACATAGCTTGCAAGAAACAAAAACAGACCATGAAGGCTCATAAGGCAAAGAAAGTTAGCTCAATAGATATGCCTCGCGAGCTTCTACACATGGATCTGTTTCGTCCCGTCAGCACTAAAAGTATTGCTGGTGATTTGTACAGCTATGTAGTAACAGATGATTACTCAATATTCTTGTGGGTGATGTTTCTGAAAGCGAAATTAGAAACTTTTGAATCATTCAAACATCTGGTAACTACATTGGAATCACTATACAAGCTGAAAGTTAGACAGATTCGACTAGACAACAGCACAGAGTTCAAGAACCAGTGGATGGAGGCATTCTCCAACGAGAAAGGAAATGTACACCAGATCACTTCTGCCTACACTCCATAAATGAACAAAGTTGCTGAACGAAAGAATAGGAGCTTGATAGAGACAGGAAGAATGATGTTAGCCGACTCGAAACTGCCCATCCAATTTTGGAACGAGGCAATTGCCAATGCATGTTACACCATCTGAGTCTTGGTGTTCAAACGTCATGGTAAAATGTGTAATGAGTTGCTCCAGCGACGTAAACCTAATCTGGAGTACCTCAAACCATTTGGCGCACCATGTACGCTACTAAGGAAAACTCAGTCAGGGAAGTTTAGTGACAAGGCTAAAGAAGGGATCTTTCTAGGATACCATATACCTGACAAGAGGGTTTATAACAACTCAACAGGTTAGGTAGAAGTGTGGTGCAACGTTGATGTTCAGAGATACACTTCCCTCTAGAAAGGGATGCTCATTCTTCTTCGACTATGAAATATTCTTTAAGTCCTTCAACACCCCTCTCTCCCTTCCTGATGATGAGTTATTGACTAGAATGATGTACGATGTCTTAAACACACCGTCACTAGACTCGACAACATCAGGTGAATCGTCTAGTTCTTTTGGTGGAGCACTTGATGTAAGCTACTCCTCTTCTGATGATGAAGAAATGGAGATTGAATAGGTGGACCAGGAGGAATAGGTTTGTGCTACAGAAAGTACACAAGCATCGGATGTTGATGCCTTTCACACTTCATAAACTCACACTCCAACAGGTACAGATACTGAACCGGGAATTCAAAATCTAGATGAGGAAGTAGTAGTTTCCACCACTCCTCGATCTCGAATACATGTATATCATCCTCAGGACAACATCATAGGGGATGTACAATCGGGAGTACAGACACAAAATCAGCTATACTCAGTTGATTATGCCTCATTCATGGAAAAAGGCTATCTTCACGACGGTGCTTATCGATGTTTTGTGTCTCCATTTGAGCCAAAATACGTTAGTGAAGCGTTAAACGATAAGGCTTGGGTTAGTGCAATGCAAGAAGAACTCCTACAATTCAAGAAGCTCGGAGTATGGACACTGGTGGATAGAACAAAAGGTGCTAAGGTAATTGGCACTAAATGGGTCTTGAAGTGCAAAAAGATGACCAAGGGGTCATAATCAGAAACCAGGCTCGAGCTGTGGTTAAAGGCTTTAGACAAGTCGAAGGCATTGACTACAATGAAGTGTTTGCACCTGTGGCTAGAATGGAAGCAATCCGTATCTTCCTAGCATATGCATCTTACATGAATATTAAAGTTTATCAACTAGATGTCAAAAGTGCATTCCTTTATAGTGAAATCCGTGAGACAGTCTACATCACTCAACCCAAAGGATTTGAAGATCCTTATCATCGAGACATAGTTTACAAACTGGACAAGGCTCTCTACACGTTCCATCAGGCCCTTAGAGCCTCGTATGAGAAGCTCTCGACTCCTCTTATGAAACACGGTTTTCGCAGAGGAGTGATTGATTGTAAATTGTTCATCAAAGAAATAGATGGTGATTTACTGCTGATACAAATATATGTAGAAGACATAATCTTTGGTTCCAAGAATGATGAATTATGTAGAGAATTTGAATCTGTAATGAAAGTAGAGTTCGAGATGAGTGCAATGGGGGAGATGATATTCTTCCTAAGATTACAGGTGGGTCAGACACCAAAAGGAATCTTCCTGCATCAAACTAAATATGTAAGGGACATCCTTAGTAGGTTTGACATGGAAAATGCTTCAACTGCTGGAACTCCACTTGCCATGAACCACGATGTGGCACGTGACAAAACTGGTGATCTGGTTAATGCTACAATGTATAAATGAATGATCGGATCCCTTATGTATCTCACCGCGTCTTGGCCTAATATCATGTATGCCACATGTCCTTGTTTGAGATATTAGGCAAAACCAAAAGTGAATCATCTTATTCATGTGAAACGGATTTTTCACTATGTGAAGGGTACTCCAATACTCGGGTCGTGGTATCCTCATGATGATAATTTTGAGCTTACAACGTATAGTGACTCGGATTATGGCAGTCGCAAAATGAATTACAAGTAAACATTAGCGGGATATCAGTTCTTTGGTAGACGTTTAGTCACCTAGCATTGTAAGAAGCAGACCTCCGTTGCTCTGTCAACATGTGAAGCTGAATACGTTGTTGCTGCTAGTTGTTGTTCATAAATCATTTGGATTCAATCGAAAATGCCACTATTTCCATAACAAAAAATCCTGTCCAACATCCTATCACTAAACACATCGGTATTAAATATCACTTTATACGTGACTGTTTTGAAATGTACTTAATCGATGTGGTTAAAATTAATACGGGTTTTCAACGCGCCGACCTCTACACAAAAGCATTTGTTAAACCGAGGTTTTTATATCTGATAGAGGTCAACGGCGTGAAAAAGAAATGTAAAGTGATTCCAGAAGATGAAAGTTCGTAGTCCAACTAGTATAGTGAATTTTTTCTTATTTTATTTTATTTCACTTATTTTTCTGTCCACTAAAAATCCAAAAAGACATAAATATTTTTCGTTTTACACTTTTAGGGCAAGAATAGGTTAAATGAGTATTAAATTCGTGCAGTATTTAATTACTTAAAAAAATAAGGGAGGAGAACAACTTAGCTAAAATTAATGAAACCAAATCTTTGATTCTGATTCAATGTTTATGGAAAATGATAGTACGTAGGGAACATATTGTTTGGGATTTTAAAAGATTTTAAATGATTAAGTTGCAGAATTCAAAGTATAAGTCTGGGAAGTCTAAGCAAAATAAAAGGAAAAATGATAGTAAAACTAGTAAAACTATCTTCTGAGCATTGGTTTTTCTCGTGGCACTATCGATATGATCTTATTCACGAAAGAAGTGGATGGTGAGATGTTATTCATGCAAGCTAATATTGACGACATTATTTTTGGTTCTACCATCCTAAACTTTGGCAAGAATTTGAGGAGGTGATGAGAAGTCGCTTCGAAATGAGCATGATGGGAGAGATGTGCTTTTTCTTTGGTTTGCAAGTTCAGCAAAAGCCTAAAGACATTCTTATTCATCAGGAGAAGTATGTCATAGAAATTCTTAAGAAATTCAAAATGGATGACGCTTCTTCTGAATTGACCCCATTTACTGCATAGACATGCCTCATTCCTGATGAAAATAGGAAATCTATTGATTTTCATCTTTATAGATAAATGATTGGTTCCCTAATGTACCTTATAACACATTACTTTTGCTATGGGATACTGTGCTCGATACCAAGCTAACCCAATGGAGTCTGATGAAAAGGCAGTTAAATGAGTTTTTTTTCATCTAAAAAGCTTTTCTCGTCTGGGTTTATAATATCCTTATGGTGAAAATTTTAGTTTGCTTGCATACTCGGATACTGATTCTAATGGTTGCAGGATGAACAGAAAATCAATCACCGGTGGTTGTTAATATCTAGGAAATTGTCTAGTATTATGGTAAAGCAAAAAAAAACAATTGTGTCTTTTTCCACAGGGGAGGCAGAGTATATTGTAGGTTTTAATTGTTGCTCTCAAGTGTTGTGGATACAACACTAGATGATTGATTATGGGATCAACTTCTTTCACACTCCATTATTGTATGATAATGAATCAACCATTGGAATCGCCAAGAATCCAATTCCTCATTCTTGCACCAACCACATTGGGACAAGAATTCATGCCATCCGTGATGCTCAAGAATAGGGTTTTATTGATATTATTCATATTGACACGAAAAATAAAAAAGGAGATCTTTTCACTAAACATTCCCATAAACCTCGTTTTTATAAACTGATCTCCATGTTAGGATTAATATCTTTTTGAAACTTGTTTTCTTAAATGTTCATATAAATATTGTACATAATTTTTGTTGGAGCAAAAGAACCAATGAGCCAAGATCAGAAAACCTCTAAGTCCCACATGATATCACAACAACTGCTGAAGGCTTCATCAGTAGTTCGACAAGTGCTGAAGACTTCAACAGCTGAAGATCAAGTACTGAAGACTTCAACAGCTGAAGACTAAAGTGCTGAAGCTCAACAGCTGAAGAACACAAGTGCTGAAGCTGAACAGCTGAAGAACACAAGTGCTGAAGCTAAACAGCTGAAGAACACAAGTGCTGAAGCTGAAGACCAAAGTACTGAAGTACAACAGCTGAAGAGTCTACAAGTGCTGAAGATCAACAACTGGTGTACAAAGTCTGAAGACAAAGACTGAAGACATCAGCTGATGATATCTACTGAAGTCATCAGCTGATGAAACGTCTGAAGTTCAAGTCTGAAGACCAAGTACTGAAGTTTCAGTAGTTTGTCACAACAGCTGAAGAGTACTTCTTCAGTAGTTGTGATATCAGTAGTTTTATGTTTTTACTTTCAGTAGTTTTGTAAAACGACAGAAGAGCTTGTTCTTCAGTCATTATAGTATCAGTAGTTTTATGTTTTTCAGTAGTTGTAGTAACTGATAACACTTAGTATTTTTGTAAGAAGATGTCAGCTGTTTTGACATCTTCAGTAGTTGTGTTTCAGTTGGAATAATTCTGTTAGATGTCACTATCAGTGACATCAGCAGACGTCACATCTCTTATATAAGAGGTGTCGACCTAATTGTAAGTGTGACATTCCGTTACCACAAAAATATTGAATGAAATATATTTGCAGAATTCTCTCTATCTATAACTGTTTTTGTTCTTCATTGAATATCTTTTCGTTCTTGTGAATTGGCTAATTCATTGTTAGAATTCCGCTGCTATACTCTCTAATCAATCGAACATAGATCGCTGATCCTAACAAGTGGTATCAGAGCAGGTTAATCATTGATCGATCTAACAATTGATCATTGAAACTGCTATTGATATCTATGTTTGATTGAATTAGCATATTCACAAGAACTGGTTATAGATTATTGAATTTCTGACGGTTTCGTTCATTTATTTTGAGATCTCTCTTGGTTCAATTGGTTGTTGTGTTTTGTTCTTAATCTGTTATAGCTTAATTGAATTTGATTGAATCTGAGATGACTACTCCTTCTAATGATCCTCACAATACCGGTTCCTTAACCAAGCCTCCGATGCTGGTTAGGACTGAGTATAACATATGGCAACGAAGAATGCTTCATCACCTGTCAGTTAACAGTTCAGGTTGTTGGACATCTGTGGTACATGGACCACATAAGCCTATGGTGAACAATCCGAAAACCAATCAAATGGTTCCGAAGAAGAAGGAACAATACTCTGATGAAGATCGGAAACTGTTTGAGATTGATGTTAAAGCCCATGGAATTCTGGCCATGGCACCGCCTAATGAAATTTATTCAGGGCTTATGCATCATGAAAGTGCTCATGATCTCTGGAATGCCCTGAAGGAACAATTCGGTGGCACGGATGAGGTCTTAGCAAACAACAGAGAAATCCTTGCCCAACAATATGAGACATTCTCTCATAGAAAGGGTGAGACACTGACTCAACAGTTTGAGCGTTTTTCCTGCTTGATCTCTGAGCTGAAAATGGTGAAACAGGAATACACCAATAGCCAGATGAATAACAGGTTCCTCAGATCACTGCCTGAGAGATGGGACACATACACTATTGTCCTACGCTCCAGTGCAAATCTGGATAGCCTATCTCTCACCCAACTTCATGGGAAACTGCTTACATTCGAAAGAGAGATAGAGCAGAAAAGGAAACTGTCCTCATCAGGAAAGCTCACTGATGACTTTGTACCAGGGAATACTGCCTTGGTTGGTCATGAGTCAGAATATACTGCATCTGAAAGCAATTATGATGAGCATATTGATTTCTCTTCAAATAGTTCTGATCATGCATTTGTTGGTATTGAGAGTCATTCTGGCAGTAATAGTGACAATTATGTTTCATTATGGATGATTTGAAAGGAATAGTTGATGATGATCTAGAAGAGATGGATATTCTGAGCCAATGGACATTGATTAATATCAGATCTCAGAAGTTCTATAAGAGAACTGGCAGGAAATTTCCTGGACGCTCTGGCAAAACCAAAGTTGGTTTGACAAGAGTAAGTTGAGGTGTCACAAATGCCAAAGGCTGGGACACTTTGCAAGAGAGTGTAGATCAACTGGATCTAACTCTTCTGCACCCTTTGTGACTTTTCCTAGTACTAGTCCACAAAACAGAGGGCAACATCCTGCGGGTTCTGGTCATCATTCACATCCTAGGTCTCCTGCATACTTTGTTCCACAGGGTCAAATGTCATATCCTTATCCCTGCTATTATATGCCTCAACCAAATCCTGTTCAAGCTCCAATTGCACAACAACCACAAGCATTGCCTGAACCACAACCTTCCTAATCTCATCAACAACTCAACCTCAACAACACAGCTTCTTCACCCCAGGAGTTGTTGACTGGAGCAGTTTACCAGATGACTTGTCTGGTCATGAACAACTGTTCTCAAGTGCTGGTCAACATGGTGGTGAATGTCCCTTTGGAAATCTAGCTCTTATGGCTTTGGATTCTGCTGATACTTCATCCACTAATGCCTCTACACCAAAGGTATCACAAGTATCCTCTGAGCAAAAGCCAAATTGTGTTCTGAAACATGTATAGCAGCATTTGCATCTATTAGAGAAGCAAATGTAGCTTTAATCACAAGAACATTGAGCTAGAACAAATAATTTCCAAAAGCAAAGCTGAATTTGAGTCTGTGCTGATGATAAGAATGATGAGATTTACAAACTTAAATGCCAAATAACTGATGATAAGGCTAGGGAAGAGATACTTCTAGAGAAGTATAAAGATCTCAAGGAAACCCTTGCAGTCACCCAGGTAGAGTGTGATCGATGGGTACAATCATGCAAAGGTTTTGAAATGCTTCTTAGTAAGCAATCTGCTTCCAATGTGAAGTTTGGCATTGGTTACAATCACACTGCTCCACCTACAGATTTTACTCCCAAAGCAGAGAGAGGTAGAATCTGATGGTGAGAGTAATAACCAATCCATATCTCATGTGATCTACTTTCTCATCAGTACTAGCAGAAGTAGAAGTCAGCACGAAGCCCTCTCAGAACCTATCAGCTGATGTTGATGGTTCCACTGCTGACACTCACATGATCAATGAGTTGATCAACTCAGGAGTTAATTCTAAGAGTCCTGAAAGGACTAGAGAGCAAGATTTAACACTTGAAGTTCAAACTCCAACTCCTGCTAGTACTGAAAAGAAGAAAACTGTCAGTAGAAAGAGTTTGAAGACTACTAAAGAGGAAGTCAAGAAAGCAAACAATGCTTCCAAAGCACTGAAGAGCAAGTCTTCAGTTCCTTCATCCTCTTAGTTGATGATCAACATAAGATGAAGAAGAAACCATGTGAAGTATGTGGTTTGTTCAATCATCTTACAGATGATTGCTGGTACAAAAGAGGTTCCAAACTCAAACATAAAGAGGAAATTAAAGAGAAAATGGTTTAAAATGAAAACTGAGTTTGAGACCACATTTGTATCAGCAACATCAAATCCTGTAACCCTTAAGTCCACAAAGAAATCCCAAAAGGAAGGGGTTAACAGGTAACAGCTGAGATTGCTCAGAAGAAGAAGGTGCAACATAGGAACTTATCAAACTCCACTGGCAATGTGTCTGATGAGCTGAAAGCTTTATCACAAAATCAGACACAACTGGTTATGATGGTTCAACATCTATTGGGAAGAGCTTAACCAATTAGATGCTCCTATGTTGAAACCACAGAAAAGGAGGTCCAAGCCAAAGGATTCCTCTTCTTCACCATCTTCTTCCTCTCAGACTGTTGTTTCCAATAAACCTGTTAGTTTACCATCTGTTGATGAGACCAGGCCCAAAACCAAAAAGGTTTGGGTCTCCAAAACTAACTGATTGTTTATTATTGCAGGGTTCTTCAACATGCCAAAGTAGCATCTGGTATGTAGACAGTGGGGGATCTATGCACATGACTGGGAACAGCTCTCTTCTTCATGACTACTCTCAAGGAAAGAAGGGGTTTGTTTCTTTTGGCAATGATGCTAGGGTTACATCATTGGCAACGGCTTTGTCTCCAATGGAGAAATAAAGTTTGATGATGTTAATCATGTGGAAAATCTCAAGTACAATCTCTTGAGTGTCAGTCAAATGTGTGATAAAGGCCAAGTTGCTCTTTTCACAGTCAGAACTGTAGGATTCTGTCATCCAAAGTTCTGCATTTGATTGATAAGGTGTTGGATGAACACACTCTCCTGAGAGCCAACAGGACAGGAAGAGTGTATGCCTTAGATCTTTCCAAGAAAATAGATCTCAAAGGCAATCCTTGCCTATTTTCCAAAGCCTCTTCTCAAGAATCTAAACTGTGGCACAGAAGGCTGGGTCATGTTAATTTCAAAAACATGAATCAGCTAATCCACAATAGTTTAGTTAGAGGCTTACCAATAAAGGAGTTCCACTGTGATGAAACCTGCACTGCTTGTTAAAAGGAAAACAACACAAAGTCTCATTCCTCCTATTGAAGAGCCTAAGTCCACTGCCTGCTTGCAATTACTGCATATGGATCTATTTGGTCCTGTGAGAGTGATGAGCATGGCAAAGAAGAAATACTGTCTGGTAATTGTGGATGATTACTCCAGATTTGTATGGACTTTCTTTCTACATTCAAGGATGAGGTTGCTCAGAAGATTATTCACTTTGTGTTGTATGTTGAGAAGCAGTATTCCCTTCCAGTCAAGTGTATTAGAAGTGACAATGGAACTGAATTCAGAAACCATACACTTGATGACTTCTATCTTTCAAAGGAATCAAAAGGCAGTTTAGCATACCAAGGACTCCAGAACAAAATGGAGTAGTGGAGAGAAAGAACAGGACCCTAATTGAAGCTGCAAGGTCCATGCTGGCTGACTCTGGTTTGCCACTGACCTTTTGGGCTGAAGCTGTTAACACAGCTTGCTATGTGCAGAATAGAGTCTTAGTAAATCAGAGGTTGATGAAGACTCCATATGAAGTTCTCCATCACTTGGCTCCTCTAATTTCATTTTTCAAAGCATTTGGGTGTCCTTGTTTTATTCTCAACACAAAGGATCAACTCCATAAATTTGATCCTAAGGTGGATGCAGGGTATTTTGTTGGTTATTCATCTACTTGCAAGGCATACAGAGTCTTCAACTGCAGAACAAAGATAGTTGAAGAAACTTTTCATGTGAAGTTTAATGAATCTCCTATGGACAAGATTCCACAAAACCCTGTGGAGTTGTTTGATTTGGACATACTGCAATATGTTCCTTATCAACCTCCAGCTGTTGTAGATCATGTGGATAAATCATCTTCTGCAGCATGTCTTCCACCTGGTGGTATTGATGATGATGATGATAATATCAATACTCACCTATTCAAGTTTAGTGACCAACTGCTGTGTCTGCTAAATTTGATGTTCCTGTAGCTTCAGCAGTTCCATCCACAACAAATGCTGATGAGATCTCTGATTCCTCTACATCTTTTGAGTTACCATCTAATTCTTGGTTTCAAGAGTCTGCATCAACATCTGCTGCTGCTGAAGGTCCTACAAACACTTGCACAGATCTCATTGTTTATCAAGAACTGAAGAATCACCCAATGTCTCAGATTATTGGTGATATCAATGCTGGTGTTTCAACAAGAAGTCAATTGTCTAACTTCTGCTTCTATGCTCTCTTCATCAGTCAGCTAGAGCCAAAGAACTACCATGTTGCTTTGAGAGACAATGGATGGGTTGAAGCTATGCAGCTTGAGCTACTTCAGTTCAAGAAACAGCAAGTGTGGGAACTGGTTCCTCTTCCCCCAGGTAAGTGTGCAATAGGCACTAAATGGGTGTTTAGGAATAAAACTGATGAAAATGGGCTTATTGTTAAGAACAAGGCTAGACTGGTTGTACAGGGGTTTTCACAAGAAGAAGGTATTGACTATGATGAAACCTTTGCCCCTGTAGCCAGACTAGAGGCAATCAGATTGTTTTAGCCTATGCTGCATTCCACAATCTTAAAGTTTTTCAAATGGATGTCAAAAGTGCATTTCTATATGGTAAAATAAAAGAAGAAGTTTATGTGTGTCAACCACCAGGTTTTGAGGATAATAAACATCCTGAATGGGTGTATAAACTTGATAAGGCTCTTTATGGGTTGAAACTAGCTCCTAGAGCCTGGTATGAGACACTTTCCACTTTCTTCTTAAGAATAATTTCACTAGAGGCTCCATTGATAAAACTTTGTTTATTAAGAAGGTGGATCAGCATAAGCTACTTGTTCAGATTTGTTGATGATATCATTTTTGCATCCTCTGATCCCCAGTTGTGTGATGATTTTACAACATTAATGAAAAAGAGGTTTGAAATGAGTGCAATGGGAGAATTACAGTTCTTTCTAGGCTTGCAAATAAACAAAAGGCTGATGGAACCTTTATTCATCAGTCAAAATATACAAAAGATCTTTTGAATAAGTTTGATTTACAAAACTGTAAGCCCTGTTCTACTCCCATGTGCAACACCACACAACTGGATGCTGATCAGAAAGGTAAAGCTGTTGATGAAACACTTTACAGATGTATGATTGGGTCCTTGATGTATTTAACAGCTTCTAGACCAGATATTATGTTTGCTACATGTGTGTGCTAGATTTCAGGCTGCTCCTAAAGAGTCTCATTTGATTGCAGTCAAGAGAATCTTTAGATATTCGCAAGGTACACAATCTTTGGGTTTATGGTATTCCACTGGACACTCTTGCAAATTAGTTGCTTTTTCAGATAGTGACTATGCAGGGTGCAAGTTAACTAGAAAGTCAACTTCTGGTGGTTGTCAATTCCTAGGCAACTGTTTGATTTCTTGGCAGAGTAAGAAACAAACATCTGTTGCTACATCAACTGCTGAAGCCGAGTACATTGCTGCTGCAAGTTGCACTTCTCAGGTACTCTGGCTTCAGAACCAACTTCTGGATTATGGCATTACAGAGACTAAGACTCCATTATTAATGGATAGTGCTTCAGCTCTGTGTATTGTCAAAATCCAGTCCAGCACTCTAGGACCAAACATATAGAGATCAGACATCACTTTATTCGGGATTGTTTTGAAAAAGGTCTCATTGATCCTAAGTTTGTGCCTAGTGCTGATGAGCTTGCAGATATTTTACTAAGCCTTTGGATAGTTCTACTTTCCAAAACTTGTGTTAAGGCTTGGTATGCTGCAGCTAGAATAAGTGACAACTACTAATGATTTCAGTAAAAAGTACTAGTGATCATTGGTAACCATGTCACATATAAGTACTGATGAGTCCTTCACCTTCAGTAGTTTTTATAACTACTGACGGCTAAATGCCTCACAAGTACTGAAGTACTTTATATGCTCCAAACTACTGATGTAGTTACAACTACTGAAATCAGTACAAACAGATAAGTACTGACGTCCTATGAAACACCTGAAAAGCAGATGCAAAGTCTGATGAGTAAGTGTTGAGGACAGTATGAAATAGCTGAAAGGCTATGAAATGACAAAAACTACTGAAGAGAACTTTCTCTTCAGTTGTTTCTACAACTGCTGTTTCATTCTAAACAACTAAAGCAAAACCATGTCTTCAGTAGTTTTATAACTACTGATGACTAACACCAAGTCTTCAGCTGTTTACAACAACTGATGACAAAACCACTGTCTTCAGTAGTTTCACAACTACTGATGACAAACACCAAGTCCTCAGTTGTTTCATCATCTGAAGTCAAAACCATGGCTTTCAGTAGTTTTCTAACTACTGATGCCTAAAACCACGACTTCAGCTGTTTTCAACGTCTGAAAGGTAATACCATGTCAACAGTCGGTTTAAAACTACTGATGACTAACACCAAACCCTTCAGTCATTTTCTCACCCCTACCCTATAAATACCTATCCTCTTCTCTAATGTTTCATTAGCGTTATTTTCTGAACTTCTCTCTCTCAAACATGGCGACCATGAGTCTGAAACCACGACATAACTGCGTTGCTTACCTTACAAAGTCGGCTTTCTGGAACAAATATGATACTGCCATTGACTTAATGGTGGATTCCCCATATCGCACAGCCTTTCTCTTGAATCCGACCATCTACCCTGAATCCCTCAGTCAATTCTGGTCAAATGCTTTTGTTCATACTGATGAGTCTACCGGCCAGATCTCTGTTCGGTCCCCCTTGTCAACCAGAAACCAGTGGTCGTTACAGCCGACATCATTCGTCAGGCATTACATTACACGACTCCACCGCTGTGACTGCATACCTAAGGGGCATAACAGATATGTCATTATCAATCATGGGTATGAAGGTGATCTTTGGCTACAACCGTTCTAAAGAAACATTTCCATGACGCTGAAAGTCATTTTTCACATGGTAAATGTCTGCTTAGCCTCCAAGACATCTTCTTAGGATCAAATGTCATCCCAATGGCAACAGGTATTGTATTCTATTAGAACACCAACCGCTAAATTTTTCTGAAATCGTGTTTCTAGAAATAAAACTTGGTTCAGAAACCTGTGGCAAACCGATGGCCATTATATCCCAGGTTTCTGATGGCCATTATTTTGGATGAATTAAAATCTGATGGCCTTGTTGGCCTTGAAGTCCCTGCACCAGCTGTTTTGGTTGAGGTATAACCCAGGCACAACTCAGACCTTACACTCAATGAAGCTGCCCGAATGCTAAAGCCCAAGCACAGGGAACCCACAGCTTCCACCACTAGAACCAAAGTCCCCACTAACCAAACCCAAAACAACCAAAACAGCTATTCAAGGAGATGAGTCCCCTGAAGATGCTCCTGTACACCAATGCAGGATATACTTGTGGTTTAAACCCCCCAGCAGTATCAAAGACTCTACCAGCCATAGCCGCTCAGGATTCCTCTCAAAAGGAGCCTGCAGCCACCACACAAGGGTACCCACACATCTGGGATCTTCCTCACTGAGGAGATTGCCATTGAGGCACCATCCTCCCCAGGTGCACACTGCTTCTCCCATCTCCCCATGCAACCGCCCCAAAGTCCAACCATAATTATTGCAAACGTGCTGACTCAGTTGCATGCCTCTCCTCCTCCCCAACACCCACCAACAAAGGGAGAACCACAAATATTGAGGAAGAGGATCATCATGCTTCTGACAACCCACAGCACCGGGGTTTACAAGTTCTATCTCCTAGTGTGGATAGGGAGATTAGAACATCTAGTGAGGCTGCCACCTCTTCTGCATCAGCACATGATGAGAAATGAGGTGGTAACATTGCTAAGACCTCACTAGAGGCAACAGTGATGAAGGACTTAGTCCTGAGGTGGAAGTCCCCAGTTCCAAGAAAAAGGGGCACATGCTAAAACTGGTCTACACCCAGTGCATGTACATCCTGCTACAAGCAGGAGGTCAGGTGATTCAGCTTCTGCTAATGATGACCTGGGCTTTTTTATGACGTTCTAGCCCACAAAACCATCCTGGAGGCTGAGGTAAGCAGACTACAAGAACTGCTTGCCAAGCGTCTCAGGATGTAAGTCCATCTGCCCCCACCAACCCACAGATGGCACCTTCATTTGAAGGTTCCCCAAACACTTTACCCTCTCCTTCACTGAGCCTCCAACTTCTGCTTTGGCACTATCTCTCCGAAACAGCACCCTAGAGCAGATGGTTGTTGTATTCCAACAATCCCTACCTCTCATCACTCCCATCATCAATGACATTGTTTATAAAGCATTGATGAGAGATCTCCTCAAGTCTACAACCACTCATTGATGATGCTGTGCAAAAGACACTTTCTGCGGTACAAACCCTGCCACCAATGGATCCAAAAAGGGGGAGAGTACTGCAGTGAAAGAAAGAAAAGAAAAAGAACTGAGGATGAGAAGCATAAGAGAAACCCAAGAGTTGGAAAAAGAAAAGGAACAACAACTAATCACTTACAAAAGAAAGAAAAGTGCTAGTGATCAATCGAATGCTGAAGAAAAATCCTTGGAAGAGCTGGTAAAGATGCAGATGATACACACAGCCGATCCATGGACAAAATCATTGAGCAACTATTCAAGCAAGGCTTTGATACAGCCACATTAGATAGTGAGATCAGGAGGTTGGAAGTAGAGGAAATTCAAAACAGATGGGCTGGATATGATGTGCTGGAGAAAGAGAGATTGGAGATCATGATTCGATTCATTGCCAAATACTTAGGAAGATCACTAATGGAGATTCGTTCATGGACCAGAGACAGCATTCTGGCTATAGCCACCAGAATCTGTTTGTCTGAGCAATTTCATAAGGGGATAATCATTGAAGCACTTGATGAGGCTGGGGCTGGAAAAAGGTTGAAACGGCAAGACTTACAAAAGCCAAACTCACAACCAAAATGCTTGAACAACCTTCTAATCACCCACTCAAACAAACCTACCCCTCAAATCTCCAAACCAATCTCAAAACCCAAATCCAAACATCCTCAACCTTCAAAACCAATTCCTTACCACAAAAACCAACCCAACCATCATCCAGTGATGCACCTAGAAGGAGGAGAAGGGTGCTGAAGATAGAAAAGATGAAGAAGAAGAGGATGAAGATGATGTCTACCACTCTCTGCTGTTCTAAAGCTACCAGAACCCAGAAGTCAACCCATGATCACACCTGACTCACAAAGGGAAACGGTTAGAGTCAAGATAGAAGATGAAGAACAGCAGAAGCAGCACGATGAGCAATTACTGAAGATGGTTGACAAGGAATTTCCTCAGTCATCATCTATACAAGCCATGAAAGGGCATGCTCAGAGGCTGTACACTCTCAGACACAGATTTCAGTATCAGAAGGAGAGAGTGAGAGTATGGCCAGACCCAAGGTGAGTTCTAGAATCCACAAAAGATCCATTCACACTAGATACAATGGCCAGGTTAGAAAAACAATAGACTGTACAACATGTTGGCCATTGTAGTCTCACCATGGGAAATAATCGATGAATTCAAGAAGGCTCATCAATCAAAAATGACCCCTCAAGCCTTACTGGAAAACAAGATGATCAAAAAGGGGTTATTATATAAGAAGCTTGAAGACATTAAGAAGAATGAGCTCCAGTTACTCCTTGAGGGCACTTATCCTGATGAATTTGTCTATAGGGAGGTAACTACTGTGGAGTTGAAGAATGGCAGGACTGTGAAGTACTTATCTGAGTACTATGGTCCAGAGTTCTTCTTTGAAGGAGGAGTAGAAGAACTCTCCAAGGAGGAACATGTTGTTCTCCTTGAGGCTATGTTGGAGAGTCATACAGACTCATTATAGGGAAGTAGATCTCAAGGGATAACAACTCTGTGTCCAGTTCCCCAAAACAGAGTTCCCCATATCCCTGCCAAACAGATCTCTGAGATTTCTCCCAGGCCAATGCTTATATGGGTCATCTTCTCTACTGATCAAGAAGGAAAAAGACCAACCATTTTGCCAACAATAAGTGGGAAATAAATCAATTAGAGGTTTTGGCTGCATTGGTTCAGGGGAGTTTGTTGGACCAAAAGAACCAATGAGCCAAGATCAGAAACCTTTAAGTCCCACATGATATCACAACAACTGCTGAAGGCTTCATCAGCAGTTCGACAAGTGCTGAAGACTTCAACAGCTGAAGATCAAGTACGAAGACTTCAACAGCTGAAGACTAAAGTGCTGAAGCTCAACAGCTGAAGAACACAAGTGCTAAAGCTGAACAGCTGAAGAACACAAGTGCTGAAGCTAATAGCTAAAGAACACAGTGCTGAAGCTGAAGACCAAGTACTGAAGTACAACAGCTGAAGAGTCTACAAGTGCTGAAGATCAACAACTGGTGTACAAAGTCTGAAGACAAAGACTGAAGACATGAGCTGATGATATCTACTGAGTCATCAGCTGATGAAAGTCTGAAGTTCAAGTCTGAAGACCAAGTACTGAAGTTTCAGTAGTTTGTCACAACAGCTAAAGAGTACTTCTTCAGTAGTTGTGATATCAGTAGTTTTATGTTTTTACTTTCAGTAGTTTTGTAAAACGACTGAAGAGCTTGTTCTCCAGTCATTATAGTATCAGTAGTTTTATGTTTTTTCAGTAGTTGTAGTAACTGATAACACTTAGTATTTTTGTAAGAAGATGTCAGCTGTTTTGACATCTTCAGTAGTTGTGTTTCAGTTGGAATAATTCTGTTAGATGTCACTATCAAGTGACATCAGCAGGCGTCACATCTCTTATATAAGAGGTGTCGACCTAATTGTAAGTGTGACATTCCGTTACCACGAAAGCGAATATCGAATGAAATATATTTGCAGAATTCTCTCTATCTATAACCGTTTTTGTTCTTCATTGAATATCTTTTCATTCTTGTGAATTGACTAATTCATTGTTAGAATTCCGCTGCTATACTCTCTAATCAATCGAACATAGATCGCTGATCCTAACAATTTTTTATTCCTTTTGTTTCTTTTTAAATTTCTATGCTCCATAGTCCTTCACTATTTTACAATAAAATAAGAATATAAAAGTTATAGAAATTTCTCTTATCTTGGTGATACATAGAAATTTCGAGGGAGAATAACATAAAATTACATGTTTTTCTTTCTTGTAGGTTCCTCAGAAATAAAGTTTTATTTTCCTCAAAGATTTTTAGGAGGAAAATAGTATTGTGTTAGGATATGCACTATAGGCTCAACTAGAATACGAAGTAGACACTGATCTTGTTGCTAAACTAAAAATTTTAAGAAACTTTTTGACTTGGATTATCTCCTTGACATTTTTTCATTAACAAAGTTACAAGTCCTTGTTTAAAATGGATTAAGTGTGTAATAAAATCTACTTTGATGATCTTCAAAGAAATTTCCATGTTCCCCTTCCCCGTGTTCTTAATAGTGCTACGTGCTAACTCTATTTGTGTCCAAGCACTTCCATGATATATATTACATGCTTATCTCCTCTCCTATGTGAACATTGACTTGGAGTGATAATCTCCTCTATTATACGTAAATATAGACCTAGAGCTCTCATCAGCATGTTTTGATGATCTTCTCTATTATACGTAAGTATAGACCTGAAGCCTTATCAGTTAACCTCAAATTATCACCTCCTTTGTTATACGTGATTATAGACCTAGAGCTCTCATCAATTGTTTCTTAAAATAATAAGCTCTGTGTTTCTTATGAAAAGATTATTCTTGTATTCTCCTTTGGAAAATCAAGCAGAGTTAACCATATTGTTTATATATCATGAGTACAGGACAAGTTCCTTTGTCAAATGTTTGTGGGGACCGAGTCATTTAAGTTTTCTTCAAATTAACCACAAAAACATGATAATGGAAGCCGTATATTACTTGTTGAAAGGAAGATGACATGGGTCTAAAAGGACAAATATATCATCAATCCCGCCAATCACTGATTTTCCGGAGAGCCTCTTTAGTTTAAAGTGTTTCAATATTCTTGTAACCTCTTTTACTATTTTATTATTATTATTATTTTTAGTACTTTATCTTTTTCTATATTTCTTTATGAAATAATGTTGGTCTTGTGGGGTGTTTTGGTTTCCATAATTCTTTTGCATCTCAGTTTAAAAAAGTATTCTAAATAATTAAACGAAAAAGAAAAGTTAAGTTTTGGTTTCAGCGAAACTATTGTTTCGCTACTAGTTTCACACAACAAAACTATAGGTTCGCCGGTACTTTCGCTCATTTCATAAACTTTTAATCTAATCTTTAACTGTGTGAAACAACAGTTTAACTAGCAGTGAAACTATGGGCTATATAACAGGTTATGCGAAACTATGTTCTCATTTTCACATTACTAATTCTCCAACTGTTCAGAGCCCTAATCGATTATTGCTTTCATTTGTGTGTTGATTTAGACGGTCGATGGGTGATTCGAACTCGCTTTGATACATTAATTTGTATTTAAACTGCATTTAGGGGTTTATTGGTTACGTTGGTTCATTACCTTCGTTGATTCAATTAGCGAAAGTACTTAAGCTTTGTGCGAAACTGAACAAAAGTTCATTTGAATTCAGAGAAAATGTACTAACATGCTTCCCGTGCAAACTTTACAGTTTCGCATGTCTGAATTCAACGAAACTATAATTTCGCTCAACCCTTGTTCAGTTTCTCTAATCTTATGAAACTAGACTTTCACGTTGCTGAAACTATAGTTTCTTGCGAAACTATATTTGTTTTACTTTAATTTTATCATCTCTTTGAGTTTATTTTTCTTATTTCTCATTTTATTCTTTTTTAACAACATCACAACACATGTGGATGATCAAAATCCAAAAGCTATGGGCTTTAGAGAATGTATTTAATGGCTCTGGAACTCGACTATCGCTTATGCTATTTCACATTCACCGACCATTTATAACCTTCATATCAGAGATTTATCGGGAAGGATAGAGTAGGACACAAGGTCAAACACATAGAAGATAGTGGCAATAGTTATGGAGCATGACATTTCTATTACATGTGGAGATTATTGCAAGGGTCCTGAGACTAGTAAGTGACTATAGATGAAGTGATGTTATTGAAGACTCAAGTGTTGGAGGCCTTTAGGATCATTGGTTACAAGGGACCTCATTTTGGTGCTAGAAATGAAATGAAGAAATCCTTTCTATCCAAAGAATGGAGATAAATTGCTCACATGTTCATCATATGTTTAGATCACAAGGAAGGAGGGTCAGATGGGCTAAACCTGGACTGGGCATGGGCAATGATTATATTGTACAGAGGCCGAAAGGCCAACATTTCCAAGCTAATTTCTGATTGCATGGCTAAAAATATCAAGGCTCCGAAGAAAGACAATGGCTTTTATACCCAAGATTCATACAGATGTTGACTAAGGATTTGATCCCTAATGTTCCATGTCATGATGAAATTAACAGGATTGTTCAGATGAACACAAGAATATTTGTTGGGTGCTTAGCAATAAGACATGATTTTAGTGAAATGATTATGTAGATACATGTGTACCTAGTTTAGGAGCTTAATGTAAAATGTCTTTCATGTCTTACATATATGTAACTGAATGGGTATGAATGAAATGAAATGTGTTGTTATTTCTTATAATGTTTAATATTTCATTGTTTATTGTGTGATAACAAATATTGAACTAACTATATAGGTTTGTGGTTGTTTACATAGTTCTTAGTCAATAATGGTTGTGAAACGTGTTTAAACTTAATCGTGTGAAGTTCTCATGCGAATGGGCCATGCTAATGGACCATACGCATCAATGCTTCATGCTAATGGATGAGTCGTAGAAATAAACCAAGATACTGCATCAGTGGCACGATTGTGACATAAGATTAACTCAGTCGCATGACTGGACCTTCAGTCGTGCGGATGGATCAACCACATGCTTCAGTCGCACGACTGAATCTTGCTAATGGTTTAGTCGTACGAATGGAAAACCACCACTTAATTCGTGTAAAAATGTAGCAATTCGAATACCTCTGCACATAATCATACCCTAGCCGTCCAGATACTCAAGAACACATGTTCCAAGATCATAGATCACAGTTGATCACGTTGTAATCATTCATAACGTTTCATTAATCGTTAGATTGATCTTAACTATGTTCTCCCTAATTGGATCACCAATCATATCGGATTCTCCACTATTTGAGTTGGTATACACGCAGAATCAGTTAGTACTCCGTTCCTAAACGGTCCTAACCAGTGGTATTAGAGCCTTGGCTCTTGATTTGCGTGTGATTCAATCAATTTTGATATAAAAATCGTGTTTTTCACTCAAAAACTCAA